>JAJPUD010000122.1:385712-411090 GCA_023553655.1 Myrmecobius fasciatus | reverse complement strand
GGGGGAGAGAGAGGGGGGGGAGAGGAAGAGAGAGAGAGGGAGGAAGGAGAGAGAGAAAGAACAAAAGAGAATGAGAGAAAAACACAGAGGGAGAACAAAAAAGAGAGAAAGATAGAGGGAGGGAGGGATAGAAGGACAGTGGGAGGGACAAAGAGAGAAAGAGAGAGAAACACATACACAGAGAACAAGAAAGAGAATGAGAAAGACAGAGAAAGAGAATGAGAGAGCCAAAGAGATAAGAGAGAGAGAGAAAGAAGGAGGGAGGGAGAGGTAAGGAAGAAGGGAGGGAGGGAGTTGTGATTTCAATGGGGTAGGCAACTCTCATTGAATAAACTCCTTGACTCCCCTTATCAATACAAATCAACAACTACTCGACCCCTTAATGTTAGTATCTTCTTTCTGAGATTAGCTCCATTTTGTTGAAACTACTTTATTATATATGTATATATGCATATTTTATATCTCATCTACACACATACATCTTGTTTGTCAATAATTGTGTGTTGTTTTTTCCATTAGACTGTGAATTTCTTGAGAACAAGAACTGATTTTGCTTTTCTTTTTAACCCTAGTACTTCACATAGTGCCTGGCACATAATAGGTGCTTAATAAATGGTAGGTACTTAATAAATGCTTAGTAACTTGACCTTCTTGAGTTTTTGAGAGTTGTCTGTAGCATTGAGAGGTTCAGTGATTTGGCAGGGGTCATCCAGTCAGTAGGCACCAGAAGCAAGACCTGAACCCAAGATTTTCTGACTCTGAGATCAGTTCTCCTCTGACATACTACCTCATTTAGTTACACATGTGCACATATGCTCAAATACTGATTAAATTATGTATTTTAAAAACCAATGTCCTGAAATGCAACTGACAGTATAAAACTTAGGAGCAATCTAATCTGACCTTTGTTTTACAGAAAAGGATGATGAGACCCAGAGAAGGAAAGGGACATGGCAAAAACCACACAGAAAGTGAGTGGTGCAGTCTTGTTAAATGATTGATGTTTGCCTTGAACTTTTCTCCATAGCACAAATGGATGCTGCTTTGTTTTGATGAGTTTGTGACCTCATCCCCATAGTTACTCTCTCCACTGGTACAAATCACCATCTAATCCACAACTTTCTCACCCAGTCTTATTCTTATCCAAGGCTCTGAAAATATTTTCTAAGTAGGATCTGTCCAAACCACTGGAGCCCTATAGCAGTACAACAGACTGTCCATCTCTTACCCTTGTACCATAAAAAGTTCATGTCCCTTCTTAGTCATCCATGTCCTTGATGATATCTTTCATAGGACAGAGTCATCATCTTTGGTAATAGACTCTTGCCTGCTTAGGGCCATATGTATCTTTCCATTGTTCTTTGTGCAAACTATAGTTGCTATTCTTTGGTGATTGTGGAATACCATAAATCAGAGTCATGTAGCATCACTCCAAACATTTCTTAAGAAAGTCCTGGGGTGTGGTCAGTACAATGTCATCTTCAGATAGCAAATGGCATCTGGAGGGAAGAAGCATTGACTGGAGTCAGGAGCCCTCAGCTCAACTCCCATCTTTGAAATTACCTATGTGACCTTGGGAAACTTCAGGTATCTTTCATATATAATTCTAGGAAACTTCAGGACAGTCTGTTTTATCTATAAAATGAATTCTCAAAATCTGACCATATAATTCTACAGATAATGTGATCTTTACAATTGCCTCTGTGAAATAATCAAATATAATGTGAACATGTTCATGAAATGAGGGGATACTTTGTTGGGGGGGATTCTTCAGAATTGCAATTTACTCAATCGAGCCAAATGCTTTTTATTAAGTAACAAACAATTTAACACTGAAGAGCTATATTTGATTCCCCTCTTTGAGCTTTGATCCACCTATATTGACTTACTAGTTGTTTCTTATAGGACATTCCAGCTCCTAGCTTTTGTCTTGGCCCTCTGTCAAGAATGCTTTACATTCTCTCTTTCTGCTCTTTGTTCTTCCGACTTCCTTCAAAGACTATGCTCAAATCCCATGTCAGGTCTCCATCTTCCCAAGTTCCAACTCCTACTTTCCCTAAAGGTACGTGGAAAATGAGGTGAGTGGAGTTCAAATCTGGTGGTTTTACGGGCATCAATGATGAGATTAGATCAGTATAGAAATGTTGGAAAATATGTTCCATTTTAGGTTTATTTTCTGTCATCCTTGCATTTGCTAAAAAGGCAATGAAACTACAATCAAAATATACAGATTGGCTGTCTAAATGTATCAAATGAGCCAGCTTTTTCTCAAATGTCTACTTCATTTGGCTTGCTTTATTTATAAACATTTTTAGATCAAGCCAACACATAACTCTAAACTGACCAACATAAATGCCGAGTAACTGAATGACTGATTTGATGTTTGCAGCCACATGATGGCTCAATTATCTCCCACTTATAAGGGCGAATAGAGCATAAACATAAAATAGGTCACCCCTATTAGATGTCCTAAAAGTCAGTAGGTTTGCATTACAGACTCAGTAGAATTTAGATTTTTAGATGCTATAGCATGATGATACACACAAAATGAAGTGGGAAGTTATGGGGATAAGTGGGAAATTTTTATTAATTTTGAATCTTGGAAGCTCCATTGGATTTTTTTTTAACATTTCCATCATCTGAATAACTCTTTGTTTAGTTCCAGAATTAAAAGCCATCCCTTGTTGAAATAATGTACATTAGATATATCACGCTGGATAAATCTGATAAAATAATACTTTTGTCTTAATTTCTGATTTTTAGGACAGTCCAAATTATCTTTACATAGCTCTTTGGTCAAAGATAATTACATTATACAAAGGCGAGAGACAAGATTGGGAAGTATTTTCTATTCCAAAACTTGGGAATATCTCTTCATTGAGCAGATCAGAATATGCCCTTTGAATATAAAATAAAGTGAAATTTTATTTATAGGGAAGGAATAATCAAAGAAAATTGTGTATTCTCCAACTGAATTTACTATGTTTGTGTCCAAGAGATCTCTCACATTTTCCAGTGACACTTTCAGTTGGCATTTTGAAGCTTCAACTTTAGCTTCTTCTCATGCTGGGGTCTTAATGAGGCAGATAACTATTTCTGTCTCTCAGATAACCTCAGATTCTTGTTGCACTGATCCCTCAAAATGCCCTCTCATGGAAAACTTTTTTTTTATTAAAGCTTTTTATTTGCAAAACATATGCATGGATAATTTTTCATCACTGATCCTTGCAAAGGGCAAACTCTTGTAGTATCTACTGGCATCTTCTGGTGACATGGGAAATATTACTTCTGGTTCCTTCAGGGATCATAGACTCTTCTCCTTTTGGTGTAACTAGGGTAGCTCATATCTCCAAAGATTTTTCTTCTGACTGTAGCCTAACCAGCAAAAGGGTTTCAGCATTACTTCTGAAGAGTAAGTTCTCTATCATTGGAACTCTTATTTCAATTGAGACATAGTGGAAGTTCCTAGCACAGATCCGCCCTGTGCTCAAGAAGGATGATTGAAACCCCCAATGTCTTTTATCCATATGATAACCAGGATTATATGGTCCTATCAGCAACTGGATAACCTTCACTTGGGGAGGGTTATCCTCCCCACCCCAGACAATGGCTTTCCCTCACACCTTCATTTCCTACTGATATATACATATATTACACATATAATTTACAGCAACTTTCCACCTCATTTTGCATGTGTGCACATGATTTTTTGGATTCATTTTCCTCTAGATAAGATAAGAATTCCAGACAATATTTATCTTTGCTAGGCAATCAATGAACATGAGTGGATTAATAAACAAGACTGAATGCTTGACTCAGTCACATTTTACTTGGGGGAAATCCAGAATTTGCAAGGTCCTATTGCTCACAGGATTGTTCATTCATGATACAGCTATAATAATGTAGTCTTTGAAAATTGGTTGGGGTTTTCTCATAATTACTATAAAAGCCAGGATTCAGTTTTCACAATGCCCAAGTTGAGTGTCTTCAGTCTGATAGTTAAATATAAATAATTTAGTAGAAAGAAAACTGATTTTGGAGTCAGAGGATGTGGGTTTGAATTTCAGTCTGCCACTTTCAACCGATGAGATCATGGGAAAGTCATCTGGTCTTCATGAACTTCCCTTTTCTTAGATACAATTCATTTCTTCTATAAAGAATGACAAAGAGTACATTAAGAATTGACTTTGAATTGCACATGTTTAATCTCTATCAGATTTCTTGCTGTCTTGAGGTAGGGGAGGGGAAAGGAGAAGGAGAAACATTTGCAACACAAGGTTTTTTTGCAAAAGTGAATGTTGAAAACTATCTTAGCATGTATTTAGGAAAATAAAATACTATTAAATTTTTTTTAAAAAAATTAAAGAAATAATTGACTTTGAAAAGAGAGGTTCTTCAGGATAAAAATATTCCAAATTCAATTTAAAATTCTCTGCAACATACTTTACAAAAAATATTTTGCTGATAGAATGTATCACCCCATTCTACCCCTGGTAGTAGTTTATCTTCAATTCTGATCTTCCGCTCTCTCCACCTTGGGCACAATGGTGTCCCATACTATCATTTTCATGCAGTTCATTTCTGTAATGAGCTCTCTTCTTGCTATCAAAATCTATTGACTCTCAGGTTGCTCTCCAAAACTTTTTGCTGATTTTAATACCATGACTTATAGTCTTTCTCTCTTATCCATCCTCTGCCTTAATTCTCAAGAACTTCAGCATTCAACCTGACTCCTCAATAGCCTAACTTGAATGAACTCCTTTTCTACTCTTCAACATGACTTATATGAAACTTCACTATTTTGGGGATTTGTCCCAGCTCCAAGAACTAGAAGTAGAAAAACTCCAATCTCCTCATGCATTTCTCTCTTTCCACTTTGTGTTTTCTTTCACAATAAAGCTACTCTTTGCCTTATAACTTCTTGTTGATATTTATCCTTTGTTCTCAAAGAGGATCAATGACATCATGAAGGTGGTCTTGACTTGTGAGTGCACTGGATTTAAGTGAGGTAGGATTATGCAAAATGATCAGCCTCATTTTTTTTGCCTCCAGAGTCATCAAAGCGCTGTGGCAAGACAAATCAAGATAAGTGGCTATGGCCCCAAATTCAGTGGATAACCATGGCCTTTCTTAATTAAGGTCTTTCCCAGACCTGAATTTATTTGAGGCAATGTCTGTTCATTTGATAAATGGTTAAAAGATATGAATAAGCATCTTAAAGACGAAAATCAAAGGTATCAATAGTCACATAAAAATGCTCTAAATAATTTAGTTAGAGAAATAAAAATTAAAATAACTCTGAGATATCACCTCACACTAATCAGACTCACTAATATGACAGAAAAGGAAAATGACAAATGCTGGTAGATATGTGGTAAAATTGGGACAATAATTCACTATTGGTAGAATTGTCAGCTAAGCCAAACATTCTAGAAAACAATTTGGAACTTCCCAAAGTTTGCCCTTTGACACCACAACTAGATCTACATCCCAAAAAGATAAAAAAGGCAGTAGCAGAATGTTTTATACAAAAAAATATTTATAGGAGATCTTTTTGTGGTGACAAAGAATTGAAAATTAAGGGAATGCCCATCAATGGGGGAATGTCCGAATAAGTTGTGATATTTGATTGTGATGAAATATTATTGTGTTTTAAGAAATGACTAGCAGGATGGTTTCAGCAAAACATAGGAAGAGTTATATGTGAGCAGAACCTGGCAAACATTGTACACAGTAAAAACAATATTGTTTTTTTGTTTTATTTTGTTTGGTTTTTTGCTAAGGTAGTTGGGGTTAAGTGACTTGCCTAGGGTCACATAGCTAATAAATGTTGTCTGAGATCAAATTTGAATTCAGGTCCTCTTGATTTCAGGACCAGTGCTCTATCTCCTCTGCCATCTAGCTGCCCCATAAAAGCAATATTGTAAGAGTAAACATCTGTGAAAGAATTAGCTACTCTGATCAAGATAATGATCCAAGACATTTCCATGTTGAACAACGTTATCCACCTCCAGAGAGAAAACTGTTAAACTCTGAATGCAGATTTTTTTTTAAAAAACTTCTTATATATTTATGGGTTTTTTGTTGTTTGTGTTTTCTTTTGCAACATGGCTAATATGGAAATATATTTAAAATGACCTCACATATATAATTGAAATCAAAGTGTTTGCTCCTCAAATGAGAGGGATGGTGAAAGAGAGAGAGAGAGAATTTGGAATTCAAAATTAATAAAAAAAAACATCTGATATTCTCATTCAATCAAATGTGAGTATATATTCTGCAACCATATTCTTGCTACTCCAAGCAGAAGGGTAAGGAGGAGTAAGTAGAGTGAGGGAGAGCAACATATGACATGGCACAGAGACTGACTCAGCTCTGCATTCTTGTCACCTTCCTCTGCATATTTCAGCTTGCCAGTGAAGGAAATCAGGAAGATCTGAGTTTAAATCCTACCTCTGACATATACCATCTGTGTGATCCTGGACTGGTCATTTATCCTCTTGGTGATCTGGACAACTTTCTGAGATTTTAGAGAAGGGGCCAAATTGCATGGGCAGCTAGGTGGTGCAATGAATAGATTGCTGGTCCAGGAGTCAGGGAGACTCATCTTTCTGGTCTCAGACACTTACTAGATGTGTCACCTTCTCATCTGTAAAAAGAACTGAAGAAAGAAATTGCAAAACACTCTAATATCTTTACCAAGAAAAACCCAAATGGGGTCACAAGAAGTTGGATATGATTGAACAACAAAGCCAAGTTGAATTGACACAACAGAAATTGAACAAGGGAAGTTGGTTTGATTGTATTGCTGAGAATAGCTAAGCCTTTCACAGTTTGTCATTATACAATATTGTCATTACAGCGTTCTGCTCTGGTTCTGCTCACTTCACTTTGCTTGAGTTCATATAGTTTTCCCAAGATTTTCTGGAAGCATCCTATTCATCATTTCTTATAGGGCAATAACATTCATAGCAATTCATAGCAACTTGTTCAGTCATTCCCCAAACAATGAACATCCCTTCAACTTCCAATTCCTTATTACCACAAAAAGAATTGCTACACATATTTTTTGGACACATAGATTCTTTTCTTTTTTGCTTTTTTTTCTCTTTGGGATACAGATCTAGATCAAAGGATATGTTTTATTTTTTATATATTTCATATTCTTTGGGCATAGTTCCAAATTGTTCTCCAGATTGTTTGGATGAATTCGCAACTCCACCAACAATGTATTAGTGTCTCAATTTTCCTATATGTCTCCCCCACAACATTTATCATTGTCCTTTTCTGTCATATTAGCCAATCTGGTGTGCGAGTAGATGCCTCAGAGTTGTTTTGATTTGCATTTATCTAATCAATAATGATTTAGAATATTTTATATGACTAGATAGCATTGATCTCTTCATCTGAAAACTGTATGTTCATATCTTTTTACTACGAATTGGGGAATGACTTGTATTGTTATTAATTTGACTCAGTTCTCTATATATTTGAAAAAAGAGGCCTTCATTAAAGACACTTGCTATACAAAATTTCCCCAGCTTTCTACTTTCCTTCTAATCTTGACTGCATTGGCCTTGTTTATGCAAAAACTCTTCAATTTAATATAATCAAAATCATTTATTTTATATCTCATAAAATTCTCTATCTCTTGTTTGGTCATAAAGTCTTCCCTTCTCCATAGATCTGACAGATAAATTATTCCATGCTTCCCTAATTTGCTTATGGTATCATCCTTTAAATCTAAGTCATGTACTTATTTTGACTCTGTATTGGTATATAGTGTGAGATGTTAGTCTATACCTAGTTTCTGCCAAACTTTTCCAGGTTGCCCAGCAGTTTATTTTTGTTCTTCTTATTGTCAAAGTGAGTTCTTGTCACCAATAGTTAGATCTTTGGGTTTTTCAAACACTAAATTATTTTGCCACTTACTATTTTATATTATGTACTTAATCTATTCCACTGATTTACCATTCTATTTCTTAAACTATATCAGATTGTTTTGATGATTATCATTTTATAATATAATTTTCAATCTGATATGATATGTAGGCAACTTTCTCCCTGAATTCTTGAAGCAATACACAAATCCAAAGCGTGTTCAACAATACCCTACATATATTAAAAGGACCAGAGGAAGCTACCAGCAAATTGGGTAAATCCTTTATATAGTATTTACATAAACACAGGGACAAGGATAGCAATGGATAAAAAGTCATGGAAGGAGGATTTTTGATATGCCTTGGTGAAAGGGCTATTCATGTAGGTATCATCATGGTTTCATTTACATATTTAAGTAACTGAATTTTTGTTCCGATCAATGTCTTTTTGGTTGATTTAAATTTTTTATAAAAATTTCTAGCAATTTTATTTATTTTCAGCATTTAATTTCTAATTTGGAAAGGGTACTTTGAGAAGTTTGGTTCAATTGTTATCTCTCATCATCATTATCTTACTAAATGGCAAAGTGACCTAATTTTTATATGCAATCCTATTAATTTCATTTATTATTGGTGTAGTTATTTTACTGTAATCTTTTTAAATTTTCTCCCCACATTGGGGCAATTGGCTACAGATCAAAGTACCTAGTGCATCAATCACTGCTAATTAGTCAAATTGTACTTTGCCCAAATAATGTTCTAAACAGAGTTTAGTAGTTGCTTGGAAAAATTAGATTGTAAATTCCCTGAAGGCAGAAACCACACCCAACACAGGACTGTCAAATGGGACAAGAACTTGTCCTTTATGTCTGGTCTCTGGGTAGTCTCCTTGAGCTGTACTTGATACCCCATTATCCAGAATGTGTAGAATCTCCTTTAGGAAGCAGTAGAAGGGGCAGCTAGGTGGCGCAGTGGATAGAGCACCAGCCTTGAAGTCAGGAAGACCTGAGTTCAAATATGGTCTCAGACATTTAACATTCCCTAGCTGTGTGACCCTGGGCAAGTCATTTAACCTCAATTGCCTCAGCAAAAAGCCAAAAAAAAAAAAAAAAAAGCAGTAGAAGAGAATTAAGAATAATGGAAAAGAAGGAACTGAAATATACAAAATAGGAAAGAATTTAATCATATATTAGGGTTTAGAAAGAAGGGTCAAATCAGGTGAGATCATTATTATTGTCCCTAGGGCCCTCAGGAGAAGGACCTGAGGTCAAATAATTCAGTACACTGCCTCCTTCTTTAGCCCTTTCCCAGTGCCCTTCAAGAAGTTTATCTCAGTGAAATAAAATTTAAATTAATATCAAGGACAGCTTGGAAACTCCAAACAGATACAGACTCACCATATTTTCCCTGGTAAAGAGAGGGAGTTGAGTTGGGAACAGATTATAAAGTAATTGTAGGTGTTTGAGCCTCAGATTTCTTTGGAGCTATCTGAGGAGTCAGTCACCTCCTTCTGCCTGGATTGTCTCCCTGGTTAACCTCCTCTTATAACAAAGTGGAGCCTCCTATACCTTGGGGACATTTCAGAAGATAAGCTTCGGGAAAGTACTGTGCAGATATAAAGGGTTATTGGTATTCCCCTACCCTTTTCTTTTCCTATAGTTAAATATATATATATATATATATTTTTTAAGAAGAACTTTGAAGATTTAGGTGGTAATAAAAATAACAATAATAATACCTAGCATTTATATTGTGCTTTGAAGTTTGAAAAGTAATTTATATGTGTTACCCTGTGGGGTAGATGCTTTGATTATTTACATTTTGCAGATGGGGAAACTGAGGCAGATAGCTGTCAAGTGACTTTCCCAGCATCATAGAGCCAGTAAGTATATGAGACAAGACTTGAACTAGATGTTGTTGAATCTAAGAATATCACTATAGTTTTCTCTTGAATTTCAGTGGGAATTTAATGACTGTGTAACTGTAGTCAAATTAAGAGCATAATGTTCTTGGTGCCATAAAGTCTAATGATAGTTCTCTTCATGTCACTGCTCTGCTCATAACTATTCTATGATTCTCTAAACTTAAGTGGGTCCTTAGATGGCAGATACTGACTGTCATCATAGACTAATGCTAGAAAGGACTTCAGAGATCCTCCCATCCAACTTTCTCTTTTTACAGATGAGAAAACTGAGGTCTAGGGAAATTAAGTGACTTGTACAAAGTCACAAAGGCATTAAATTTGTGAGATGGATCAGCTATCAAAGGAAAGCACAGGTCAGACTACAGCAGTCACCTAGTCAATAAACTCCAATGACTCCCTATTACCTCCAAGAGGTAATAGGTAATTTTTTAATAGAATCCACTGTAAATTTTAAAATGGTAAAATGTTAAATTTAAATTTAAAAAGCCCATTTTTTTATTGTTTCCAATCTGCTTTTACCCTATCTACCCCTACATAATTTGTCACTCTTATATTACAGTGAAAGGCTGGTGGAAGACAGTACACGCTCTGCAGGAGGCAGGAACTTCATAAATAGAGGCTGGACTGGATGGGTGATGGATTATTCTCTAGAAAACTATTTCACGCTTTTGATGACTGAGCTAAGCAGGGGATGATTTTTGCTTAACAGCTGGGAGGTGATGTGCGATAATGATTATCCATCTATCCCTTCCTGGATTAAAGGTCTGTGATTTTTCCAGTCCAATTTCAACTTTTCTCTACCTCTTAATAATTTTCCTTCTATTGTTGGACTGTAATTTTCAAGTAAAAAGGTATAAGTTAAGTGATCAAACATTCGCTCTGACTTTCTTTTGCTTTAAGTAAGACTCAGACTCACAGCTTTTAGACAGGATTCAATTGGTAGCTTATAGGCTAATCTCTTTGATTACTTTCATCTAATTTTTCCAGCCCAACAGATGCCATTCCCAGATGCTCCATCTCCTTTACCTACTTGCCAATTTGCTCTGTCCCTAGAAACCTGAACACAGCTAACATGACCTATTTCTTTAGCTCAGAGGTGGAAAAGCTCTTCAGGTGGCTTTTATATTTCTTCTGAGTGGGGAGGAAGTGGAGCTGGAGGAGCAAGAGCCTGGTGGATCAAGATTCAAGAGAGGAATAAACAATCAAAAAAAAATTCAAGTTCAAGGGCAAGAATCTTAAAAAGGGGAAATCTTAGGGAGTATTTTACAATAAGAATAAGCATTTCATCCATATCAAGACTTCAAGGAATGGAAATTTACAAATTTTGATTTTTCCCTGATGTTCTACTGGGCACATCACAATATTTTGTTTTGTTTTCCTTTTCTGTCTTTCTTTTTTTCTTTTTTTTTCTTCTTTTGTATTTAGTTTTCAATTAAAAAAATAAAATAACTTCATGGTATGGAGTTTTAATTTTTCCTGATAAGAGCTGGGATTATGAATAGAGCAAAAGTAGTCACTAAGATATAATATAAAGAGGAGGAAGAAGACACGCTTTTAATGCTGAGAAATCCCACTCATTATGCTTATAGAGGGAAATCTTTATTTGAGATTTTATATATATATATATGTAAATATATACATATATTTACATATATATATATATATATATATAAAATCTTACCTGATAGAATGTAAGTTCCTTGAAGGCAAGGATTCGTTTTTGTTTTTGTGTCACCAGAGTCTGTCATAGATACTCAGTAGATCCTTGTTGACATATTTTGTGATATATATCATATACATATATGCACATGCATAAATACATAAAACATAAACTTAACATTATATAAATATATAATAAATAACATTAGATCATATCACATATAGTATAAATATATTATGTATTTCTTTTTATATACATACATTTATATATGTATAAATATGCATATATACATAATAATATGTACAGAATAGAATTTATAAATGTTTGTTATATTTATATATACACACATGTGTGTATATATAAACATACATCAAATTAAATATATAATAACATTATTATATTGTATATAGTAAAATATTTATTTTATATTTATATATGCACATATCTATGTATATGTGTATATATGCATATACACACAAATACATAACCACAAACTATAAATATGTAACATTATCACATTTATATATATTTGCTATATTTATTACATTTACAAATACATACACTTGTGTTCATAAATACAAATAGGTTTATTATATTTGTATATACATACATACACACTGTATATGTATGTGTATACACACATGCACAAACGTACAGGGACTATACATTTTTAAATGTCAGAATAATCAGAACATCTTGTAGTTGGCAGGGCTTTAAGATCCCCTAACACTCTGTGGTTCTCAGAGCGTGGCTGGGGCCCCTTAAGAGTTTTCAATACCCTTTTAGGAGATCTGTGTGATCAAAATTATTTTCATAACTAGTACTAAGATATTTTGCTTTCTAAAATGATGAGTATTGGAAGATATAAAATCCATGTAAACAAAAGATTTTGGGAGGGGGTGGTTCTCACTAATTTTTAGGGCAATTATGTGTTATAGTGTTTAGAGTACCAGCCCTAGAATCAGAAAGATTTATCATCCTGAGTGCAAATCCAGCCTCAGACATTTATTAGCTGTATGATGTTAGGCAAGTCATTTAACCCGGCTTGCCTCAGTTTCCTCATCTGTAAAATGAGCTGGAGGAGGAAATGTCAAAACACGCCACTATCTTTGCCAAGAAAAGCCCAAATGGGGTCACAAAGAATCAGAAATGACTGAACAATGATTTTTAAAAACTTAAAGAGGCCTGAGTCTCTGAACTAGTGACCCAAATGCAACCTCCTAGCCCTTACAAAAAGCATCCCTACAGACAGTTATCTAAACATTAGAGTCAGGTTTTACTTGCTGTTCATGCAGCAATTTCCAGTTATTTCAGGCATTC
The DNA here is from genome assembly GCA_023553655.1 of Myrmecobius fasciatus. Classification (NCBI taxonomy): domain Eukaryota; kingdom Metazoa; phylum Chordata; class Mammalia; order Dasyuromorphia; family Myrmecobiidae; genus Myrmecobius; species Myrmecobius fasciatus. The sequence goes on along the minus strand of JAJPUD010000122.1, from coordinate 398,306 downwards.
CTCTTTTGCTATGGTTACAAGAGTTTCTCACTATCCTGCTTGTCTTCCTCTGCACAAACTCTAGATGGGGGCCTGGAGCTTGGGAAAGAGTTCAGGACTGGAAATGTGGATTTAAGACTAATCAACATACAGAGGTCATAGCTTAAAGTTGTAGTAAGTATCCTTTCTCTAAGAGAAAGAGTATGCAGAGAAGAGGTTTGGACTGCAGATTCACAAGTGATTCAGTGGAAAGACTGTTGGATTTGGAGACAGAAATCTGAGTTCAAACATTGGCTCTGCAAATTCCTACTTATAAGATCTTAGACAATTTTTTCCCCTTTTCTGAGCCCATTTCCTTGTTTTTAAAAGAAGGATATTGGATAAAATACCCTCTGAGCCACTTTCTCAACCTAGGCACCTTGTATCTCAAGAGCACAATGCTTTTCCAAAAGTGGGTGGTTAATTATTAATTAATACATCAATTAATATGTTAATAATATATTCTATTGAAGTGAATATTGGAAATGTAATTATACATATTTGTAGAGAACTTGAAAAAGTGTTTTCCTTACAGAAATTCTGCAAGGAAGGGAGTACAAACATTATTGATTCTATTTTATATGTGAGAAAACTGAGTGCAAGATTCAGGGATCCAGATAACATCTTTATATAATGGGAAGACAGACTTTGAATGTGGATCTACACACACACACACACACACCCCACACATCTTTAGAGTTACATGCATTTTTAATGAAAAATTAAATTACAAGATAAAGTTAAGAGGAGGGAAAAAAAAAGATCAGGTTGGGCCCAGAGGTATGGATTATTTTGTATTCATGAATATTATGAGTGGTGAGTGTCTATTCCAGTGTGATCCCATGAGAAATCCTTCTTTTCTCTGGCAGCCAAATGGTTAATTAAAGTTGTATGGGAAAGGGATCAGTGACAAAGACAAGGGCCTCTTGTGTTAGTAGCACAATAAGATGGATAAAGGAGTGAAACATCAGTTAGTTCAAGAAACACAATTGGACTGTAAAAAGGGAAGTGGTAAACTTGCCAATTAGCCTTGCTAACAGAAAAATCTCATCATTTAATAATTTGAAGAATAATCCTATATTAATCAAGACATGAGTCTAAGTGAGCCCAATAAAGAATCATGCTTCCAGTCTAAAAGAAGGCATGATTAAAATGTGGTTTAAAGAAAAAACCACTTTTACAGTGTCTGAATGTAAACCTTATAAAGGAAATTCATTTGGAATAAATGGAAAATTTGCAAAGTTTCATTTCTATGGCAAAAGCTTAGATATGTCAATTATAAGTTGATGGATCAGTTAAAGAATGCATGGGGATATTTTTCTACACCCATATTGCTGAGGCACATAGACTTTCAGCAGCTCTGAAGGACTTCTGGGTTCTTCAGGATCTTCTGACCCATTTGTCCCCCTCCCTCCCTGTTTCTGACACACATTGTACTGGACTCCACTATTTCCCAAGAAAACCTCCTCATCAAGGAATTCATCACCCTGGGAGAATATATCAGATTTGTTATTCATATTTCATCAGAACCCTCTGCCCATAGATTGGAGGGCTGGAAGTGGAGCAAAAATACTTCTCAAAGCCTCCACCTAAAGACTTTCAGGACTGTGTAATCATTTCCCACCAACTTGTACTTCTTGGACCTGGTAGCTTGCAAAGTATTGCAGGACCTTGGCCTTGCACATCCATGTTCCCCTGCATTTAGTATCTCCCTAACCCCATTTCCATCTTTCTTTGGTGTATTATTTACTTCCTATTAGATTATAAGCTCTTTGAGGGCAGGAACTCTCTTTTTTAAGTTTGTATCACCTGTTCATAGCACAGTTCTGGGCACATAATAGATGCTTAAAATGCTTATTGACTGAAAAAAATTCATCTTTCATGATTGAAAGTGTTAGACATATTTATTCCAGAAATAATTCCCCAAAGTAGGTGATGTTTCTAAAACACTTCATAAAATCTGATTCAATTCAACAAACATTTATTATTCAAATAAATATATCTAACCTATGCCCACCACTGTGCTCCATCCTGGTAATACAAAGGAAAGATTAAAAAAATTCTTGCCTTCAAGACGCTTATACTCTATTAGGGACAAACATTGCCACTGTGGATCCCAGAGCCCCAAATGAAGGGGATGCCTTCTTGGATCTCTTTCAGATCTAGATTGATCATCCCATGAATATACATACCCAGATTTACAGGAAATAAAATGTAAAGAAAATAAATATAAAACAATTGGGGGTGAAATGCTAGCATCTGCAAATACCAACAAATTCTTTTAAGAGGTGATACTTGCCCTTAGCACTGAAAGGAGGCAGGGATTTTAAGAGCTACAAAGTATTTCCTAATTGGATCTTAATGGAACAAGATATAAGAGCATCATTATGTCCAGCTTACAGATGAAGAAACTGAGATTCAGAGATGTAAACAGACAATAGTCATAGCTTATTGTCAGAGGAGCAAAGGAAAATTTATTTGAACAGATGCAAAGTGAAGTAAGCAAAAACAGGAAAACACTACAGACAATGACTAATAGACAATGTAAATCAACAGCAGGGAAAAAAGATACTAAACATTATGTAATTATAATGATCAAGCTTGGATCTGAAGGAAAAATGAGAAAATGCATTATCCTTTCCTCTTTGAAGAGATAGGGGACTTTGGGAATTTTATTTTTATTGTTTACCTGATTAATGCTTTGATGAGTTTTGCAGAACTTCATATTGATTGTTTCTATTATTGCAAAATCATCTTTTATTATATGTATTCTTCATGTGTTTAGTCATTCTTTGGGCATATATTTAATTTCTAGTTCTTTGCCATTGTAAACAATGCTTCTATGAATATTTTGGTAGATATGGGGCCTTTATGTCTTTTACAATCATTTTAAAAGTTGTAACCCACTAACATAGAAAGTACTTTTAAGAGCATCTAGTCCAACCACCTCATTTGGCAAATACAGAAACAGAAGCTGATAGATATATAATTCCCCAAGATCACCCAAGTAGCAGTGGAGCTGGGCTTTGAACACAGCATACTCTGACTCCAAATTCACTGCCTCTTCTACTACATTGCATGAAGTCTCTTCAAAAAACTGTATAATTAAAGCCTATGAGTTAGGACCACGAGCTCAAGCCTTACTGTTCTGGAGAAAAAAAATCTTAAATAGCTTTGCTTTGTTCTTCCCAGCTAGTCAGCAAATACCAGTAGGTCAGGGACCCTTGGAGTATGCTCCCTTCCTCGCTTCCCATGATCATGGAAGCTGTTTAACCAATCCCACAATGATAGGAGGTTACTAGATCATTTTCAAAAGTGGAGTGACTAAAATTTGGAGAATATTGGGTAGATATTTGCTCTGAACCAGTGCTGACTTCTGGTTGGATTGACCTTGCCATTTGTGAAAGGAAACACTTCAGAATAGCTTAATAAATCAGAAGGCAAGTTTATTTTCATAATTGTGTGGCAGGCTCTCACCTCTGGCTTAGCAAAGGGCAGGGAGAGACCCATAAATAAGATAACTCAAAGGCTTTTATAAGGAGTTTTTTATGCTCAAATAAGCATGGAGTATTTTGCAAAGATAAGCATTTTTAAAAGAGCAGTGAATTCTAGAAGCAACTGTGTTTGGATGATTGTAATGATCAATTAATAGTGTTCAGTGTAAAAATCTGAATCTAAAGTTATTAATAGTAGGGCCAGTTTGGTAATGCTTTAACAACATCTGAGAGGTCAATCATGTACAATCATGGAATTAAAGAAGAGACCTTAGGGATTATCTAATCCAATCCAATTTCATAGAAAGGGAAATTAAGGCACCCAGAAGAGAAATAATTCATTCCATTTCAATGTAAACTCTTTGAGATTCATCTTAATTTCCTTCTTCCTTTCCTTTCTTCCTTCCTTTCTTTCCTTTCTTCCTCCCTCCCTTCTTCCCTCCCTTTCTTTCCTTCCTTCCTTCCTTCCACCCCACTGCTCTCCCTCTCTCTGTTCTTTTTTTCTTCTTCCTTTCCTTCCTTTTTTCCTTATTTACTTCCTTTCATCCTTCCTCCTTTCCATTTTCCCTCCTTTTTCTCCTTTCCAGTCTGAACTATTCTTTATTCCTTTCACACGTCCTGTGATTTCCTTTTCCCATCTCTTTTCACAAACTATTCTCTATACCTAGAACATTTGCCCTTTTACTTCTAAATCTTTTTGAATTTCCATCTATCTCTTAAAGTTCAATTCAAATGCTTTCTCCTCTAGAAAGCCTTCCTTGATCCTCCCAGTTGATAACAACTTTTCCCCCTGAGCTCTCACAGGACTTTGTTTTGTTCCTATTTGATGTACTTACCATGTAATGTGTTATATTAGAGTTATCTGTGACTGAGTCTTATTCCTTTTCCTACTCTATGAGCTCCATGAAGGCAGGGACTGTATCTTATTTAAACTTTGCATCTCCCTCTATTATTCAAGCAAAGCGCTATGCACATAGTGGAATTGACTGTTTTTTTATATGTTGCACTGCCTAAAATTAATTTTTAGATATTTGTTGTCAAAATAGTTTGACAATAACCACAGTATAACCAGGATGCCATGCTCTTCCTGAAGAAAGCAATTTCTTTTCTGGAAGATTACAATGAGAAAGTTGGCTTAGATGTTATCAAGGGTTCCTTCTAGGTGTGACAGCTGTTGTGGAAGGCTAGAAACACTACCAAAGTGAATATATCTGCTAGAAGTGCTGTGGGCAATGTAAATATTTATGTGACTAATTTAAGTGATTAATGTTTGACACAATAGAAATGGCTAGAATGGGATTTTGCTGGAAGTAATTTTTTAATAACAAATAGCTACATGAAAGGCAGCTGGAAACTTGAAACTATGCCCAAAGGGCTATAAAATTATACCTACCCTATGATCAGTATGATCCAGCAATACGATCTCACAAACATCCAAAAAAAAAAAAAGGAAATGAACTTATTTGTACAAAAATATCCATAGCAGATTTTTTGAGGTAGATAAGAATTAGAAATCAAAAGGATGCCTATCAATGAGGGAATGGTTAAACAAACTGTGATATATGATTGTAATGGAATATTATTTTTCTATAAGAATGACAAGCAAGATGATTTCAGAAAAATCTGGAAAAACTTACATTAACAGTTGCGGAGTGAAGTGAACAGAACCAAAAAAACATTGTACAATTTTGTACAACATGTAACGGCAATATTATTTGATGAAGAACTGTGAATGATTTAGCTAGTCTCAGCAATACAATAATCCAAGAAAATTCCAAAAGACTAATGATGAAATATGTTCTCCACCTCTACAGAAAGAACTGTCATTGTTTAAATCCAGATTAAAGCAAACTATTTTTCACTTTCTTTAATTTCTTTCTTTTATTCGTCTTCCTGTACAAAATTACTAAAGTGAAAAAGCATTTGTAATCTTCCTTTTTTGGGTCAATTTTGCTAATATGGTTGTGATTGGAACCTCAGAGTTGTTTTCTCTAAATGATTAGTGAATTAGAGCATATTTCTTTATGATTATTAATAATTTAAATTTCTTTCTCTGAAAAATGTCTGCCAGGATCTTGGTTTCTGTCATGATAAAGGACAATAATTGTCAGCAGCACTGACAAAAATGGCCTTCAATCTGAAAACTGAGCAGATCTTGTGCTTAAACAGATGTTTTTAGTCCAATAGAAAAATTTAATGTCAGCCATCCAGTATCCTAGGATTGTTGTGTAGAGTGACTTTGTTTCTGTCTTGAACCAAACAAAACTAAGGGCACAGAAAAGAAGCATATTGTGCTTCGGACAGTCTGCAAAGTCCAAGCATTTGCACCTAGGATTGAATGTTGAGAACTGAATTTTCCCGTTTGCTCATTTTATATATGAAGAAATGGAGGCACAAAGGTGAGGTATTGGCTAAAGGTCACACAAGTAGCAAGTAGTAGGTCCAGTTGAAAGAGACCTCAGGGATTAAATTTCCTTCTCTGAAAGAAATCATGTCAACCCATACTTGAATAAGAATACCCTCTTATAATATACAAGATAACAGGCCATCTAGACTTGATTTAAAGATGTTTAATGAGAAAAAAAGCCTCCCAATGAAATCCAGTCAATTTTTGGATACCCCATTTGTTAGGGGGTATCTCTTTCCCTTACTTTGAGCCTAAGTCTACCTCTCTGAACCTTCTACCCATTATTTCTAGTCCTGTCCTATGGGGGCAAAGAGAACACATTTAGTCCCTCTTTCACATAATAGGATGTCAAACACTTAAAGGTACTATTTTGTCCAATCTAAATTTTCTTTTTTCTAGGCTAAGCATTCTCATTTCCTCTCACTGAAAACCTGGTGTATTTTCTACTACACTATAGTAGTGGTTCTCAAAGTATGGTCCAAAGAATCCTGGAGGTCTCTGAAACTCTTCCAGAGGATCTACAAAGTCAAAATTAGTTTATTTCTAAAATAGTCAATATTTACAAATATAACCCAAATAAACAAAAACTCTTTGGACAGATCTTCAATAATTTTAAATAATATAAAGATGCTGAGAACAAAAATTTGAGAACCACTGCCATATAGGATCCTTCTGATTTATCATAATGATACCCCTTACCATTCCTTAAGACTAAAAATTTGATGAAATTATGGGGCTTTTGGAATTCTTTACTAGCATCATCTTTTTCCATTATTCAGTTTAAATTTTACAGATGGCATCAGTCATAGCCTGTTGAAGTTACTACAATAGACAATAAGACTTGACATCACTGTTCAACTTAGAAATTAAAGAAACAGTTTCTAATATAAATATTCCCCTAAAATGAAGGAAGATAGTATTTGCCAATAATATCACCTGAATTGGGGGAAGCTGCCTCCACAGTACCTAAGGAAGTTGCTAAACTGGTTGTAATTGTAGGAGCATATGACTAAGTTGTACTCCACATCTCCAGTATAGTTAAGAGAAATTTCAGGGTAATTTAGATTGGTTTTGGTTTAACTGCCTGAGTTATGATGGGAGTGGAAGAGAATTTTTAAAATTTGCCAGTTTGGCAAATTTTCAAAATTTTTTTTTACCAATTTTAAAAATCATCTTACCAAAACTTAATCAACAAGCTGGTGTGAAGAAGTTCCCCCATAAGGTTAGATAATCTGGAGGTTGAATAAGAAGTTTTGAAAATCATCAGTCTAATGATGATAATTGAACCCATTGGCATTGCTGAGATCACCAAGTGAATTGTAGAGGAGCTAATATAGCTCCCTGGGGGATATCAGTGGGAATCATCTGAATGAAGATACATAAAGGAGCCTGAGAATGAGTAGTCAGATAGATAGAAGGAGACCTATGATCAATGAAAATCTAGAAATAAAAGAGTATCAAGGAGAAGTGGGTAATCATAAATATCAAAAGTTGTAGAGCTATGAAGAAAAATGACAAAGAAAAAAAGGTCATTAGAATTGGCAGTTAAAAATCATTGGTAACTTTGTGAAGAAACAATTTAGTATAGAGAGGTAAGAAGAGAATGGGAAGAAAGAAAGTGAAGGCAGTGATGTGATTGATACAACTTATTTTCATTGAGAAGAGAGAGTTCAGATAATGAGAACTGGTCAGGATCTTTAGGGACAAGCCTAGTCATGGAACCATATGAGTGACTAATAATTTCCTCCTACAGTAACAGGAAGGGGAGAATTGAATATAATACCTGGAATTGTATTTTTGAGTTCCTAAGTTCTGATTAGCTTGATAAGTCAAATGTCAATTTGGGGTTAATGTTAAGAAGAGTAAGGAGTTACAGGTGTCTTCAATGTACTGAAAAGTTTTTATTTTATTTCTCTTCTGTTGTTATAAGTATACAATTGCACTGAGCTTCCATGGATTAAAATTCATGGAAATATACTAAAGATGGGAAGACAGAATTAGTCATATGGTAAAAGAATCTCTCTCTCTCTCTCTCTCTCTCTCTCTTTCACACACACACACACACACACACACACACACACACACACACACACAATCACAGAAGAAAAGAAATCCTTAAAAGCCAGAATACGCTAAATGGGAAAAGGTTTAAACAAAGTCACTGAAGAAAAGGGCTTCTTAAAAATTAGAATTGGGCAAGTGAAAACTAATGACTTCAAGAAACATCAATAATCAATAAAACAAAGTCAAACAAGTGAAAATGGAAGAAAATATGAACTATCTCATTGGAAAAACAACTGCGTGTTAACAGAAGAAATCAATAAAAAAAAGTACTGAACTATCCTCAGTTGATAAATGGTCAAAGGCTATGAATGGGCAATTTCCAGAATGCTCTAAATAGCTCTAAGAGGCTTTGAGAAGACTCAAGAATAGCATAAAAAGGTAAACAAGAAAGAGGAATCATAAGGAACTCAATAAAGTTAAATTGCTTATATTCCTATATGGAGAGTTGGGGCATTAGAAAATGTATTCAAAGAAAGAGGACAGATGTGAGTTACTTATGTTGGAAGGACCTAATAAAGTGGAGTGAGAGGAAGGATGCACTGGGAGAAGGGGAAGGGGAGAAGAATGGAGAAAATTCTCATATGAAAGACATGCACAAGGAAGAGCTTTTGCAGTAGAGGGGAATATGGAAGGGTTAGCAACACTTGAATCTTACCCTTGTCAGAAATTAGCTCAAAAAGGGCATGAAAAAGACAAGTATCAAGGAATTATTCCCATGAGTACATCTCCAGTCTGCAACCTAACCATTACTCCCTACTCAATTCCCCAAAGGAGCAAGTATGGCTTCTAGCTGCAGAGAAACAAGCCCAGTCCAGTTGGGCTCCTCCCTTCTTGATCCAACTCACTTTTTGAGAGGAACCATGATTTTTATGCTCTCCCCCCATCCAATGCCATCCGAGCTTCCTTTGGGGGAAGGGCAGGAAACTGGAGGTGGAGGCAGAAGCTACACCCTCTGAAGCCCAGGACTCTGGCTGATGCTTGGAGCTTGGGACTGCCAGGATTCCTGGGTCTTCTGCCTGGCTCCCATGGCTGCTGCTTGCAGCATCATTGATGTTCCTGCTTTTTCTTCTCCTGCTGAGCACATGGCTGCTTTAAACCATTTCTAGTGCTACTTTTTGGGATCCAGGAGACTATACACTGCAGCTGCACTGTCCTGCAGCAACTGCCCCATGAACTGCCCACTGATGTGTACAACCTGCTCATCATGAGCTACTACCTGACAGTCCTATGCTCCCTAGCCTTCATTAGGGAGGAAATGCCCATGGATAAGGGAAATAGCAGCAATGGTGGGCACTGGGCAGGATGCCTGGCCAACCTCACATCCCTACTATTCAACCAAGACCACCACCAAGTGATACAAGTGCAGAATAACTATTAAGGGCTGAATCATTTTTTTCTAGTTGAAATATGTTGAATACAAATTTGACAAGTTTCAAAGTATTCTGACCAGTACAATGATGCAAGACAATTCTGAGAGACTCATGATTAAAATGCTTTCTAACTCCAAAGAGAGAATTAATGAACTCTGAGTATAGCTTAAAGTATACATTTCTCACCTTCTTTAATTTTCTTGCCTTTTTGTTTGCAACATGACTAATATGGAACTATGTATTGCATATTTTCACCCATATATAGTTGATATCATATTACTTGCCTTTTCAGTGAATGGAAGAGAATTTAGAACTCATATTTTTATGATAAAATAAAAAATAATAAATAAAAACTATCCCAGCACAGGATCTGTTCAAATCTTCCAAAAGGTTCTTAAGGTTCATCTTGTAGCACTCTTTACTTTCTTACGTGGCTCTCCCATCCCTCCTTTCTATTTATACAGGTCCAGTATTTTCCATTCATAATTCACTTTTCCAGAGGGGATTAGGTGAGCTTGGAAGTCAAGATTAACCCAACCAGTTGTCAGCCCCTTCCAATTTTTTTTTTATTCCAATGGCAGATTACAAGTATATCTGTATATGTATACTTCTCTGTGTGTGTACATACATACATCTCTCTCTACTCTCTCTTTCCCTCTGTCTCTGTCTGCCTGTCTGTCTGTCTCTCTCTCTCGTATAAATTGTCTATGCTGATAGAGTGCAAACTCAAGGACAGGGACTTTTTTGCTTCTATCTTTGTATCTTCAGTAACCCCACTGTATCCTAACACAGTATCTACCAAGTAATAAATACTTAATAAATGATTAATAATAGCTTAATTGGCCTTTGAGGAAAATTATCTCCCACTAAACTTTATTCCTGCTCAGACTTGATGAGCCTTGGATTGAGAAATATGCCTTCCACACTCTCCTGAATTGAGGAACTAAAGAGTACCTTTTGACCCAGAATGAAAGCATTATTCTCCCTTAGACCTCAGAATCTATTGACACTCTGACTCCTGAGATAGTAAAAAGCCGTTTGATCTCAATGCAGAATATAATAGAGAAACATAAGTTCTTGAACTGGAAAGTAACAAAATGAAAAAAAATAAGAGAGATGTCTGGCTATATGTGCAAGGTGAACTACAGAGGGATTCTGGAGCCAGGACAAACATCTAGGAAGCTGTTGAAGTAACTCAAGGGTGAAGTGAATAGCAGGAGTAAGGTGCAGACCATGAAAATAGAGAGGAGGAAATTGATGCAAGAGTATCCTTCCTTTGTATTTTTATTAGTGTGCTTTTATTAAAGTGCTGGATCCATTTTGGCCACTATCTTTTTAAAACAGTCTCAAAGAAACAATTTAGAGAATAGGGGAAAGATGTGGAAAAGTAAGCTTTATAAAAAAAATTAAAGGAACCAGGATTGTTCAGGCTAGAGGAAAAAAGCTACGGAGTGACTTGATTACTATGGTTATGTCTGTAAAGGACTTTTATGAAGGGATGTGAACAAGTTGTTTTCTCTGAGAACAAGAAGGAACAAGCCAAAATCAGAGCAGAGACATTCTGTTGGAAATAAGGAACAACACTTGGACCATTAAGACGATAAACCCCAAAGTGCAGAACCAAGGAAGTCCTTGTTCTTCAGGATTCTAAAGATTTACATAAGACCAGCCTTAAGAAGCAAGTCCTAAATATAAGGGTTTGGGGAGGACAGCGTGGAAGCTTCATCTCAAAAACTTCCAACTGTTCCAAACTATAGATATTCTGGAGGGAAGGAGCAGTGGGTAGAGAGCAGGTGGAGGAAAGCTCAATTGAAACCCTCTTTCTAATTCAGGCATTGCCATGGCACAATAAATTGGTTCCATGACTTAATGGAGTAACCAGATTCAGTTCTCCACTTCCCTTCCTAGATAGATTGTGTTGCTGCTGAGGAGCAACATTTCTGATTTCCTATCTGCAAAATGGGTTAATGAAGTTGCTCCTCTGTTGTTTCAAGATGAGACTGAAGTAAAGGATGAGGAAGGAACTAAGGCATATGAAAATGCAGTTCTCTAAATCACCTTCAGTAATGAAGGGAGATATAAGACTTCATATGCATTAGATGTGCCTTTAACTCAGAGGAGTGGAAGGGACCTCACTAGTCCCCCTAGTCCAACCCCATCATTTTACAGATGAAATCACTGAGATCAAGAGATATTAGGCGATACATTTAGCAATAGTGGTTTAAGTTGTCTGCAGAGCAGAGTGGTATAGAGCGATAAGAGCAATGGCTTTGGAATTATAAGGTTATGAGTTCAAATCTTTTGGTCATCGGTTCTTCCACTTGTAAAATGAGAGGGTTAAATCAGGTTTCTAAATTCCCTTCCAACTCTAAATCACTAGTTTTTGTGGTTGTTTTTGACAAAACCTGTGATTTTTACCAGTACAGGGAGCTCCCTGCAGGGAAACTCTTCAACCAACTTCGATATCCTGGTTTTCCATTCCACATTGGACTTGTGACACCTTTGCTGAAAACAGAAAGCTAAGCTTCCCACAGAGCATCAGTCTCACTGGAGGTTAGGGTTGATAAATGTGGCTACTGCCTTCTTTATGCTGGTTAGTGTGTACAGAGAGTAGGACATGGAGGGAAGAGATTGCCCTTTGGAGGAAACATTATCCATTCCCCTTCCAGAATCCCTCTCTTATCAGCCCATGTTGTAAAGAGACCTTGTCCCTTTGCTCCCAAAGTGAGTTGAAATGTAAGCCACCAGAGCCCCACATCCTAAAACCTTCAGAGATCTGGCTATCCAAGGAGATCCATCCTGAGCGGAGGGAGAAAGCCTCCTGTGGTGGGAAAGATGCTGCAGCCTTTCTCGTGGAGGGGGTGGCTTTGAAATCCCAAAGAGCCCCTGCTGTCTTTCCTTCCTCTTTTGTGCTTGGTTGCTTAGAAACAGCTTTGTGTTGGGCCCTGCCATTGGAGACAGCCCTGGTTTCCAATTGGCCAGAGAGTTGCATTTGTTGACATGAAATACTGCACTGGCTTGAGCCTCAGCAGGGACCAAGGTGGGCTTGGGTTTCAGAGCCCAGTCCCAGTTATTTGTGTGCCTTTTCTTTAACCCCTTGCATGTTCCCTGGAGGAAGGTACAGCCTCACATGTCCCTGCTTGATGGAAATGCCCTACCCAGGGACCAAATGAGGCAAGACCTCTGAAGAGCTGTGGATGGCTGTGCTCTGGCAGGAAAGATCTGGGGGTGTGTAAGGGGG
>JAJPUD010000122.1:277667-375800 GCA_023553655.1 Myrmecobius fasciatus | reverse complement strand
GGGTGTGTATTTATGTGTATGTGGGGAGGGTATGTGTGCATGTTTGTGTGTGTGTGTAGGTATGTGTGTGTAGGGGGGTGTGTGTGTGTAGGTGTGTGTTGGTGGGGAGGTCACAGCCTATGGAGATCAAGGAGGATGAAGACTAATAAAAGACCATTTGGTTTGATGATGAGTAAGTCCCTGGTGAAGCTGATGAGACCAGTTTCAGCATGTGCATGTATGTGTTTGGGTGTGGAAGCCAGTTTACCAGGGGTTAAGTGTATGGTCATAAAGGGAAAGCAGAAAATGTGGAACTGAGTGTAAAAAACTCCTTCAGAGCATTTGGTAAGTCAAAGTCAGGAAAGAAATAGGATGGTTTCTTATGGAAGAGATGGATGAGCTTCTGAAAGTACTGATGAAGTTAATGGGACCAGAGGTGGGGAAGACTCTAGTCAGTCATCTTCAGGAAAAGAAAGTTGTCCTGGAGAAAGAAGTCAGTCTAGGGAGCTCTTGATGACCCATGAGCAATGGATCCTGGTGGCCAAAGAGCCGGGGGCATTCTCCCCTTGGAGCTCTAAAGGAGCCTCTTCACAGCTTGACCTGGGTCCGGGCATGTTCTGAATACTCAGAGGCAGGTGGGAAGAGCTTTGTAAGGACCTCAACTCACTTGACTTTCCTAGGAAATGACTGGACAAAAAGAATGTAGTGAAAAATAATTTCCATGTAGAGATATTTTCCATATGGAAAAGAAAGACACAATAGCATAGTGGTTAAGGTCCAAGATTTATTTGTTTGAAATACGAGATGGAAGCATTTACAGGAAATGTTTGTTTATCTCTCCTTATCTGTAATAATATGAATCATTTCTTTATCTCTCCTCTTCTCTACCAACTGGCAATGCTTAAAACCCTCCTAAGAGCCTCCAGTGCCTTCATCCTACTCTGGGACTCCTTCCCCCACCTTTCTCCAGGCCAGCAAAGAGGCGTTCCATCGACACACCTTCTGCTCTAGGCTCCTTTGGGAGAGAGGGTCACACGGGGTTCGAGGCTGGTGGACAAGTTTGGGCAGGGCAGCTATGAGGGAGGAGAACCCAGAATTTAAGAGTAAAAGATGATTCCTTGTTTTTGGACCTAGCACAGGGTACAAAAACACCTTGGTTCAACTGAACAGATGAGATTATCTTCTGCATCAGGGTAGCTAAGTAACCTGGTATAATTTGTTTTTCAGACACACTGGACTTGGTGCCAGAAGACCCGGATTTAAGTACCAGAGCTGACACTTATTAAATAATCTTTATTATTTCAGATAAGATCTTCTAAGCTACCTAAACCTCAGTGTCCTGAACTGTAAAATGGAATAATGATACTTGAATTGTTATAGAGTTAATGTAAAGATCAAATGGGACCATAAAAATCTAGAGCTGAAAGGAACTAGTTTGAGATCATCTAGTCTAAATTCTTCATTTTCCAGATGAGGAAATTAAGTCCTAGGGAAGCAGTGACATGTCAAAAGTTATACAGGTTATTTCAGAGGTGGAATTTGATGTGAAAAGCCTTTAGTACTATAAATACTAATAGTATTTATTACTATATATGAAAAAGTTATCATTTTGTTATTCCATAAGTATTCTCTTGAATTTGTAACTCTTCTATACAAATCATTAAATTAACTCAGCAAAAACACAGTGTGTGGCCATTATGGGAGGTAATATGATTAAAGAGTAGAAAGCTTTGAAATCAGAAGACCTGGGTTAAAATTCTCATTCTGCTACTGTGTGAACTTATTTTAAAAAATCACCTAAGTTTTCTAGGTCTCAATCTCCTCAACTACAAAATAAGAGGAATTGAACTAAATGACCTCTTACGTTCCATGCTAACTCTAACTTCTATAATCTTTTGTTTAAAGTTGAATACTGGGAGGACAATTGAGTTCGACGTGAACCTGTTCTCACAGAGCTTGTACTCTAGAGAGAGATAAGCAAATCTGACACTAAGTCCAGTAAGGAGGCCAACCTGCAAATCAGTGGGTCCAGCTAATACTTATTGCTTTGTTTAATTGTGAAATAACCTTGTATTTGGCATGATCTTTCTTGAAATTCTATAAGAATTTCAGGACAGAGTCTAAACCTTCAATTCTGAGAACTAAAATAACCCTAAATTGTTGATTACCAGAAGAACAAAGAAGGAATATCAATGATTTCTCTTCTATTTTTCCATTCGAGGGTATTGCCATCATTGGACCACCTATCCTGAGGTACTCTTCAGAGTCTTCATAATGCTCCAACCCTTTCATTATTGGAATCCTTACCTCTCTCCTTAGAGTTGCTTAATTAGCATATCAGGACCTGAACCATATACATTATTATCATCCAGTCAAGAAGTTGGACTAGATCAGGGCTTCTTAAACTTTTTTAAACTCACAACCCCTTTTCATTCAAGAAATTTTTACATAACCCTAGAGTATATAGATATATAAAATAGGTATGCAAATCATCAAACATTTACCAATAATAAATCACAATTTTGTGATTCCCCCCACATTCAGACCCTATATGGTTTTATTATTTATAGTTTAAGAAGGTGAGAACTAGATAACCTTTAAAGTTCTCTTGAGCTTTCAGTCTATGATGTGCAAAGAATACTAGTTCCAAAATTGGCCAGGGAGAGACTAGAAAACTAGGCAGTAGGGATGAAGAGGATAATAAGAAGCAAAATTAGTGGAACCAAGATCTCCAAGGATCTTCTTCTCTTCTCTCACTTGGTGATCTGTTCAGCTTGTACCCTACTCTCTCTTCTGATTTCTAGTTCTATATCATCATCTGTCTACAGAACATTTTAAACTAGCTATCTAATAGGTATCTTGATCTCAACATATCCAAAAAAAAAGAACTCACTCTCTTTTCCCCAAAATCCACCCATCTTTTAAACTTCCCTATTTCTATCAACATCCTTCTAGTCACCCAAAGTTTACAGCTTCATTATGTATTCAGCTTCTCACTCTTACCCAACATTTCCAGAAGTTGCCAAATTTTGTCACTTCCTCAATATTTCTCACATCTGTCTTCTCTCTATTGTCCACTTTCCATTATCCTAGTTCAGGATTTGTCAGTTCATTTCTTGTCTTGACTATTACACTTTTTTCCTCTTTTTTATTAAAGCTTTTTATTTTCAAAACATATGCATGAGGGGCAGCTAGGTGGTACAGTGGATAGAGCACCAGCCCTGAAGTCAAGAGGACCTGAGTTCAAATCTGGTCTCAAACACTTAACATTCCTTAGCTGTGTGACCCTGGGCAAGTCACTTAACCCCAATTGCCTTAGCAAAAAGCAAAAAACAAACAAAAAATATGCATGGATAATTTTCCAATATTAACCCTTGCATAGCCTTGTGTTTCAGATTTTCCCCTCCTTCCTCCCAACCCCTCTCCAGATGGCAAGCAATCCAATATATGTTATATATAGTAAATATATGTTAATCCAATATGTGTAAACATAGTTACACAATTCTCTTGCTGCACAAGAAAAATCAGATCAAAAAGGAAAGAAAATGAGTAAGAAAACAAAATGCAAGTGAATAACAAGAGTGAGAATATTATGTTGTATATTAACTTTCTGATTCCTTGCTTCAACTCCCTTCTCTAATCCATCTTTCACAAAGATGACAAAGGGATTTTCCTTTGGATTAAGTCCAACATATCATACACAAACATCCCTGCTCAATAAACTTCAACAACTTCTTATCACCTCTGTAAAGAAATATAAACTCTACTATTTGGCCTTTAAATTTCTTCCATAGTTCTTGCTTATTTTCCCAGACTCATTATAATGACTTTCCTTCATGAATACCAAATTGGCACCCTTACTGTTCTTACTGTTCTTACAAAGACACTTTGGTTTTTGTCTCTTCATCTTTGCACTGGGAGTCTTCCACTCTTAGATCATGTTTTCTCTTCACCTTTGACTATCAGAATCCTTGGTATCCTTAAAGATTTACCTTAAGCTCTATCTTCATGAAAACTTTTCTAAACTACAGCTGCTGGTGTCTTCCCCCTGCTAAATATTATCTTGTATCTATATTATTTCTATTTTATGTACATGTTATCTCTTGTTATACTAAGCAATATATTGTATTAGGTGTTATGTACATGTTGTCTCTCCTGTTGCATGAGTAATTCCATTTTTGTCCTTTATAAACCATTTTGTAAAATTGTTTCAACTTCATGTAAGTCATCTCGCTTAGGAAACATTACAAGATTACTCTCTCTCCCAACTATTATCTGATTTAAGAAATGTCTTAAAATTATTCCTTTACCTCTCACCTCAGGGACTCCCGATCTCCTCCACTAATAAGAAAGCAGGAGTCTCAATCCTACACATTGATTTTCTACTTCCTCCAACTTGTATATTAACACTTATTGAGCCCCTACTACTTAAGGTTGTAGAAGGGAGAAAAGGGAAGCTTCAGTCAATGCTTCTTGCTTTTCATTTCTAGCTACTGACCAATAGAAAAGATGTCATGATCTTTATAATAATAATTCATATTTGCATAATATTTTATAGTTATAAAGTATTTTGAATATATTATCTCATTGGATGGGGTATTTGGGGTATTTAGGGATTACTAGAACCTCTAGTATAAAAGCTTGCTAAGCTCTTTTTTAGGACATCTTTGATGTCCACTTGTCCCACAATTCTCACCTTTGGCTCCAAGAAGCTGCAGCATGTGCAATGGCCATACTCTTTTATCTCAGCAGACAGGCTCTAACAGGTTGAAGGTAATTTACAAGCCTCAAATAAATAATGGAAGATTTGTTGGGTGATTTTTTTAAATAAAGGTAATTCTAAACTTAAACACCAAAAAAGAAGAAAAAAATATTTCTTAACACACTGAACACACACAAAAAAATGATTCTATATGAAACTCTGAAAATCCAGCTTATGCCATTTGTTTAGACATATGTAAATAAATATATATCCACATACATAATAGATATTATATGTTATATATATATATATATATATATATATATATTTCCCCTTACTTTCAAAAAACTATCCTGCTTGTCTGTGCTTCCTTTTGAATAATCTCTGTTTTCTTCTCTGAGTCAAAAAAAAAAGTTACAATGACCATTTTTTCTATGAACTACCATTGCTAGTACACTCTCCCATGATCCTGTCACCCAATTAAAAACCAAAATAAAGAGGAAAAGAAAACCCTTTTAACAACAACAAAGAGTAAAGTCAAGCAAAATGAATCCACAGGAACCATGTTCAAAAATGCATATTTTGGGGTCTGCTCTGGAGTCACAAGAATGTGAGTTCAAATCTAGCCTCAGATACTTGACACTTATAAACTGTGTGACAAAACCCCAAAATGCATGTTTTTGAAACTTGTGTTCATCATTTTGTCAAGAAGTGGTTAATATATGTCATCATGGGTTCTCTGAAGACATAGTTGATCATTGTATTGGTCAGAGTTCTCAGATCTTTCAAAGCTGTTTTTCTTTGCAATGTTTTGTCCTTGTATAAATTGTTCCTTTGGTTCCATTTGCTTTGCCTTATGCTAGTCCATATTACTTAGGATTCTCTGAAATCATCTCACATAATTTCTTATGACATATTTCATTAAATTTATATACCAAAATTTGGTCAACTATTCTTCAGTTGTCTAAGAAATAACCCCAAGCATCCCTTTAGTTCTTTGCTTTTCTTTTCCCTTTCCCTTTAATCTTCCCTTTGGTATCAAAAAGTTTGTTTTTCTTGTAACTATTTTCACCTAGGTACTAACCTCCTTCTTTAACTTTCCCCTCCACTTCTCTTATTGTTTTTTTGTTGAGTTTGACATTTCTACACCACATTCCACACCTGTTCAAAACTCCTTTGTCCATTTGAGAAAAGAATAAAGTTCATCTGATACCTATTCTGATCACTCTTTCTTCCATTTTACTGTACTCTTCTTATGCATCTTAAGTATAAGAAATAACAAATTTTCCCTCTTTTTTCACCACTAAAGTATTCTTCTTTTTATCTTCCCTTCTCTTTTCCATTTTCAGATGTTCCAGAAAGAAATAAACCTATCATTAACCCTCTATTTCTCTTAAATTCCGTGGATTTATTTTTAAGACATTAAGGTTATCAAAAAACATTAAGTTTCTTCACCTATCAGAATGCAAGCACTAAATATTGCTCCTTTCAATTTCTCAAATAAATGTATCTTTCTAGGTTTTTCTGAGCTGTTATGTTTGTAATTCAAAAATCCTACCCAGTTCTGGTCTTTTCATAAGAAATGCTTGGAAATTCCGTATTCCATTATAAGTACAACTTACTATAAGATATTACTTGAAGAATACTACAAGATCCAAAGAAGATCTGGAACTCTTAATTGAACACAAGATAGATAATTTTGATTATATTAAGTTAAAAAGTTTCTGTACAAACGAAACTAATGCAC
The DNA here is from genome assembly GCA_023553655.1 of Myrmecobius fasciatus. NCBI lineage: Eukaryota > Metazoa > Chordata > Mammalia > Dasyuromorphia > Myrmecobiidae > Myrmecobius > Myrmecobius fasciatus. Next base: position 369,372 of record JAJPUD010000122.1, on the reverse strand, counting down.
ACAAGATTAGGAGGGAAGCATAAAACTGGGAAATCATCTTTACATTTAAGGGTTCTGATAAAGGTCTCATCTCTAAGATATATAGAGAATTGTCTCATATTTATAAGAATTCAAGCCATTCTCCAATTGATAAATGGTCAAAGGATATGAACAGACAATTTTCAGATGATGAAATTAAAACTATTTATAATCATATGAAAAGGTGATCCAAATCACTATTGATCAGAGAAATGCAAATTAAGACAACTCTGAGGTACCACTACACACCTGTCAGATTGGCTAAGATGACAGGAAAAGATAATGACGAATGTTGGAGGGGATGTGGGAAAACTGGGACACTGATACGTTGTTGGTGGAACTGTGAACGGATCCAACCATTCTGGAGAGCAATTTGGAGCTATGCTCAAAAAGTTATCAAACTATGCATGCCCTTTGACCCAGCAGTGTTTCTATTGGGCTTATATCCCAAAGAAATCATAAAAGAAGGAAAGGGCCCCACATGTGCAAGAATGTTTGTGGCAGCTCTTTTTGTAGTGGCTAGAAACTGGAAACTGAATGGATGCCCATCAATTGGAGAGTGGCTGAATAAATTATGGTATATGAATGTTATGGAATATTATTGCTCTGTAAGAAACGACCAGAAGGATGATTTCAGAGAGGCCTGGAGAGACTTGCAGTAACTGATGCTCAGTGAAGTGAGCAGAACCAAGAGATCATTATTCACGGCAACAACAATACTATATGAGGATCAGTTCTAATGGACATCACTCTCTTCAACAATGAAATGCTTCAAACCAGTTCCAATTGTTCGGTGAAGAGAGCCATATACACCCAGAGAGAGGGATGTGAAATGTGGACCACAACATAACATTTTCATGTTCTCTATTGAGGTTTGCTTGCATTGTATTTCCTTTATCGGATTACTCTTTCTTGTAGATACGATTTCTCCTGCACAAAAAATGATGCAATAACTATGCATATATTCGATTTCTTAAGTAGTCTAACATAATTATCATGTAGTGGATATCCTGCCATCTAGGGGAGGGATGGGGAGTAGGGGGGAAAAATTTGTAACAGAAAGTTTTGTAAGGGTTAATGTTTAGGAATTACCCATACATATGTTTTGCAAATAAAATGTGTTAATAAAAAAAAAAGAATACTACAAGATGTCAGCAGAACCATCAATGCAATCAGATTATAAAGAAGACCCTTCTGATATTTTTAGTTAAACACCTTTGGATGAAACTTAAATTGGAAATTTATGTAAAAATTCAGATATGTTAAATTGTGTTTTAGGATTGGTAGCATTATTGTTAGACCCTGGAATAATCTAATGAGCAGATTGGAGCTTCTTCCAAAAATCTTTACTATTAGAATCAAATTTGACTTTTGTAGATTGTTTGAAGTACAGATCTAAGACTCTTAATAAGTTTTAAATAAATATTTTCATCCCTAAATATTTTGGTAATTAAAATATATATGTATTGGGAGAAAGCTATTCACTCATTTATACATCCAGTAAATATTTATTAAAGATTTATATAATTACCTCAATCAGGAAGGCAGGGAAGGGAACTGAGAAGGAGAAGAAGGAAGAAGAGAAGGAGGAAGAAGAGGAGGAAGAGATAGAGGAAAAGAAGGAAGAGGAGAAGAAAGAGAAGAAGGAGGAGGAGGAGGAAGAAAAGGAAGAGAAGGAGGAAAAAGAGGAAGAAGAGGAGGAGAAAGAGGAAGAAGAGGAGGAGGAATTGGAGGAAGAGGAAAAGGAGGAGGAGGAGGAAAAGAAGAGGAAAAGGAGGAAGAGAAGGAAAAAAGGAGGAAGAAACAATGCACAATGAAAGGAGAATTGGATTTTGCAGTTGGAATGCTGTGTTTTAAATCCCAACTCTGCTATTTGTTCTCTATGTGCCCTTGGCTTACTCACTTAACTTGGAAATTCATTTTCCCTTTGAGTTTCTGTTTACAGTTATGATAGACTGATTTTTTCTTGGTTGAGTTTTTTGGGTTTTTTTTTTGTTTGTTTGTATCTTTGTTTCTATACAGTTCTTTATAGTGGTCAGTTTCTGTTTTGGTTTGCTTAACCATTTAGATGACTAGTGGATAGAATTTTGGACTTAAAGTCATGAATGTCTGAATTCAAATTATACCTGAGACACTAGCAGCAACTTAAGTAGCATTTACTTAACTTTTTCAGTCTTAGTTTACATGTATGTAAAATGGGGATAATAATGACACTTACCTCAAAGGTCTGTGTGTGTGTGTGTCTGTGATATTTGTGAATCTTAAAGTATTATATAAGTGCTTGCTATTGTTATTATTACTTCTAGCCTTGGTTTCTGATTTGGACCTTTTAGATTAGCTTGGTCTTATACTGAATCATTTAGATTCATCTCTAGACCTTTATCTCTCGGGGTGTCAATACAAAAAGTGCTAGTAGATTTTAAGCCCCCCCTAGGCCTTTGAGGTTCAGAATATTGGATCTTCCTCAGAGGCCTCTATGGCATCTCAGTACTTAATACTATAGACCTTAGAGTGCCTAGGCCTGAGATGTATTGATCAGAGCACTACAGGGTCACTGATGCTCCTAGTAGCTTTCAAGGTCCAGGCTATTGGTTTCCAACTTGAGGTTTTCTTATAGGAGTTCTTTGTTCTTTTTGTCTCTAGATAATAGAGTCACACTATTTTTCTCTGCTCACACTAGGAAGCTTCTGAATTGTTTACCTGTGCTAATGTTGCATTTTCTGGCATACCACCTTTCCTATTGTCCATAGGCTCTTTTTGTTCAGTTCTGGAATGGAAGAAGTCACCTACTAGAGCTCCTCATTAGAATTCTTGTTCATTATTTATTCAGGGGCTATTAATAAGTTTTTGTATATAGGGGATAGGCTGCTTGCCTCAATTCACAAAGCCATCTTGGTGGGAACCCTCTCAGTAAAGTATTTCTTATTCAGTGACCTTTATACTTCTTGTAATTGAATCTGATTTTAGAGAAGTCTCATTAGCATCAGCAGTTCCCTTATTATCATACACACCTCTTCATTTTTATTTACAAATGTAAATCTTCCTATATATAATAATAACCACCACCATAACATGTGTATGAGATCAAACCAATATTTGAACCAAAAGTCAAAAAAATGCAAACAACAGTGAGTGATAGCATCATAATGCCCAAGTTTGTTCCACCATCTTTTTCACCTCAGTGTTTTAGGGAAGTTCCCAAACTCTTGTTTGTGTTGTCCTCAGGGGAGCTTTCCAGACAAAGCCACCTGGTTTACTGCCAATGAGTCAACGAAGGTTCAAAGATGAGAACTTCCTGATTGGCTATCGGTGAGTCAGGTTTACACCCTGCCTTATCTTGAGCACTTATCACACTTATCATTTTTCGCCAGCTGCAAAGAGATAGACAATGGGAGGTAAGAAAGAAGTTTTGGCTAAGTATCTACCTTGGGTAGACCTTAGGCATTTTAGAAGCCCATGAAAAACTTAATGCAGCTTAACTGCTGTTGTCCCATGGGGCTTCATGTTTCCCCCATCATCCTCCACACTTTGGTCTCTGTTTTGCTCAGAAATATTTTTTGAATGCCTTCTCTGTTGTAGTATTTGATTGAGGGCTATTGTAAGGCAGGCAATTGGAGGTTTAATCAGTTTTATGACTCAATCTGTCTAAAATGTGGTGTGGCAGATTAAGAAAATATAATCTTGGACAATAATAAGAGGGACAAAGCTTCTAGGAAAAAGGGGGTGATAGTTCTATTGAAATCTGACTTCGTCAGACCACAACTGTTGTTCACAGTTTTAGATACTACATTTAAAAATACTGATACATTAGAAAATCCTCAGAGGAGGCATCTAGGGAGATAAAGATCCTGAATCCATATTCCTTGAGGATTATTTTGAAAAAATCTGGGGATGTTTAATCTGGAGAAGAGAAGATAGACAGATGAAAGGTGGTCGGGAATGACAACTGTCCTAAGCATTTGACAAGTGATCAGACTTACTCTGGGTAGAAATTGCAGAGAGACTAATTAGATCTCAAGAAAATTTTCTTAACAACAATAAGAGAAACAGAAGAGTGGAATGGGCTACAGACATCTTATGGCGGCTTCCTTCCCATCCAGGAAAGACTGGATTACTATTTGTCAGGTAAATTACATATCTCAGATTAATTGTTGAGGTACATTCCGACTGTTACATTCCGTGTAATTCTAAAGTATTGTGAGCTTTCTTGCTTTGGGATGTGCATTGAGCATATCCTGTGGGAGGTAACATGATTTATTGGATAGAAAGTTGGCCTTGAAATCAAGAAGAAATTAGTTGAAATTCGGGCTCCAATACATATTAATTTTGTGACCAAGAGCAAGTTATAGAATCTCTCAGTGCCCCAGGCAACTCTCTAGGACTGAATGGCATATAATTTTCATCAGAGGAAGGAGTTTCCACACCAGTCACTCTCTATACATTTTTTAAAAATTCTGTTGTTCTTGTCTCACAAAGGATAGAGTGAACATGTCTTGCACTTCCCCTACAATCTTAAAATTTTCAATTGATTTTTTTCTTTTTATGTCACCTTCATTTTTAAATGTATTCCTCTTCTCTACCTTCCTCTTCCAGAAGACATCCCTTGTATCAAATAAATAAAAAGAAGGGAGGAAAAAAAGCAGTTCAACAAATGCATTAACTGATCCCAATGATATACGCGATGTTCTATTTTCATTGTTTCTAATGTCTATTAACAAATGAAGAGGTACATTTCCTCATCTTTTCATCAGATCCAGGCTTGATCACTATAATTTCACAGCATTCTATTTCAGTTCTTGTATGTTCTTTCCATTAATGTTGTAGTCATTATTTATATTTTTCCTGGTCCCTCTATCTCATGTTGTTTCAGTTCATATGTTTTCCCATGCTTCTCTGTATTCTTCATATTTATTGTTTCTTACAGTGCAATAATATTATATTACATTCATGTAGCACAATTTGTTTCCCCCAATCGATGCTCCCATACTCTGAAGTGATACATTGTGTGGGAAACCTCCCACTATTCTCTTGGGGCTTTATGTGTCTGACATTTGAGCCTCCAGTAAAAGAACCTGTAAGAAGGGAGTCTATTCATTAATATTCTTGGGAATCCCCAGTGATTTCTCAGAAAGCCAGTCGGAAAATTTGGGAATCCAGTAGTAGCCAAGCCCAGAAACAGCCCTTTGCTAAGTAATATGAGTGACATGTTTCAACTGCTTCACACAGTAGAAGCCAAATGGACCAAGTATAAAGATGAAACAAAATCATGGGAAATTCATTGCATAAGAGTAGCCAGCTATCACATTATCACTCCCATTGTCCCCCACTAGGTCTTACTGCAATAGAAAGCAAACAAAGTCACTGCCTTCTGCCCACTCTTGGGAAAAGGTACAGAAAAAAACCTGGTACATCTGTGTTGCCTACTTTTCTGGTCACTGCATTAAGAAAGATATATGGTATTGAGATATCATCTAGACAATTAAATTTAACAAATATTCTTTCTTTAGGAAATATAATGTATCTTCCTATGTCTTCATATACTTTGGTAAATCAATCAATCAATATTTTGTTATATTTTTTGTATATATTTTTAATGGGATTTCATTAATTTATTATTTCCTCTTGGACTTTTTATTGCTATCTAAAAATGTTATTGATTTTTGAGGGTTTACTTTGTATCTTGTTATTTTAATGAAATCATCAACTACTTCAATATCAAAGAAAGCTGTATTCTTGCTTTGCTTTTGCATTTATTGGAAAAACAGTATTTCCTTATCATATATGATGCTGGCTTTTTATCATGTTAAAAATAACCCTTCTATTCCTATGCTTTGTAGGTTTTACAAATATAACTTGATGGATACTTTGTCAAAGGATGTTTCTGTTAATATAATAATATTTTGGATGTTTTTATTTTTTATATGATTTAATAATATCCTAATTGATTTTTTCTAAAATTGAACTAGCCACCATTTATGAAGTTCCTAATTATATGTAAGTTTTCCATGCTAGAGATTTGAAAATGAAAATGTTATACAATCTCTACTCTTAAGGAGCTTGCTATATTATATAGGAAGGAAAAACATATACAAAAATGACTATGTCATAATACAATACTGCAGGGAAGTTCTGATGAACTCAACTGTCATAATGAACTAAAATTGAATCCAATACTATGTATTGAAAAGAACATGAATTAAGAGTCTTCATGAGTGACAAATCATTTCTAGTTGGGATCAATCTTCAGCAGACAAGAAATTAAACAGAAAAAAATTAGGGTAGGTGGGAATCATTGATTCCATGTTTTGGGAATGACAGGTAAGATGATGCTCAGAACACAGAGTGTACAGCAGGTAATGCTATGAAATAAAGCTAAAATGGAGTCAGTTTGTGGAAAGCCAAATTAAGGAGTTTTAATGTTATCTTGTGGTAAATGGTAGAGCACTGAGGACTCTGAGCAGGAAAGTGATATGGTCAGGTGTGTGCTCCAGGAAGAGTACTTTGACAAGTGTAGGGAATATTGAAGAAAGGGGAGTCTGGAGGAGGAATAGGAGGCTAAGAAAATAGTTCAGAAAGGAAGATGGTTACAATAAAAATGCTAGCTTTGGATTTTAAAATAAGATCTCGAAAGTCCTGTCCAATTCTATATCTGTGATTCTATTGACTTTATGTGTGGGGAAGACAAGGAGATGATTAAAAGATGATTCCAAGGTTTTGGAGAGAATAGAGAAGAAATAGAAAAGTAAGGAAGTAGGCTTAAGGAGAAGATAAGTTTGATGGTGCAGGTCAAGTTTAATAATATTGGCAAGACATATGGAATTGAAATTTAGAGAAGTAAAGGTATATATGCAGGAAGGTTATGTATGCACACATATATTGCCTAAACATGGTTAATAGATGGTCTCTGTGCTCTTGCCCACTCTTCTCCAAGGGAGGTTAATTCATGGTTTGAAGGGAGCAGGAAAAAGGTCATGAAGTTGGCCATTCTGTTCTCCAGACTCCAAGAGGGGTACTCAACTTGACTATTGCCCCCTAAATATTGCTTTACTTATGGTACAATTTTGGTTCAAAAAGCTGTTTCCTTGGTCAATATCCCTTAACTGGGCATGAGTTACTCCAAGCGCACAATCTATTCCTTTAGTGGGAATGTATAAAGCCTTCCCACCAAATATTGCTTCCAAAAAAGATGACAAATAGCAAATAATGAATTAACCCACTTACCAAATAAGCATAAGAGGAAAATAAGAGTTTGATAGAATGGACCAGAAAACACACAGGAATGAATGATCTCTTAAATGGAAGCAAGATGAGATTCCTGCCCAACCAAGAGAGCTGAGATCACATAAGTTGAAACTTCCCAAAACCTCTCGGGAGGCAAGCTTTGAAGCTGTTAACAGCTTCCAAAGTCTGTCTTTCTCTTCTTTCTGGAGTTAGTCCTTAGAAACATCTGGAACCATGTTCATATGGTCATAGCTCTCTTGAAGGAAAATCTCTCCTCTACAAAACTCTTACACCAATTCTGCCCTTTATCCAAGTACTCATTCTCTACCCTAATCCAGAGCCATACTTCAATAGCTGCATTTCACTGGATAATTGTGAAAGTCTAGTTGCAGAGAGATTCTGGTATTAGTAAAATCAATTTCTACTAGGTCCCTGCCACATAGGTTAAGCTAGTTTTTGCATTTAAAAAGCAAGAATGTTAGACTGACCTTGGGGACTTGGACTCTAGCTGTTAACAGCTTTTCCACTTGCTTAAGACTCTGCCCCATGGTTGGAAACCAAGATTTGGTTGATCTAAGGGACAGCAATGATATTACTTTTGAATGCTTAGAGCATAAAAAGGACCATTACCTCTTAGATTTGAATAGCTCACCACTCAAGAAGTCAACACTCCTTCACAACCCAATTAACTAAATGCAACTACATGGAGATAAAGGGCTACATCTGTCTGTTTTGTCCCATATTCTCTCCCTAGTGCTGTTAACTAAATGTTTTTGCTAAGTATTGGATAGTCTATGAGTGTCTCATTTCAGTCCCAAGCCTGAGTTACCAGAAAAACCTGAGTCAAGCCTGGCCTAAAACAAGGTGTTATTTATAAAGAGGGGGAAATAATTTAAGCCACAGAAGAGGATCTTCAAGGGAGAGAGAGCAAAGAGAAAAGGGTAGAGGATGGAACATTGAAGGGCACTACCACTTACAACATTCAGGAGGGGGATGGAGAAGAGAAAGAAATAAAAGATTCATAGGAGGAGAACCAAGATAGTTCATTGTCACAGAAATCAAGAGAGAAAAGAGTATCAAGATGGAAAATGGAGGGGGAAAGTACATAGGGATGCGGAGGCAAAAATCAACAGTGCCAATAAATGTGAAAAGTCAAGAGGGATTGAATAGAGAGGGATAAATTGAGAAAATAGATGGACCAAGACTAGAGGAAAATGGACTGAAATGTGATCAAGGCACAAATCTTACTTTAACCAAGAGAGCCACTTTATCTTACTATACTGGCAAGATGGATGAAAATATGTGAGACAACACAGGGCAGAGGTTCTTAACTTCCCTTAAAATATTTTGATAAATGTATTTCAATATAATTGATTTCTTTTGTACAATAATCCTATGTATTTTAAAACACTGTTCTGAGAAGGGTACATAAGCTTCACATCAAAGGGTGATCCATGTCGCAAACTAGGTTAAGACATGAGTATTTATTTTTTTATTTGCAAAACATATTCATGGGTAATTTTTCGACATTGACTCTTGCAAAACTTTCTGTTCCAAATTTTTCCCTCCTTCCCTCCACTCCTTCCCTAGATGGCAGGTGGTCCAATACATGTTATATATGTTAAAATATGTGATAAATCCAATATATGTATGCATATTTATACAGTTATCTTGCTACACAAGAAAAATCGGATCTAGAAAGAAAAAAACCTAAGAAGGAAAACAAAATGCAGGCAAACATCAACAAAAAGTATGAAACTGCTATGTTGTGGCCCACACTCAGATCCCCCAGGCCTCTCTCTGGCTGTAGATGACTTTCTTCATCACTGAACAATTGGAACTGGTTTGAAACATTTCATTGTTGAAGAGAGTCATGTCCATCAGAATTGATCATCATATAGTCTTGTTGTTGCCATGCACAATGATCTCCTGGTTCTGCTCATTTCACTTAGTATCATGCAAGTCTCTCCAGGCCTCTCTGAAATCAACCTGCTGGTCATTTCTTACAGAACAATAATATTCCATAACATTCATATACCATAATTCATTCAGCCATTCTCCAACTGATGGGCATCCATTCAGCTTTCAGTTTCTAACACTACAAAAAGGGCTGCCACAAACATTTTTGGACATGTGGGTCCCTTTCCTTCCTTTAATATCTCTTTGGGATATAGGCCCAATAGAAACACTGCTGGGTCAAAGGGTATGCACTGTTTGATAACTTTTTGAGCATAATGAGGATTTAAAAAAAAGGGGAGAGGAGGTAATAATTATCATAGTTTCACAATAACTCTGTGAAACAGGCAGTATATTTTATAGGTAAGAAAACTAGGAGCCATAGGCAATAAGTATTTATCAAAAGTGCCATAAGTGATGAATGTCATAGTCAGGATGAGAGAAGGATGGTTGCAATTTTCTTAATAGAGTAGGAAACTAGATTCTCCAATGAGAGGTTAGGGTTGGGGGTTAGGAGAGAGGAATAATATTGGAAAAGCCCTAGTGGGGATTGTAATAGAATTCAGCAAGACATTTGTTTTTCTCCTTTGATAAGCCATAGCATTTGTTGTCTGTTACAGACATTTTAATATTTGATATTGGACTGTAGCAGACAAAGAAGATTGAAAGGCAAGGAAATAGCAAGGTGAGAGAAAACGTCTGTCCGCTGATCAGAGAGTTTTGGCACGAATCTGCTCATTTCCTATCAAGCAAGCTAGCCAGCTATAAATAAATAAAAACTTGACAGGGGCAGCAGGGACAGGGGACACTGTAACAGATAAGGGCAAGATGGGAAGAGATGTCTGAAGTCTGATCAGTGGGAAAAGGAGATAAGAGGTAGAAAGATATGAAATGGCTGGTTGTTGGAAGTCTGCTTGAAAACTTCTCAGAGACAACATCTGAAGGTAGCTTCTGTTTATATTAGGGCTTTGGTCTGCTAATCAAATGTCAAGGTAAAGCAGCTCAGCCACATAACACTTTGTTTCAAGAAGAAATAGGAGGGCTTCTACACGGGAACTATGGGCAATTGAGCTCCTAGTTACATGAGTTACAAACAAGGACTGAGGATCTTGTTTCCAGTAATCACAGAGGACAAAGGATATTTTGCAATGGCCAGTAAAGTGGGCTACATGTGTGTTTCTGCTGCTGCCAAATGACAGTTATATGCACAAAGTGTTGGTTAGTTTCTTTACTAGAAGTGGTAGTAATTAATCTTTTTGACTTAACATTCTTTAGAAAATAGTGATTGTTTAAGTCGATATCTATTTATTCAGCTCAAATCTTTTGGCATTAGTAACTTGTTTGAATAGGTCAGGGTGGAGCTGATGTAATTCATTCTGTATTCTTATCTTCAACAGGGTTTATTATTGGATGTTAATTTTGATCTTTGTTTTAACTAGGTGATGGTCTGGCTGTATACATCAACAAGTGAATAGGAAATGAAACCCATATCACTCACCAGTTATTGTCTGTCTGAATATAGTCAATCCCATTTTTTGTGCTCAGCAATTTCTAGGGAAGAAAGGACATGGGAAGAAAGGAAGACAAGTGTATTATCATAGAGAAACATTATTGTATCATGGAAAAATCAAACCAATAGGTTCAGAGTCAGATGTTAATTTAAATTTTGGTGTTCTTTATTTGATTCTTGTATGATCTTAGATAAATTATTTAATTTCTCTGGTCCTTAGTTTCTTCATCTGGAAAAAAAAAACTAGATGGTCCCTTTAAATTTACTTCCAATTCTAAAATTTCTACTCCTATGAGTATGAACTAAAGGAAAAAATTGATGAATAACTGATGAAGCAGTTCTCACATCTGGCAAATGGTCCTATGGGGTATCTGTTGGCATTTGTTGTGCCAAAAGTAGTAGCCTTAAAAGCTTCATCCTTCAGATGCTTCAATTTGCAACGTTCCAACTTCCTATTTTGAATTCATTCTTCATTACCTGCCTTTACTTCCATCATCTCAGAAATCATGGCATGGAGTACTTAAACCTTTCAACTCTGGAACTCTCACCCTTGGACCCTAAGATTCTGAGTGGTATGTGACCCACTCTCTCAGGCTGGCTACTCCACCCCTGCTTCCATTGACTTATTTTCTCATTTGTTATGGCATGGATACCCTGCTCCCCTCTGACTACACCCACTTTCCCGTTCTATAACCATAATCAAATTAGTACCGCCACTCCTCCTGGAAAAAGGTGTGCCAATCCATTTCCTTATGTCTCTAATTTCCACCCCCCAAACTTTCTAAAGCCAAATATGTCTCCCTATTTACCATTCCTCTACATGTGTTGCCTTCCTGCTTTTAGAATGTAAGCTGCTTGCCCTTTTTATAGTGGTAAGAAACTGGAAACTGAATGGATGCCCATAAGTTAGAGAATGGCTGAGTAAGTTTTGGTATACAAATGTTATGGAATATTATTATTCTATAAGAAATGATCAGCAGGATATTTTCAGAAAGAGCTGGAGAGACATGAACTAATGCTAAGCAAAATGAGCAGAACCAGGAGATCATTATACATGGCAACAACAAGACTATACGATGATCAATTATGATGGACATGGCTCTCTTCAACAATGAGATGATTCAAACCAGTTCCAATACTCTTGTGATGGAGAGAGCCATCTGCACCCAGAGAGAGGACTGTGGGACTGAGTATGGATCATAGCATAGTATTTTCACTCTCTTTGTTGTTGTTTGCTTGCATTCTGTTTTCTTTCTCATTTTTTTTCCTTTTTGATCTGGTTTTTCTTGTGTAACGTGATATTTGTGGAAATATATGTAGAAGAATTGTACATTTAACATATATTGAATTACTTACAGTCTAGGAGAGGGGTGGGGGAAGGAAAAGAAAAAAATTTGGAACACAAGGTTTTGCAAGAGTGAATGTTGAAAAGTATCCATGTATATATTTTGAAAATAAGTTTTAATTAAAAAAAGAATATAAGCTGCTTGAAATCAGGAGTTATCTTGATTTATGTTTTTGTATTCCTATAACTGCGCTTGGCATATAATAAGACATTAATAAATACTTGTTTATTCATTCAAAAGAAAAAGGAGCCAGTGAAAGGAACTGTTATTTTGGGCTAATGTGAATTAGTTAATAAGGCAGAAATGATGGAAGCCTCGAAGGAAGTAACCACTGTCTTAAAATTTTTGATTGAGGAGAGAAAATGTAAGTGCATTCTGATTCATATTCCAAATTTTGAGATTGGATTCAAAGAGTTCAGAAAAAGATTAATTGGGATCTCTGAGCTGAATAGGAATATAAAAAACTTACAAATGAATTTGTGGTAAAATAGATGCAAATAATTCCTATGAGGAAAAAAAGAGGTGGTAGTGCTATCTAAATGATGAATAAAAAAGGACAATTAAGTAAAAAAAAATTTAGGTTAAGAAAAAGACAGGTAGAAAAGATGGAAATAAAATCAGGTAATGAAGAATGAATTCAGAAGCATAATGGTCTTATAGAAATGATTTCAGGAGTCCTAAAGCTTTGGATAGAGACCAGTTATGAATGCAACAAGGTCTTCTTTGTCCAAGTTCAACATTGTACACTTAATTACACTGTCTCCCTAATAGAAACCTGTCTCAATAAGAAAGGTGACAGGTACTTGTTGACTTGACTTCTCATCTTAATGAGCTTACATTTTAAGTAAAGAAGACCATCCATAAATAGGAGCTGGAGAAGAGGATGAAATGATGTAGACAAGGTTGGCAAATGGCATGGAAGCATGCCTGTGGGCAAGATAAGGCAACATCTCCTCTCTCAGAACTGGGCTATCTAGGCAGTGTCCTAGGTTATAGTAGATATGGACGATGGCTGCCATATTAGAAACATGGTGAAAAATTTCTGAGAGTTAGTATGGAGGTCTTAACTTGCCCAGGACCAGTCTTCTACACTAACTTTCAGCTTTCACCCACAGGGAGATAGAATTTAGCTTTACATAAGAAGTAGTATCTGTTCTGATCCAGTGCTATGGTTATAATACTTAATAGGGTCTTCACAGAAGAAATCAACAAACCCTTAACTGTTGAAAGCAATGGACCTTTATTTTTTGCCATGTTTTAACTCAAACAAGCAAAAAAAGTATGACCAAATTCAAGATATTCAAGAGTTAAAGCTCAGAGAAAAATTTAGGAACAACTAGGAAACAACACTAAGGCAGAACCTATCTCCTCAAACTGAAACAATAAATGAAACCTGAAAATGATAAAAATAAAAAGAGGCAGCTAGGTGGTGCAATGGATAGAGCACCAGCCCTGAAGTCAGGAGGACCTGAGTTCAAATGTGACCTTAGACACTTAACACCTCCTGGCTGTGTGACCCTGGGCAAGTCACTTAATCCCAATTGCCTCAGCCATAAAAATAATAATAAAAAAAAAGACAGGGTATGTTTCAAACACAATGGTCTTTGCCATGGTAGAAGAAAGAAGAGGAAGATCATGGTGACTTGAAAGACACCAGTTCTTGAACTTGAAATATGGTTACACCAAACTCTCAGACTACCATACCTTAAAAATTAGAGCTAACTATTTTTGATAAGGTGGTGAATGAGTTCCCAATTACTATAGTTTATTGAAGTAACCACTTGCTCAGAACATTAAAGATGTAATAATTGTTTATCTTATTGAAATTCTTTAGGCAAATTGCCTCTGAGTTCATTTAATCAATCTTATCCTTTTTCTCCCTCTCTCCCCCACTATTCCTTTGCTTTAGGAATGCTTAACTTGGGTACCATGGACCATCAAGGGTGAAGAGAGCAGGATCTCTGAAAACTTGGATAAGAAAGAAAAAAAATTACATCTCTATTTTTACTCACCTCTAAATGAAAATGAGTATTTATTTCCTTCAATTATTAGTGTAGAGAAAAAAAAAAAACTATAGAAGTGTTAGAAATGCCTGTAATTGTCACCAATAGAAATTACAGATTTTTCTTTTATCATCAAAGTTTATTGCACATATATCAAAATATTATTTATGTTTCTTATAAATGTAGTTTGCTAGACTTACTACTAGATCATATGTAATAAGTATTGTTGGTAACAGGTGCTTGTTTAACCAAACTAGCCACCTATCAGGCAATTTTGTGATTAGCAGTTTATTTGGCTACCAAACACAAAAGTCTTGTGTTCTTAATTGGTGACTAGGACATCTATATTACTTTCCAGTATTCTCTATCCAATATTGTTCTTTGATAAATACACAGAAAGAAATGAATAATCATCATTATTTGTTCAAGTTTTGAAAAACCGAAAAAATACTAATAAGAATTCTTAACTCTTCGTAAGATAGCCCATGCACCTTTTGTAACATGGGTAGGTGTGTGGACTCTGAGTACAAACCAGGCAAGCTCAAACATGTCTGATGGTTCAAGTGTGCTATTTAAAGGAACTTATTATTGGTAACAAATTGCACAGAGTCATAAACAATGCCATATGTAGGGTGTAAGCAGAGTCCTTTCTTTTATTTATTTTTATTTTCATACTTCCTTTTTGTACACTGCCTCTGTTATTAAGTAAAGGTACACTTGGGATGTTGTACCACTGTTAATTTGTTGATGACGATGATGTGAAAACACTGTGCATTTCAAAAAAAAAAAAACTTCTCAAGAAAACTATGAATGATATCAGAAGTGAAAATCATTTTTTTTCTAGAAGAGTACAGAATAACTATCCAAATCTAGATAAGGATACTTCTGAACTATGTTTTAATTTAAATATCTATCAGAGGGTTAAAAGCCCTTAAAAATGTTAAAATGTTGGATAATTTATGAAACTTTCCTTATTTCATTTTGTCTCGTTTTAACATATGAATTACTTATTTCCACAAAACCATGAAAATTGTTTCAAAAATATCAATTAAGGGGCAGCTAGGTGGTGCAGTGGATAGAGAGAACCCCAGCCCTGAAGTCAGGAGGACCTGAATTCAAATCTGGTCTCAAACTTAACACCTCCTAGCTGTGTGATCCTGGGCAAGTCACTTAACCCTAATTGCCTCAGCAAAAAAAAAAAAAAAAATTAAGATATTTACTTTAGTTTAGGTATATTACATGATACATTATATATTTATAGATTGTTAGACTATCTTATTAATAAAGGTTTTTGTTTAATGTGGCAATCACTTTTAGCTACAAGTCCACTGACATGAAAGCATCTGTTTCTGAATTGAATTGGTGTGATACTTTTTAGGTAGTGCTGCATGAATTGGTTTTTGTTCATTATGTGTATGCTAACACTATAAAGAATTCTTATTTTGTGGATCCCTTTTGGAATTACAAAGCCCGTCAACATTTTGGGAATGTATAAAAGTCTTTTTTTTTTCCAAAAACAAAACTTTGATCAAAGAGAAAATCTTTATACACTTTGCATGAATGCTCAATAATACATCAAGCTTGACTACTTTAGTGAAAAAAGTAAGCTCCTGACGTTGTCACTCACTGTTTCTTACACAGACATGCACTGGCAATAAAAACTTCTAACAACTCTGAAAGAAAATTTTGTCAACAATCATAAATGTCATCAATTTTAAATACAGTAATGCTTTCTTGTAAGAGGACGTGTTTTGAAGTGCTTTTTTGAATTAAGGGCAGAAGTTTCCCTTTTTCAGAAAGAAAAAGTAATCCTACTTTTGGAATACTTTGAAAGAAAGGATTCTATCCCTTGATTGATCAGATAGATAGATAATTTTTACTGTATAAATGAGACAAATCTTTCAATTCAATATTTTGAAGTCATAGTCATAGATGCTACTAAAAAAAATTAGTTCATATAGAAAAAGAGTAAAGGTGACATTCTTGCAATCTTTCAAAAGTTAGAGAAAATACTTTACCGAGATAGAATTGACATACAAAATTCATATCTTCAATATCTTTGAAAAGAAAAATCTGTGAACATCTGGAAACACTTCAAAACTCTTTGAAGAGCTATTTATATCTTAATGACATAGAAAATGAACCATGGATTCCCAGTATTTTTCTTTTTGATACACACTGTGTTGAAAATACTGACCTAGTCAAAGATGAATTTACTGATATTAAAGCAAAAAAAAAAAACTTTATATGGGTAGAATTTAATTCAAAAGGACTAGGAAAATCCTGGTATTCCTTAAGAAAAGCATATCCTCACTTTGCAAAGTCAACTGTGGAAGTTCCATTTGCAACAATATATCTTTGTGATTGGGATATTAAACACTTTTAACCATCAAAATCACACCACAGTTTAATGTTCTTATTCAAGCCAAGCAATAATAATTCTCAAATTGATATTTCTTTTTAAAAAATTTACCTTGCTATATTTTAATGTATTATCTTGTTACTTAATGCACTGATAAACAAGCATATTTATTACTATAACATATTTTTTTTTAATTTTTGATAATTATTTCAATAGTTTTCTTTGTAATCATATATATTTTATTTTATGCATTTAAAACATTCTAACAGGGATCCAAAGGCTTACTGCTCACTAGATAAAGGAGTCCATGACATAAAAGAGATCAACATTTGCTCTGCACAAACATGGCTTTAACAAGACTGGCTCTACAAGTATTCCATGTTTATTATAGCACTAAGCCTTTGCCCCTCATTGAATCACCAAACTCCTTCCTCTCTGCCAATCACAATTCTGCTCATCCTTAAAAACCCAAAACAAATATCGCCTCCTCTGAATGGTCTTTCCTAATCATTGTAGGACAGTAGGTTTTTTTTCCTTCCTCTGAAATAATTACCTATACCAGAACTTCTTAAACTTTTTCCATATGTGACCTCTTTTTGTCTGAAAATTTTTTTATGTAACCCCAGGTATATAGGTACATAAAATAGGCATAAAATCAAACATTAATTGATTATAAATCAGCATTTCTCCACCCCCACATTCAGTCATAAGACCCTATGTGGAGTAACAAACCACAATTTAAGAAGCTTTAACCTATACTAGTAGTCTCAAACCAAGACTAGACAGGTGATTTATAAATCCCTAATTTGGTAATATTGAAATCTTGGTCTATTTTCACAAAAACCTGTTCACTTGATTATATAGTTATTTGAACCAAAGGATAAAGAGTTACTGAATATTACTTGGGCAGATATAAGCATCTAAAATAGTTTAGGACTTGAAAATTTGATTTCCCTAGCTTTTAACATTGATTTGACAATTAACAAGCACCCATACTATAAGTGGGATATTGTCCCACAGTAATTTTTGATATAAATAGAGCACTCCAAGTAATAGACAGTAGGGGATGGCCACACCCAATCAGACTCTTGTGATGCATAATAGTTCCATGGTTACCTGTAGACAAAAGGGAAAAAAGTAATACAGAAAATGAAAGTCTTGAGAAGTAGGTTCAGAAAAAGAAGAACAATTCAAGTTTCAAATTCAATTTAACAAATATCTGAACGTTTTACTATTGTGCAGAATCCTGGATCAGCTACTAGGATTACAAAGACAAATTAGATGCAATCATGCCTTTATGGAACATAACAAAAGAAAATATAAGATGAGTACAAATAACTATAAGAAAACAGAGAGAAAGCTGCAGAGAGAATATATATATATAAGTATATAATATATAATAAGAATATTATAAGAAATAATATAATATGAATCATGCCAGGGACAAGAGATTACTTCCTTTATATTTTTATTATTTTTTAAGTTACACATGTATACTCATTTTTTGCATATTTCCCTATGAGTCATGTTGGGAGAGAAAAATAACAATAATAATAAAAAAAAAACCACAGAAAGAAAAAAAAAGTAAAAATGATGTGTGTTGATCCACATTCAGTCTCCATAAGTCTCTCCATCCCAAGTTTATTGGGATTGTCTCGGGATCACTGAAT
Source organism: Myrmecobius fasciatus (assembly GCA_023553655.1). Taxonomy (NCBI): domain Eukaryota; kingdom Metazoa; phylum Chordata; class Mammalia; order Dasyuromorphia; family Myrmecobiidae; genus Myrmecobius; species Myrmecobius fasciatus. The sequence goes on along the minus strand of JAJPUD010000122.1, from coordinate 351,286 downwards.
TCTGAGAAGCATGTCTGTCATAGTTGATCATCACACAATCTTATTGTTGCTATATACAATATTTTCCTGCTTCTGTTTGTTTCATTCAGTATCAGTTCACATACTTTCTAAAATCAACTTATTCTTTATTTCTTATAGAACAATAATATTCCACTACATTCATATACCATAACTTATTTAGCCATTCCCCAACTGATGGGAATCTACTAACTTTTCAATTCTTTGCCATCACAAAAAGAGCTGAAGCAAACATTTTTGCACAAGAGAGTCCTTTTCCCTCTTTTATCATCTCTTTGGAATACTGCTGGATCAAAGTGTATGCACAGTTTTATAGCCCTTTGGGCATAGTTCCTAATTGCTCTCCAGAATGATTGGATCAGTTCACAACTCTACCAACAATATATTAGTGTCCCAGTTTTCCCACATCTCTCCAACATTTATCATTATCTTTTCCTGTCTTCTTAGTGGATCTGAGAGGTGTGAGATAATTGCTCAGAGATGTTTTAATTTGCATTTCTCTAATCAATAGTGATTTAAAATATTTTTTATATGACTATAGATAACTTTGATTTCTTCATTTGAAAATTATCTCTTAGGGCAGCTAGATGGTGCAGCGGATAGAGCACCAGCCCTGAATTCAGGAGGACCTGAGTTCAAATGTGATCTCAGACACTTACCATGTCTTAACTGTGTGACCCTGGGCAAGTCACTTAGCCCCAGTTGCCTCAGGGGAAAAAATGATCTCTTTATATCCTTTGAGAAATCACTTCTTTTGGAGTAGATCAGAGAAGAGTATATTCAAGAAATGGCACCTGATCTGGACCTTTTCTTTTAAAAAAATTGCTACCTATCATTTCATCTTTTCCTATTTCTGATCCTTCTTACACCTGTTCTTCAATTCCTACCACCTGCCAAATAATTGCCACCCACAGATTAGACAAACTAGCCTAATTAAAGCACTGAGGCACTATGAGTGAGACAGGAGGCAGTATGTGTGAGGCAGGTCAAACCACAACCAACATTTTGATCACCATCTTCCCTCAGCTACTGATTAAAATAGTATGGGGTCCCTGAGAGCCTTGGGAATAGCAGTGCTTCATGTCCAATGCTCTCAGACATCATTCTGGAGAACTCTCATGGAAATGCAGCTTGGCCAAAGCTGCTAAAGACCCAGCAAAGAAAGTTCTGGCCACCAAAATAATTGACATTGTCAAATGGTTCATCATTAAAACTCGATATGATTTTATCAGTGGAGATGAAATTAAGGAAGTAGCATTAACACTGCTTTACTGCTACACTTAATAATTATGAGACTTTACCATGTGATTGGCAGCTGAATTGTTCCGAGTCTATCATCTCCATTAAAATGTGATCTTGAGATCAGAGACTGTATTATGCTTTTATTTGTAATGCATACTACTTTGCACACAGTGCTTAATTGATACTTTATTTGTTGTTATGAATATGTTGTCTTCTCTGGAAAGAGCAGATCGTTTATTGTTGTTATTATGAGTTTTTTTATATCCCCAGGGTCAAGCAGAGTGACTGGCACATAGCAGGTATTTGATAAATAAATACCTGTTGGTTTCAAATTGCTTGTAAATATATCCCTTTCCTTTTCCCTATCCAAAGACCCATTCCTTATAACAGAAGAAAGAAGAAAGAGAAAAAAAATTCATTTAACAAAACTAACATCAACCAAGTCCTAGAGTATATGCAGGGTTCCAGACTCATAGACTTACCTCTGCAAAGAAGAAAAGAGGGGCAACTAGTTGGTATAGTGGATAGAGCACCAATCTTGAAGTCAGGAGGATCTGAGTTCAAATATGGTCTTAGACACTTAACACTTCCTAGCTGTATGATCCTGGGCAAGTCACTTAATTCCAATTGCCTCAGGAAAAAAAAGGAGAAAAAAATGCATTTTATCATTTTGTCCTTGGAATAAATTTGATCATTATAACTTCAGAGCAATGATTTTCCATTCTTTCTGTTTATATTGATACAGCCATTGTGTGTATTAGTTTCCTAGTTCTGTTTATTAAATTTTGTTTCTGTTAATATATTCTTCTCAAGATTGTCAATATTCTTCATATTCAACATTTTTATAGTAAAGAAATATCTCTTAAAATTTTTATTTCTTTAACATCACCTATATTTCCCAATATGTCTTTCCCTATCACCCAATCCTGGATCTTAGCAAGTCCAGCCCTTATGACAAATAATAAAAATGGGGGGGGGAGTCAGCAAAACTAAGTACCCATAAATCCAGTCTTATATATATGCACGGTTTCATAATCCTTAATTCCCTACCTTTACAAAGAGAGGAAGAAGGGACATCATCTCTTCTTTCTCATTTTAATTTACAGTCTTCAGTTTTAAGTGTTTTGCTGTTCTTTCCATTTATGTTGCTGTAATAATTGCACATGTAGTTCTTGTGGTTCTGCTTGCTTCATGTTTCAGTCATTCATTTGTCTTAGCATATTTCTGTGTATTCATCATATTCATCATTTCCATAATGTGGTAATATTCCATTGAATTCATGTACCACAATTTTATTTAACTATGACCTAACTGACAGTCATCTACTTGTTTCCAGTTTTTCATTACTACAAAACTTGCTGGTATAAATATTTTTGCATATATGAAATTTTTCTTTTATGATAGCTAACATTTACATAGTGCTTACTATGGAACTAGGGACTGTGAAAAGTGCTTTACAATTATTATTTCATTTTTTCCCTCATAACAACTTTGGCAAGTAGGTGCTATTGTGATCCCCATTTTGCAAATGAGGAAAGTGAGGCAGAAAGAGGTTAAATTTGTCCAAAGCCACACAGCTAATAAATATCCCAGGATAGATTTGAACTTGGATCTTCCTGACTCCAGGCTCAGTTGGGCAAATTGTACAGGCATTCTCATCACATTCTTAGCACAATTTCAATTGCTTTCCAGATTGGTTGAACAGTGTATATCTGTCTTTCCACATTGGTGGATAGGATTTTTTGATGCAGAGATATGTTTTGAATTAAATAGGAAGGGGGCACAGAGTACATTCAAGGAAAGTCAATTGTTGGTTGTTGTCCTTCATTCTCAAAGAGAATCAAAATGATGTCACTGTATTTGGATTAAGGTAAGATGTGTCTGTCTGACTAATGAGGTCAATATGAATTCAGAAAGCTCCACCACAAGTGGAGCACAAATATTCTACTTAAATATTTGTAGTAGAGATGTCTCTAAATTTCTTTTGAGTTACTGCAATTCTGCTTCATTCATAAAGGAAAGGACCTTCTTTGATGTGGGCACACCATTCTGGGCAGTCCTTTGCCAGTATTTCCCAGATTTCAAATCAGTTCTAAAGTTTTTCAGCAAGACCTTGAGAATGCCCTTGTATATCTTCTTCTGACCTCAATGTCATCACTAGCCTTGTGTGATTTCACAGTAAAATGGCCTTTTAGGTAAACCTTTATTTGATATTCAAACAACATGGTCAGCTAATTGGAATTGCAATCTGTGCAGTAGAGTTTGGATGCTTGGCAGTTTGGTTCAAGAAAAGACTTCAGTGTTTGGTATCTTATCTGCCAAGTGGTCTTCAGAAGCTTCCTGAGACAATTCAAATGGAAGCAATTCAGTTTCCTGGCATGGCACTGGTTTACTATCCAGGTTTCACTGGTATGAGATAAGAACAACAGTTCTGTAGAGCTTCAGTTTGGTAGTTAGTCTAATACCTCTTCTTTCTCATACTTTTCCTTTGAAGCTTCCCAAACACTGAGCTAGCTCAGGCAATGCATATGTCATCCTCATTATCTATGTGTACATCCCCAAAAAGTATACTGCCAAGGTAAGTGAATTTATCCATAGCATTCAATATTTCTCTATTTGCTGTAACCAATGGTTCCACATGAATGGTGTGGTTCTAGCTGACTGGCTGTGTTTTCTTGGTGTTAATTGTTAGGTAAAATTAGCACAAGCAGCAGAGAATTGATCCATATGTTGGTGCATCTCAGTCTGAAGTACATGATCAGTGACTTCAGCACTAATTGTTGATGATCTGTTGAGAATATTAAGGAAGTTGTCAGGCCATCTCTTCAAGACCATATCCTTATCACCACTCAATGTGACTCTATCAGTACTGAGTCTTTTGGGGTGCATAGATCTTGCGTCCATAAATAGTCTTCAAAACATCAAAGTGCTTTGAATTGTTACTATGAGTGTAAAACTGAATTTATTACTGAGCCAAGAATCCTACATCTAAGTTTCACTTGCACTGTATTGTTGCTGGAATTCTTAGAGATAGATTAACTATCATGATGTTAAACCCCATAGAGTTCTTGTTTTTCATTTAACAACTTCTGAATTTCTCCATCATTTTTGTCAAACCAGTCTTAATGTTTGCAAAAATTCTAGTTCAGATGAGTAAATACAATGCTGTGCACCAAATCTCTGAAAATTGTCTATTTCTTTTCTGCTTCACTGTTAACTCACCTTTCCTTGCAAATTAGCACCAAACTATCTCCACTCAGAGAAGCACTCTAATCTTTTGACATTAAATCTTCTGGTAGTCACCTTGCTTTGGATCCTCCATTTCTGTTGTATACATGTAACTTGGAGAGGATAAGTCTATGATCAGTTCAGCAGTCTGTACCATGCACATCACCTTTGTTACTTATAATCCATATGTTCTCTTTATAATGACATCATCTATAAAATGCCAGTGTTTTCTCACAGGGTACATCCAAGAAGTTTTATTGCATTTAGGTAAATGAAAAACAGTATTGGTGATGAGAAAGTCTTAAGGTGCACAAGTCTTTAGCAATAAGTGACTCCATTCCTTCCAAGAATTCCCTTCCATGTCTGGTCATCTGTGCCTTCTCTTGCATGAAAGTAACCCAGAATTATAAGCTTGTCCTCTTTCAGCACACTTATGATAGTCTCCAGGTCTTCATGAAATCGTCATCAGGGTTTGTCATGATGGGAGTACACACACTGATGAAAGTGCCAATTACATTGTTATAAACCTATTGTTCACTCATTTTGGCAGGCATACAAACTTGTTGACTAGATCAGTTTTGATTGCAAAATTTATGACAGCTTCACAGTATTTCCCTTCACTCTAGTCATTCCAGAAAACCATGTATACAGCTCCTGAAGACCAGCAACCTGGTCTTGTTTCACTTAGGGCAGCATTTTGGATGTTCTCTCTCAACAAGAGCTGCTCATCTTTCAGATTTACTAGACTTTATATTGGCTGTATATTCTGTGTAACAATAATGAGTTGTCATTTTTGCAAAAGTTTTTGTGCATTTGTATTTGTTTTGACCACAGGATGGGATTCCTGTCTGCTTTGATAAGGAGGCAAGGTTAGGTGAAGCAAAAAAAAAATTGGGGGAGCCTTTTCTATCCCCTTCCTCATTCCAGTAGGTAAGCTGTATGGTCCTTCAAAAAGGCTGCTCCAAAAACCTTTGATCCAGCAATATTTCTACTAGATCTAGATCCCAAAGAGATCATAAAAGAGTAAAAAGAACCGACGTGTGAGAAAACATTTGTAGCAGCTCTTTCTGTAGTGGCAAAGAATTGAAACAGAACCAGGAAAACATTATACACAGTAACAGCAAGATTGTATAATGATCAACCATGATAGACTTAACTCTTCACATGACTTACCCAGAGCTATACAGTTAGGAGGTGTCTAAAGAAAGATTTGAACTCCGATCTTTTGGATCGGTTTCCACGTCTATTGTACACAGTCTCTTTAAGCATGAACAAAAATCCAGAAGCTAGAAAATCAGGTTGAGTTGGGGGACTATGGGAAGTCCAGGTTGGTAGGCTTGTAGACTGAGATGCAAAGGTGGAAAAGTCTGAAGGGCCCCATTCTTGGGTGTCTGAGGATTGAAAGCCAGAAAACCAGCTTGCCTGCACAGGCTCTGGGTCACCACCCTCCTTCAAGCTCACATTCAAAAGTTTTAAAATCCCCAAAGGATAAGAAATTAAGTCTCATGATGAGATGAGAAAGTTGGCAGGAAAGCTCAGAAGGGGTGATAAAGAAGTTGGCAAGGGCTGGGAGGGGCTCAGCAAGCAGCCTCCTTTATGCTGCCCGTGGGCAAACCGGTACTTTCCAGGAATTCCTTTGCAGGGAAGGAATGATCTGGAGAAGAACAAAGCAGTTTCTGTTCAGCAGGAGTCTGATCACCCAAGCTGTGAAAGAAAAGATTCTCTGGGTGATTCCTTAGAAGTACAACATTGAGCCAGATCTCCAGGCTTAAATGCTAGAGAAAATGGGACTGATCTGGGTCAGGGATTGGGAAAGAGCCCTTGATCTTCCTCCAAACCTAGCAGGGAAGCAATGTCTATTAGGTCTCCATTTGTGGAAAAGGGAAAAACTACTGAAGTGAAGTTCAAACCCTGGCCTGTGTATTCTGGGGCAATTCACTTCTCCCCACTCTGTGCACCCCTCCCACCATGATCTCATCTGCAAGACAACACTGTTGGATTAGATTAGTTCTATAGTTGGATATAGCTTGCAATTCTATGATCCTAGGAGGTTACCAGGAATTGGGAAGTATTGAATGTATTCTTGCCATAGTTAATGAGGGGGTTCATGAAGGTGACAACTGCTTGGTCCTGATGTAAGGAATGACAAAAGATTCCCTTACTCCCAAATTTCCATGCATACAGGATATCCCTACTATGAATCATATCTTTTGGTTAAATCTTGCTGTTTCCTAAAAGCTCTTATGAAATACAAATATGTCCCCTGAATGAGGATGCTACCAGTAAGCACATTAATTGGAATTTATGAAACCAAGTTCCTACAAATATGTTTCAAATGTTCCTATGAATATGAACCAAAAATGTTCCTGGGACAAAGAAACCCATTAATCTCTCAGCTCACAGTAAGTGTGTTAGCAGCGATTCATGGTACTAATTGATTAGCCATCATTTAACAGAGGGAAGCTACAGGAAGGAGGAGGATGGGAGAAAGGAAATTAATTTAGGATTCCATCCAATTGTGATAATAGGAAAAGCATTTATAATGAATGAAGGAAAAGATTTTCTAAGTGCTTAATCAAATACCATGCTAAATGCTGAGCATAAAAGAGAAATACAAAGATAGTCTCTGCTCTCAAGGATTATATATTCTAATGAAGGGAGATAATACAGAAAAGTGGTAGATAAGGAGTCATATTTTGATTTGGAGGTTTCCAAGGATGGTAAGTAGATTCATAAGGGAATTGAATGGCACACCCTTTCCAAGAACAATGGCAGATCATAGTGACTTGTATGTCACCCCTCACTGAATAATTGATTTATTCTTATTTTTATTTTTAATAGTCTTTTTTCACAATTACATATCAAGACAATTTTAAGATTAAATTTTGCAAGATTTTGAGTACCAAATTTTTCACCTTCCTTCCCTTCCCTCCCTTCTTCTGAAAATGGTAAGCAATTTGATATAGATTATATATATATGTATGTGTATATATATTTGCTATCATATAGAAAATATTCCCATATTAGTCTGTTTGAGTGAAGAAATAAAAAAAGAAAAGCACACAAAAAAGAATAAAGTGAAAAAATATGCTTCAGTTCTTTATCTGGATGAGGATAGCATTTTACTTCTTGACTCCTTTGTACTTGTCTTGGATTATTTTGTTCTTGAGAAAATTGAGTCATTCACAGTTGGTCATCACACAAGGTTGCTGATTCTGAGTACAATCTTTTTTATGGTTTTAGTCATTTCACTTTGCATCAGTTCATACACGTCTTTCCAGGTTTTTCTGAAATCTACTTGTTCATCATGCCTTATTGCACAATAGCATTTCATTAACATTCATATATCACAACTTGTTCAACCATTTTCCAACTGATGGGCACACCCACAATTTCCAAAATTTTACCATCATGAAAAGGGTTGCTGTAAGTATTTTGCTCATGTAGGTCTTTTCCCCTTTTTTGTGATCTCCTTGGGATATAGATCTAGTAGTGATATTATTGGATCAAAGGGTATGCATGTTTTGGTTGCCCTTTGTGCATAGTTGCAAATTGTTTAATGAAATGGTTGGATCAGTTAATAATGCTACCAATAGTGCATTAGTATTCCAGTTTTCCCACTTTCCTCCCAATATTTATCTAATAGATGTGAGATGGTACCTCAGAGTTGTTTTAATTTTAATTTCTCTAATCAAAAGGGATTTAGAGCATTTCTTCATAGGCCTATAAAGAGTTTTGACTACTTAATCTGAAAACTGCTTGCTCATATCCTTTGACCATTTATCAATTGAAGAATAGATTATATTCTTATAAATTTGACTCATTCTCCATACATGTGAGAAATGAGACCTTTATCAAAGACTTTCTATAAAGATTGTTTCTCAGCTTTCTGTTTTCCTTCTAATCTAGGTTACATTGATTTTATTTCTACAAAAGCTTTTAAAATTTAATATAATTATCTATTTTATAATTTATATGATTTTAATATAATTATCTAGTTTGCTTTTCATGATACTTTCTATCTTGTTTGGACATGAATACTTCCCCTCTCCAACAGATCAGTCTGGTACACCATTTCTCATTCTTCTAATTTGCTTATGGTGTAACATTTTATGTCTAAATTATGTACCCATTTTGACCTTATCTTGGGTATACAGTTGTGAGAGGTTAGTCTACACCTCATTTGAGTCCTATTGTTTTCCAGTTTCTCCAGAAATTTTTGTCAACAAGTGAGTTTTTATCCCCAAAACTAGGGTCTTTGGGTTTATCAAATTCTAGATTACCATTGTCATTGACTATTTCTTAGTCAGCCCAGATAGTTTTGATGATTGCTGCTTTATAACATGATTTGAGATCTGGTATTTACTAGGTCACTGTCTTTGTATTTTTTCTATTAATCCCCTTGATATTCTTGATCTTTTGTTCTTCCAGATGAATTTTGTTATTTTTTTTTCTAGCTCTTTCAAATAACTTTTTGGTAGTATGATTGGTATGGCACTGAATAAGTAAATTGATTTAGACAGAATCATCATTTCTTTAATATTGGCTTGGCCTACCCACGAGCAATTGATATTTTGAAAATTCTTGGGATCTGACTTTATTTGTGTGAAAAAATATTTTGTAATTATGTTCATATAGTTCCTGGGTTTGTCTTGGCAGGTAGACGCCCAAATATTTGAGATTGTTTACAATTCCATATACCACCTCCCTCAGTCTGCCCTCTTCCCTTCTGTCACCCCCACTCTCCTCCCTTTACTTAATCTCCTTCCCTATTTCTTCCCTGCTGGCTAAGATATATTTCTATATTCAACTGGTTGTGTGTATTATTCCTTCTTTGAGCACAATATTGATAGGAGTAGGATTCAAGGGATACCCATCAAACGACTCTCTCACCTTTCCCTCTACTATATGTGTGTGTGTGTCTGTTGCACCTCTTCATGTGAAATAATTTCCCTGATTCTACTTCTCCCTTTTTTGTGCACCCAGTGCACTCTTCTTTCTTATCCTTTAATTTTTTATTCCTTTACATTCACCTTATATCTGTACCCTCTGTCAATATATATTCTTTCTAATTTTACTACTAGTGATACAATTTTTAAGAATTACAAGCATCATCTTCTCATATAGGAATGTAAACAGTTTAGCTTTGTTGGCTCCCTTATGTTTTCCTTTCCTTTTTTTTACCTGTTTATATTTCTTTTGGGTCTTGATATCAATTTTTTTAGTTTACTTATGTTCAGCTCCTTATGAAAGCTTGAAATTCTTCTGTTTCACTGAGTGACCCTTTTTCTCCCTTGATGTATTATGCTTAATTTTGTCAGGTAAGTGATTCTTGGTTGTAGTCCTAGCTCCTTTGTCTTCCAGAATATCATGTTCCATGACTTCTGGTCTTTTAATGTTGGGGCTAGCAAGTTGAGGCTAGTAATCCTGATTATGGCTCCCTGATATTTGAATTGCTTCTTTCTGGCTACTTATAGTATTTTGTTCCTTGACCTGATAACTCTGAAATTTGTCTATAATATTTCTTGGAACTTTTATTTCGGGATTGACTTATTCTTTTATGTTATCACCCCAAATTCTAAGAAAATCGAGGGGGAATATTTAGATATTTTTCTTTCCAGTACATAAATTGCAGCTTTTCCTATTAATTAGCTAGTCTCTATTTAGTTTAATAAATAGCTAATGAAAATTTCCTTTCCCAATAGTATTCATTTCTCAATATAACACATACTTTAATTTCCTATGATTAAATATTAAAATTTCTGAATATATTTATTGAAAAATGAAATGGTTAATAAACATAACAATGAGGATGAGTATAATACTTTTCATATGAGAAATGACACAGCCAGAAACACCTGAAATCCTCCCTCTAATGTCAACTAACTTCCACTCATTTGGGGAAACACAATCCTACATTATTCAGTTTCTCCCAAGATCCCAAGTCTCTTCTCAAAAGTCTTTTTTTTTAAGCGTAAAAAAGAAAGCTGTACTGAGAGAAGGGGAAAGATAGTGGAAGAATGGGGAAATTATCTAACATAAAAGAGATACACAAGGAATAGCTTTTATACTAGAGAGAGATATGAGGGATAGGGATGACAAGCAAGACTTGAACCCCACTTTCATCAAATATTGGTTCAAAAATTGAAGGATATATCTTTATATACTCTCAGTTGGATATAGAAATCTATCTCATGCAACAGGGATAAGAGGAAGGTGAAAGTAATAACAGGGAGAAAAAATTAAGGGAAGCAGTCGTCAAAAGAACTTTTGAGGAGGGTCAGAATACAAAGAAAGAAAAGGATCTATTGAAGAAAACTGGAGAGTAACACACAGTTAATAATCATATCTATGAATGTGTTGTGTTTGTTTTGACTAGATAAAAGAGACCATGCTCTGTTTCACTTCTTACCTAACCTTGATCACTGAACAAGCATTAACTCAGTTAAAATGAGACCTGTTAAAGACCACAACTTAAAAATGTCAAAGTCTCCCATTTCAGGAAATATATTGTCCTGTGACAATAACTGGGGGAGGAAAGGGTAGAAATCATCTCTCTCTTAGTTATTGCTGGTAAGATTCTTGCCAGAATCCTCCTTAAAAGATTGATGTTTCATCTGGAAAATTGTCATTTACTTGAAAGCCAGTGTGGCTTCAGAAGGGCTGAGGAACTGTTGAAAAGGTATTTGCTGTCCCACAACTCCAAGAGAAATGCCAAAAGCAGAACAAAAGTCTGTACAGAACATTTCTAGGTCTGACCAAGGCCTTTGATACTATTAGTCATGAAGGCTTAAGAAAAATTATGTTGAGAGGATTCTGGGAAGATGGCAGAGTTGGTCAGAAAATTCTAAACTCTCCAGATTTTCCCCAAGAACAAAATAAAATTGGCTTCAGAGTGAATGCAAACTGGTGAAAAACAAATAAGAGTTGGGACAGAATAGAAGTTCTCCTGAGACAACTGGAGAAGATCCAAAGAAACCCCCAGAACAGAGATTTGGCTAGTGTGAAATATAAATACCTTTGGGTTAGTTCTGCTGAAACAGTAGGCTAGCTGGGTTTGGAGGTAGGTTCAGCCCCAAGCACAGGAACTTTCACCTCCAGTACAGCCTGGGGAGTGAAGAGTCTAAGCCCAGAAGATTGAGAGAACCTCTGCTGATAAGGAACACAGGTCCAGATGAGCTTCTGAGACATAGTCCTGGGAGAGAAGGAATCAAAACACACTCCATGACTGCAAAAGCTATGGGGCAGGGACATTGATGGCTATGGGTACCTACAGGAAGATGGAGTTCTTGGTTTTGAGTTATAGGGTAAAGGGGAGAACTGAAGAAAGACCTGAATCCAGAGGCACTATCCAAGACAAGACATGATTACACTAACAACAATCCTCCCCTGAAGATAAAGATCCTGAAATTTAAAAAGTCTCTTCTACACAGTAGCATTAAATAGTTACCTTCCCCAAAAGGATTCAAAGAAACACTCAGAAAAGGCTTTAAAAACTCAAATGAGAGCAATTGAAGAAAAACTAAAAAATAAGAACAATCCAAGAAAATCAAGATTATAAAAGAAAATCAACCAATAAAAAGGAGATCCAGAGTCATAAGAAGAAATGTTCGAAAACTGGGCAAGAGGGAGCCAGTAAAATCATAAGAAACAAAGAAATAATAAAACAAAATATAATGAACAAAAAATTAGAAGATAATTGAGACATCTATAAGAAAAACAATAAATATGGAGAATAGATTAAGAAGAAAAAAACATAAGAATAATTGAACTATTGAAAAGCTTATGACCAAGAAAAAGAACCTTGATACAATAATATAAGAAGTAATTAAAGAAAATTGTCTTGAAGTAATAGACCAAGAGGGAAAAATAGAAATAGAGAAAAAAAAATCCACCACATCACCACCTGAAAGAGCATCTACAGGGAAAAGATATAACATTGTTTAATTAAAAAACCTTCAAATCAAAGAACAAAATTTTACAAGTAACAATAACAAACAATTCAAAAATGCTGGAGCTACATTAGAATCACACAAGACCTAGCAATGTCTACAATAAAAGATCACAGGTCCTGGAATACTATATGTTGAGAATCAAAAGAACTAGGGTTGTGGCCAGAAATATTACATCCAGCAAGTTTTAGTATAATACTGAATGGAAAAAAGGACATTTTAACGAACTGTCAGGTTTCTAGGATAATGTTACAAATACACCTGAACTCAATAGAAATTTTTTTTTCTTTTTTTAAATTTTTATTTTATTTGCATAACATATGTGTGGGTAATTCTTCAACAATAACCCTTACATAGCTTTCCGTTACAAATTTTTCCCCCCAACTCCCCACCCCTCCCCTAGATGGCAGGATATCCACTACATGTTAATTATGTTAAAATATTGGCAAATCGAATATATGTATACATATTTCCAAACTTATCATTGGTGTGCAAGAAAAATCTTATCTACACAAACGATATATCAGATAAAGGAAACACAATGTAAGCAAACATCAATCAAGGAGTATGAGAATGTTATGTTGTGGTCCACATTTCGCATCCCTCTCTCTGGGTGTATATGGCTTTCTTCAGTGAACAATTGGAGGTGGTTTGAAACATTTCATTGTTGAAGAGAGCCATGTCCATCAGAATTGATCGTCATATAGTACTGTTGTTGCCGTGTATAATGATCTCCTGGTTCTGCTCATTTCACTCAGCATCAGTTCATGTAAGTCTCTCCAGGCCTCTCTGAAATCATCTTGCTGGTCATTTCTTACAGAACAATAATATTCCATAACATTCATATACCATAATTTATTCAGCCATTCTCCAATTGAAGGGCATCTATTCAATTTCCAGTTTCTAGCCACTACAAAAAGGGCTGCCACAAACATTCTTGCACATGTGGGGCCTTTTCCTTCCTTTATGATTTCTTTGGGATATAAGCCCAATAGAAATGCTGCTGGGTCAAAGGGTATGCACAGTTTGATAACTTTTTGAGCATAGCTCCAAATTGTTCTCCAGAATGGCTGTATCCGTTCACAGCTCCACCAACAATGCATCAGTGTCCCAGCCCTCCCACAACCCCTCCAACATTCATCATTAACTTTTCCTGTCATTTTAGCCAATCTGACAGGTGTGAAGTGGTATCTCAGGGTTGTCTTGATTTGCATTTCTCTGATCAATAGTGATTTGGAGCACCTTTTCATATGACTATAAATAGTTTTAATTTCATCCTCTGAAAATTGTCTGTTCATATCCTTTGACCATTTATTGATTGGAGAATGGCTTGAATTTTTATAAATATGAGACAATTCTCTATATATTTTAGAGATGAGACCTTTATCAGAACCCTTAAATGTAAAGATGATTTCCCAATTTATTGCTTCCCTCCTAATCTTGTCTGCATTGATTTTGTTTGTACAAAAACTTTTTAACTTAATATAGTCAAAGTTATCTATCTGGTTTTCAATTAAAAGTTCCAGTTCTTCTTTGGACATAAATTTATTCCATCTCCACAGGTCTGAGAGGTAAACTATATTATGTTCCTCTAACTTGTTTACAAAATCACTCTTTATATCCAGATCATGAACCCATTTAGATCTTATCTTGGTATGTGGTGTTAGATGTGGGTCAAGCCCTAATTTCTTCCACACTAGTTTCCAGTTTTCCCAGCAGTTTTTGTCAAATAGTGAATACTTATCCCAAAAGCTGGGGTCTTTGGGTTTATCAAAAACCAAATTGCTATAGTTATTGCCTAGTTTGTCTTGTGATTCTATCCTATTCCACTGATCGACTACTCTATTTCTTAGCCAGTACCAAATGGTTTTGATGACCGCTGCTTTATAATATAGTTTTAGATCTGGTACAGCAAGTCCACCATCTTCAGCCTTTTTTTTTCATTAATCCCCTTGAAATTCTAGACCTTTTGTTTTTCCAAATGAACTTTGCTACTATTTTTTCTAGATCTGTAAGATAATTTCTTGGGAGTTTGATTGGTATGGCACTAAATAAGTAAATTAGTTTGGGTAGTATTGTCATTTTTATTATATTCGCTCGTCCTACCCATGAGCATTTTAAGTTTTTCCAATTGACTAGGTCTGATTTGATTTGTGTGGAAAGTGTTTTGTAATTTAGTTCATATAGTTCCTGACTATCCCTTGGCAGATAAATTCCCAAATATTTTATACTATCAACAGTTATTTTGAATGGAATTTCTTTTTGTATCTCTTGCTGCTGAACTTTATTGGTAATATATAAAAATGCTGATGATTTATGTGGATTTATTTTGTATCCTGCCACTTTGCTAAAGGTGTGAATTGTTTCTAGTAGTTTTTTAGTTGAGTCTCTAGGATTCTCTAAGTATACCATCATGTCATCTGCAAAGAGTGATAATTTGGTTTCTTCACTACCTACTCTGATTCCTTGTATCTCTTTTTCTTCTCTTATTGCTAAAGCTAACATTTCTAATACAATATTAAATAGTAATGGTGACAGTGGGCAGCCTTGTTTCACTCCTGATCTGATTGGGGATGGTTCTAGTTTGACTCCATTACATATGATGCTTGCTGAAGGTTTTAAGTAGATACTACTTATCATTTTAAGGAAAAGCCCATTTATTCCTATACTCTCCAGTGTTTTTAATAGGAATGGGTGTTGGATTTTATCAAAGGCTTTTTCTGCATCTATGGAGATAATCATATGATTTTTATTAATTTGGTTATTAATATAATTGATTATGCTAATAGTTTTCCTAATATTGAACCAGCCCTGCATTCCTGGTATAAATCCTACTTGGTCATGATGTATTATCCTGGGGATGACTTTCTGTAATCTTGTTGCTAAAATCTTATTTAAAATTTTTGCATCAATATTCATTAGGGAAATGGGTCTATAGTTTTCTTTCTCAGTTTTCTCCCTACCTGGTTTAGCTATCAGCACCATATCTGTGTCATAGAAGGAATTTGGTAGTACACCTTCTTTCCCTATTTTTTCAAATAGTTTATATAGTATTGGGATTAATTGTTCCTTGAATGTTTGGTAAAATTCACATGTAAATCCATCTGGTCCTGGAGATTTTTTCTTAGGGAGTTGATTAATAGCTTGTTCTATTTCTTTTTCTGAAATAGGGCTATTTAAATAATTTATTTCCTCTTCTGTTAATCTGGGCAATCTATATTTTTGTAGATACTCCTCCATTTCATTTACATTCTCAAATTTATTGGCATAAAGTTGGGCAAAGAAACTCCTAATTATTACTCTAATTTCCTCTTCATTGGAGGAAAGTTCTCCCTTATCATTTTTGAGACTAATAATACTCAATAGAAAATTTGACATATAAGAAGCAACATCAAAGACTAATTTCAAGGACTCAGTTAGGACAAACTGATTATATTTTATATGTGGTATGAAACATATGTCTAAGATTGTAACTGGATAATCTAAAAGAAAGATTGGAGTAGAGCTGAATACGCTGTGATTCTAAAAAGCAAACATGTAGGAAAAGCTAACAACAATAATTATACTATTTGAATGAGGTATGAAAGCAAGAACCAATTTGGAGGAATTAGATGGGAGGAAGACCAATAGTTCTGAAATCTGACATTGGGAATGGGTTAATTGTAAATGTAAATGTAAATATACATACATACATATATACACATATGTATATATGTGAAGTGTACAGCATATTTTACAGGGTAAAATCTATAAAGAAATAAGAGGGGGAGGTAATAGGGTAATATGGGTTACAGAAGGGTGTGTAGATTAATGTGAGTGGAATAATGCCGGTAGATTAATGGGAAAGGGATAAAAAGAGACTAAATAGAAGGAGTTTTGGTGCCTGATTTTTTGTTTGCAAATGATTGTGCATTCAGTTTAGCCTCTGAAGATGTGATGCAACAAAGTATGGATCAATTCTCTACAGTTTCTGCTAATTTTGGCCTAACAACACCAAGAAAACATAGGTTCTCCATCAGCCAACACCATACCATCCATATGTGGAACCACTGGTTACAGCAAATGGAGAAATACTGAAGGCTGTGGATAAGTTCACTTACCTTGTCATTATACTTTCCAGGGATATAAACATAGATGATGAGGAAGACATATGCATTTCCTGAACTAGCTCAATGTTTGGCAGGCTCTGAAGGAAAAGTGTAGGAGAGAAGAGGTATTCAACTGGCTACCAAGCTGAAGGTCTACAGAACTTTTGTCCTGACCTCATTTCTGGATGCCTGTGAAATCTGGATAATGTCCCAGCGCTGTGCCAGGAAACTGAATCATTTCCATTTGAATTGTCTCAGGAAGATTCTGAAGATCACCTGGCAGGATAAGACACCAGACACTGAGTCCTTTCTTAAACTAAACTTCCAAGTATTCCAACTCTAATGGAGAAAACACAACTCTGATGAGCTGATCACATTGTTCGATCCAAAAATATTATTTTATGGAGAATTCACACAAGGTGTTCAGAAAAAGTGATACAAAGACACTCTCAGAGTTTCTCTTAAGAACTTTGGAATTGATTGACATGGGAGACACTGGCACAGGGACACTCAACTTGGCGTGCCCTTATCAAAGAGTGTGTTGTGCTATATGAGCAAAGCAGAATTGAAGTGGCTCAAAAGAAATGGCAGATGTACACATTTAGAGAATCCAGCCCAAGCCTGACCTATGGTAGAGCATTGCAAGCTTGGATTAGTCTGATCAGCCAGTTGGACACACTAGTACAGCCCTCTGTAAGGTCCTCTTTGATAGTGAAAAACAACAATCAACCAGCCTATGTTTCTCTAAATTTCTCATATCTACTATTTCTTAAATCATAATAAAATCCTATTACATTAATATACCACAGTTTGCCCAAATGTTCACCAGCCAATGTGTACCCATTTTGTTTTCTAGGAGCTATTTTTCCTGTGTCTTTGAGAATGAAAAACAATAACCAACCAGCCCATGTTTCTCTAAATTTCTCATATCAATCATTTATTAAGTCATAATAAAATCCTATTACATTAATATACCACAGTTTGCCCAAATGTTCACCAGCCAATGTGTACCCATTTTGTTTTCTAGGAGCTATTTTTCCTATGCCTTGTTTGATGCACAGTGTGTTCCCTAAGGCAATAGGCAAGGAAATCAAAGGGTAATTTTATGCAAGCAGAGATTGGAAACTGCTTAACAGCTTCCTCACATTACCCTTCCTTCATGCCCCACCTTTTTTCCTGATTTAAAGACTGAGGTTATGAACAGTTGAAGGAAGCAGTGGGATGGGCCAAACTGAGGACCACAATAACTATCTTGAATTGCATGTATGCCCAGTCTTTCATCAGGTGATCTTTAGGTTTTAGTAAGCCTTTAATTAGGCTTTTCACAAGAAGCACATTTATGTCCACTTTACAGATGGCAATGGTGATAACAACTATTATCTTTGGTCTTTCATGACATCACAGCTTCTGATCCCAGAAGGCCCAAGATTCACCCTGAATTTAAGGTTTAGAGAACAACCTAGCATTCTAAATCTAGCATTTGGCTCCAAACTGAGAATAGATGGGCAAATTCATAGAAATCCATTCCTCTTGAATTCATTATATATTCAGCCTCTTCTTTGTTCTTATTTGTCTTTCAGACCTACAATTATTAAGTCATCTCCTGGAGGCCCAGGCCATTAGGATGAATAAGCAGATGGAAAAAATAACATTATTAAGCTATGTATCAGAATGATAACTTTAGGTTTAGAGAACTATAGAAAATTAAGTGACTGGAGTAGATAATCTCACTCTATTTTCCTATAGGCCAGTACCTGCATTTTAAAAATAAGGAAACTGAGGTTTAGAGTGGCTAAATAACTTGTCTAAGACTACAGAGATAGTAGATGGCAAAAGATGAGATAGAAACTCTGGTCCTCTGCTCAAAACCTCTTCCCACAGCATCATATTACCTTCCATTGACCAAAGACCATGAAGCTAAGACACAAAAACAAATGTCAAACTCATCAGTCCTCTATGACATTGTCCTCCAAACCATCAAATACTTAGGACACGAGATCCCTACAGTACAAGGAAGGGGTTGGAACAAATATAAACTCTACTCTTACTCATGTTTGAAAATTTCAGAAGTCTATGTGTCTAGTCCTGGGCCACCCAAGTAGTCAATTGCTATATACCCCTGCAATTCTCTCCCTGATGAACCTGTCAGACAAGAAAGAAATATTGCTAAGCCCAGGCTTTGGATACTGGCCTTAAGCATCTCCTTGATGAATAAGAGCCACAAAGGAAATATTTTGTTTCCCCTGAAAAATTAAATCATTGGGTACAATGGTCTGAAATCCAGTCCATTAGTCTTCTTGAATTGCATTTGAACATTAATTATGAAAAGGACATAAGAAGGATATTGGGTTGGTTTCCAGGAACAGTCTTTGCTTCATTGATCACTCAAAGTTCAAACTTAGTAAACACACATTCAAGGCAGATATTTGCATATTCCATGGTAGTTTGGCACAGTGGACAGATCACTGCAACTAAAGTCATGAAGAGCTGAGTTCAAATTTGGTCTCAGACAGTCATTAGCTGTATGACTCTGAAAAATCTCTTAACTATTTGTGTCTTGATTTCCTCACAATAAAATTAAAAGGTTGTTCTTGATCTCTGAGATGACTATCAAGCATCTCAAAAGTCAATGTGTCTAAAATTAAACCAGCTCTCTTCAGTTGCTCCATTTTAGCCACAAACAATAACAGCTATGCTTTCTGTCTTCCAGACCTCATAGCTTGAAGTTGTCTTGAACATTGGAAGCTTTCCCTAGTCCCTCTTAATTCTAGTGTCTTCCCTAGATTAATCATTTTCTATTTATCCTTGATATTGCTTGTTTGGTATATATTTGTTTACTGTTATCTCCTCCATTAAATTATAAGCTCCTTGAGGTTAGGTACAGTATTTTGCCTCTTTTTGTATCCCCAGCACTTAACACAGTGTCTGCCACATAGTAGGTACTTTATAAATTAATTGACTTATAAACTGACAAACTTTCTCTTCATCCTGATTACATATGGCAAGAGACATTGAGTCTAAGATGATTCTGACATTTCAAGCTTGGAAGAATAGAAGTACCCTTAACATAAATCAGGAAATTAAGAGGGGTGGGAGAGGGGAAATAGTGGAAAGAAGAAGAATATTCTTAGAAGATGATGCATTCAATTTTAGATATGTTGAATCAGAGGCCATGAGTTTGAAGTTTGGACCTGGAGAGGCAGATGCAGGAATTATTAGCAAAGGGTTAACAGTTAAAGCCACAGGAAAGGGTAAGTAGCAGAGATTGGAGAACGAAGGACATAGGACTCGGGCGTGGAGGGAAGACCCCTTCAGGGAGGGCAGGCGACTAGATAGATCAGAGATGAACCCAAAAGACCTCCTTTACAAAGGGGTAAGAAGAAGGCTTTGGGCCAGGCAGGGTAACTGGAAGAAAGAGCCCACATAGAGTAGGGAACAATGAATGGAATATGCTGGAGGGATACAGGGGAACAGAAGCAAAGGTGCTAAAAGGAAGAAAAATGGCACTCTCAAATGTAGATGAACAGAAAAGTAAGCCTGCTTTTCTCTTCCATCTGGCAGTATGTGGGATTACTGGCTAACACTTGGACTATTCTATCTCTCCTCACTGATAATTGCTCCGTGGGTTTCCTTCCTTAATCTTTCTTGTAAGCTTCCCCAAATTCCAAGCAGTTTGTCATAGGTCACAGAGTGACAGGTCCTGAGCTACCATAATGGAAAAGACCTGGGAGATCATCTGGTCCACTCTGGGATCTCATCCTAATTCTATTTTCCCTTTCATCTCCAACCCAGTCTTAAATGATTCCCTACAAGGACGGCTCCCCTAGAATAGCAGGAGGCCAGCCATAAATATGACAAGACCAAGGGGGAAGAGCTACCAGTCAGCACAACGAAGCCATGGCAGATACATGTCTGGGCTGGGTCTCTATCTCTTGGAGCTTCAACTTAATGGCAATGGCCTGTGACTCACTCCCTCTCCAAAATAGAGGAAATAAGCATGGATGCCAGACAATACAATTCTGGGATGGGAAAATCTTACCAGAGAAATTTTGGCTTGACCAGCAAAAATTCAAATGAGCACAATTGCCTCTAACTTGGGATCCCAAATTGTTTCTCAATTTGTGAACTCTTTATCAGAAAGATGTTGAGCCTTCCTTGGATTATTTTTAATGCATTTTCCCTTCAGGATTCTTTGGTACCATTTTGTCTAAGTTTTATATTTGCTTCTCTCTATATAGAAGAATGCATGCTCTCTGAGATCAAGGAATGTTTTGTCCTTGTCTTACTGGCTCAAACACTTTTCGAGACTTCACCAGCTTAGGAGGATAGTTTCACATGTGGTATTGTCAAGTCTATTAAATCAAGGATGGATTTCAAATCTCAATTTACAGCAACTTAATGTAGTGAGAATGGGTAAGTGGTTTACATAATGGATAGAGTCAGGAAGATTCATCTTCCTGAGTTCAAATTTGGCTTCAGACACTTTTATTAGCTGTGTGACCCTGAGCAAGTCACCTAATTCTGTTTGCCAAAGTTCCTCATCTTTAAATGAGCTGGATAAGGAAATGGCAAACCATTCCAGAATCTCTGCTAGGAAAAGTCCAAAAGGGGTCATGAAGAGCCAGACACGACTGAAAAAATCACTAAATAATGTGGTAGGGAAAGTGCTGGATTTGGAAAAGGAAATCCTGAGTTCAAATCCTATTTCTATTACTTATTGTCTATGTGAATAAATCACATATCAATAAGACCTTTGTGGACTTCAATTTCCTCATTTATAAAAAGAGGTCTTTAAACTAGATGATTAAGGTCTTTCTGTCTCCAAGTCTCATGGCATTTGATTAGCCTACAGGCTGGTATGGTATTTCCCAAGGGTTTCAGAGTCTACACCTGAATGTAGACTCAATGTGAGCGCCGAGGTCCTACACAGGTCCTACATAGCTAGAGATTCTTTGACTGGGGGCATAGCAACAGATGATGCGACTATTGTTTGAAGATCAGCCTCACTGAGTGAGGGAAGACTATCATCAGAAAGTTGACTATATCATCCTTGGTGATCACTCTTAGGGGGAAATGGGACCCAGCTACTTGTGAAGATCTTCTACCTTTAAGGTATGGAAAAGTCGCAATCTGCATGGACAGATTTACTTCCACAGGTGAAATTATAAATCCTAGAAGTATTAACATGGATTTTATCATGCTATCCCTCAATGCTGGAAATGGAGGAGGGAAACCCTGATTATAAATTACTAAGGAAGTGGCAGCTAGGTGGAGCAGTAGATAGAGCACCAGCCCTGAAGTCAGTCAGGAGGACCTGAGTTCAAATTTAATCTCAGACACTTAACATTCCCTAGCTGTGTGACCCTGGGCAAGTCACTTAACCTCAATTGCCAAAGCAAATAAAAAAACAAATAAATTACTAAGGAAGATTTCAATCTTCCATATTAGAAACATTTAAGACAATAATAATAGCATTATAACATTTATATATATATATAAAATTTATTTATATATTGTAACATTTATATGAGGCTTTAAGGCTTGCAAAATCTTTTACATATATTGTCTAATATTATACTCACTAAAACCAGAAGAGGTACTATTATCCTCATTTTATAGTTGAGAAAACTGAGGCACAGAGAGACTATTATTTACCCATGGTTGCACAGCTAGTAAGTTATTTGAATCAGGATTCAAATTCAGATCTTTCCACTTGTAGGTCAGATATTCTATCACCTATCCTCCCCTAACTGCCTAGTTTACATTCATCTTTGGGAAATGACTTTGTAGGCACTCTTCCCCAGAAACAAGAAAATGGGCTGGTAACTTCTTGAGGTTTCAGTCTTAGGAGGTGATGATTCTACAAAAGTATAGGTTAGGTAAGGTTAATCAACTGCCTTTCCATTCATAGTTTCAGTCAGCATCATTAATTAAGTGCCTACTATGTGCAGAGCATGAGAGGCAGTGAGAATAATACCTTAGAGAGTCATCCTAAAAGTTAGGAAGATCTGTATTCATGCCTTACCTCTCTCTGATACATATAGGCTGTATGACCCTGGTCACTTACCATATGTTATAAAACAGTTGACCATCTGCATTAGTACAGGGAGAACCAGGAGTTCCTTATGCCAAGGAAATCACAGAAAAAAGAAAATAGTTCCTGGCCTCTAGAATCTTATAATCTAATCTTTGTGGGAATACAAATGTTGCACAAATAAGTAAATGCAAAGTAATTTAAGGAAGGAAAAAGCATTAAAAACTCAGGAAAGGTAGCATCATAGAGCTAGAAAGGACATTAATTAAAGTTTTTAACTTGAAGATGTTGATATATTAGAGAGCCACATTTTCTACTCTCAAAATCTAATGTTATCTCTAGGATTTGTGACTGATTAAACAATTCCATAGGACCTCTCTTCTATTTGCTATTGTCAACTGTTATGAAGGTCTATCTATCTAGCCAATTTCCATTCTGCAGTTTTCAATTCCTTCCTCCATAGAGCTGCCCCCCAGCATAAGTACTGAGCCTTCTCTCACTTTGGGATTTCCAAGACATCTATATAACCCACTGGTATGAGTGAATGGAGAAAGAATTGGGGATAAATAGCTAACTACATATCCTAATTCTTGGTGTTCCCCCCCAACTTCAAATACCCTCCTCTATTTTCTCCATTTATCCTACCTATTTTCAAGATCAAACTCAAGATCCATCTCTTCCCAGAAATCTTCCCTAACCATCCATAGTGATTTCTCCCTTCTATGAACTCCAATGCACTCATCATGCCTGGTTTTGTTATTTGAATGGGGGACTTCTCTTTATTAAGAATTTTAATTTAGTTTAAATTAAGTTACTTTTAAGCAGGTAGGAGTTGACTTAGTTGGTCTCCAAGTTCCCATTCATATCTAGAGACAATGATACTGTTAATGTTAAGTAGGAGGGATGGGAACAAACCAGACAACAAAGTTTCACCTGGGCAGAATCCATGCAATCATCTGTTATCTGCAGGAAGATCATTACTCCACCCTAGGGCCATAAAGAAGGTCATTCCAGCATCTGACCTGGCAAGTAGAAACTTTCACAAGTAATAAATGCACTTCAATGGACAGAGTAGGTCCACACTGGGTTTCCTCGAGTTGTCTAAAGCAGCCATATTCTTTTTTTTTTTTAATTTTATTTTATTTGCATAACATATGTGTGGGTATAAAGCAGCCATATTCTTGGCAGAGCTTGGCAGCCTCAGTTCCTCTTGGCTCCCAACCTTGGGTAAGAATGCTCCCCAAACTCCAATTGCCTAAGATTTGCTACCCAAGGGTTAAGGGTGGTGGCTCCCATTCCTTTCCTGCTGATACCCCAAGGTGGAGCTTTGCTGATTTTCTAATTACTTTGGAAACTACTGAAAACATAAAAAGGCAGGAAGTGCTGGACCGTACAGCTTACACGGAAACTGCCTTGGTTTCCATTAAAGTTCCACTGGAAAACTCACTTCTTGCTCCATTAGATCATCTCTCTTAAGGGATAATCATCATGACAATTCCCTGGGAGCCTGGAATAGGCACAGGAAAACTGCTATCAGGACAGGAAATATAGCTTTGCTCTACCATTCTCTCAGTGGCCAACATATCCCTGAGTGAGGTATTCATATAACTAGGGTGGAGTGATCAGATTTTTTTTCCAAAGGCACCAATACTTGGGGGGAAGACCAGGGATGTAAGGGAGACACTTCCTCTCCAGGTAATATAAAGGCAGACCCCTTCCTCTGTTTTGTAACTCAAGATCTTTTCCCAGTAAGTTCTCCATGGTCCAATCCTTTCACCACCCTCATAATCTTGTTGCTTTAGAACCTTTTTCTGAAACTCCGGTAACCAAGAGTACATGGCTTAGATTCTCCATGGAAAAAGTTCTCCCTGCCCTCATGATACTGCCACAGCTGCAGTCAGGATATTCCCTGCTTCATCACCAGCACCACCACCACCAACACTACTCTAAATTGATTTTGCCCCAAGTGAAAGAATTCACTTTGCTGAAGTCTGTATATCCAGTAATACAGGATAGGCATTTCTAAGAAACTGAGCCTGCCTAGAAACCTTACAGAAAGAGCTCCTTAGAGTACTTCAGAATGACCCACTTAATTCTAGAGTGCACATCTGGGCATTGATCACAGGGATGAATCTCCTAAAAAGGTTAAGTCTTAATATCCTCAGGGGAAACAAAACAACCTTCTTTTTTCAGTGAAATCCTGCTCCTTAGTGAGAGCTGGCAGGGCTGGAAGCCCAGAATGGAAGGGGTTGGGGGTGGGGGGGAGAAAGAGGCAGTTTAGAGAGAACATTTAGCCATAGAGTTAAATAACCAAACCTAAAACAAACAAACAAACAACAAACATTTTAAGCCCTTGGGGTAAAAGATCAAGATAGGGATCATGGGATCATGGGACCATTTTATGAAAGCAATAAGAAAGCTTATAGGTCATCTAGCCAGAGATGCCAAACTCCAGGCCCCAGCTATATTATGCTGGCAAGACTCCCGGGTACAGTTGAGCCAGATTAAAGTGTAATTGATTAACATTTAACAAAATAAAAATACAATAAAATATAGATAGTATATGGTTTTCAAAGTCAATATGTAATCTACAGAGATGCTTATTTATGGTTAAGGGGTTACCATTTCTATTTGAGTTTGATACCACTAGTCTAGCCTAATCCCCTTTATTTTATAGATGAGGAAATTAAGGAAATTAAATGAAAGTTTTGCTCAAAGTCACACAGATGGTAAATAGGAGAACTGCGACTCAAACACTGGTCCTCCTGAGTGAGCATTTATTCTCCTGTACCATGAAGTTTCAGAATACCCTACTCTATTAAAAAAAAAAACACACACAACTCATCATGGAGGGCACCTTGCAAAGATGCACAATGAATCCAAAGAAACTCTTGAGCTAGTTTCAGTATCTGGTTGGAATATTCTTGGTTATATGAGAAGACTCTGGAGGGAAAGGAAGGGGTCCTGGGAACATTTTTATAATATAAAGCAAAATATCAATAAAATTTTACTTTAAAAAATCAATTGGTTTGGATATGTATTTTATCATAATTACTTTGAACTTAAGTGAAAATAATAACTTCCTGGGGTTAACTAACAAATTATGTAAAATTACAAGAAAACCTCTCAGCCTTTATAGCCTATGATAAATTGCCTACAATCCATCCCTACCACAAACCAATTTCTCCTGTGTAGACTATCAGACTAATCTTCATATTGCTTAATTCCTGTTCTCTACTTGCTTCAAAAAAAATCATGTCTCTGCCCTCAGGGAACTGACCCTCCTGCTCAGGAAACAGATTTAGGGGGAGAGGAGCCATGAGTGTTTCCTAGATAATTTTGTCTTTCAGCTCCCATAGTTTCATGCAAAAGATGGTTCTTGAGTTGCATCTTAAAGGAAGAGAGGAACTCTATGAGGGAAAGGAAAGGGTGGAGGAAGTGTCTTGCAGCATGTGAGATGCTCAATGGAAAGGGGCAGAAACAGACTAGTATATATGAGGAATGGAGAGAAGGTCAGTTTGTCTCAAGGAGTCTGTTGTCCAGTAAGGCTGAAAAAAATAGGTTGAGCTGATTTTTGAAGGGTTTTAAAAGCCAAACAAAGGAGCTAATGTTTTATCTTAGAGAAAAATGGGAAACCACTAGAGTTGATTAAGTAGGAAAGACATGTGGTCACGTCTTCACTTAAAGAAAATTACTTTATCATCAAGATAGACTATAACAGGGAAAGACTTAAAAAGAAATTTAGGTCTCAGTAAGATCCAAATTAAAATGGGAGTTCTTTTGGAGTCAGGGGCTAAACTCATGGATATTCATCAGCCACTTTAGATGTCTGTCTAGCTGCTTGATCACTACTTCCCTGCATGAAGACTTAAACATCACTACTAAAAATCTTAATATTAGTAGCCTTGTATCCCTCTATAAATATTTCTTGTGTGTCTGTATCACCTCCTTAACTATAGTCTAAACTCCCAGGAGGAATTCTGGGTGGAGCAATAGAATCTAGAAGACCTCAGTTCAAACCAACCTCAGACATTTACTAGCTAGATGATATTGGGCATGTCTTTTATCCTCTGCCCTAATTTCCTCATCTATAAAATGGGAATAATAATGCTACTTGCTTCTCAGGGTTGCGGTAAACATAACTAAGATAATATTTGTACCTGGTAAGTTTTACACACACATATACACACACACATGATATATACATGGAAAATTTACAGGACAAGGACATTAGCAACTAGAGGGCCCAGAAAAGGGTTAGGTAATTAATTCTAAGGAAACAGTTGAGGTGGAAGTTCATTCCAGGCATGGGGGATTTTCTGGCTATATAAAGTATTGGAGAAGGAGACCAAGATGTTGATATAAGCAATAATGTCCATTTGACTGGATGTAGAGTACAGAAAGGGAGTAATATATGTTAGGGTTAGAATGGTAGACTAGGATCAGGTGGTGAAGAACTTTAAAACCTATAATATAAATAAAGCTTATATTTGATCCTACAGACAAAAATCCCAGAGAGTCAGAACTATACTTTAGGAGAATCACTGATGGACCTAGTCACTCCCAATCACCAAATCCAAATCCTGTGGTCTCTTTTTAATCCTTGTTCTCTGCATACAGTTCTCACCACCACAGGCAACACTCTCTCAATCCAAGAAGGGTTCTACATAAACTGCATCCTGGTCCATGTTTTCCCACCTCCCTCGGTCCCCCTCTGCTGGCCTATTTGCCAGCTCCTCCTCCACTAACTAAATGCATGGATCCCCTAAGGGTCTGACAAGGTCCTGATTGTCTTTGTTCTCTAGTCTCTCTATGACAGTTAAAGAAACTCTGATTTTCAGAGACATCACTTCTCTGTAGATGATTGACTATGTGATCCTGGTCTATTGCAACTTCAGCTTCCTTAGTTGAAGGGATTTGACTGGACAGTGTCTCTGCTCTTTCCCAGCACTATATCTTTGAATATTCATGGCTAGCTGAGTCCCAATTCTATTGAAAAGCTCATCCCTAAGTACTAATGCCACAATTTCAGCTTCTGATTTAACATCTCTACTAGAATGTCTTACCTAAGCCCACAAGAACAACAAAAAAGCTTCTTTCCCTTTCTTGACCCTCTTGTTTATAGCAAAGGCATGGCCATAGACCCAATTCCTAGGAAAAGTAGCATCAGGAGAATGGAAAAGCCTTGAAAAGGAAAGAACCAATCAGAAGTCACCAGTTCATTATTTCTCCATATGATCAAGTCTTGTATCCATCACTATTTTTCTTTTTCCTTTTAAAATTATATGTTTTTATGTATTGTATTTGTCATATAATTTATCCTATTTAGCATGTATTAGATTACCTGTCATCTAGGGGCGGGGGTTGGGGGGAAGGAGGGGAAAAGCTTGGGAAAAAATGTAGAAAAATCTCTCATATGTTTTGTAAATAAAAAGCTTTATATGTAAAAAAAGAAAAACAAAGAAAAACAAAAAAAATTATGTTTTTAATTTGCATGAAAACATGCAACCAATTAAATTTTCTTATTTTACAAGACATTTATAAGAATGAATTGCTTGAAAGAAAAGATAGTCTTTGGGCCTTTGCTGCTATAATACAGGACTTCTTAGCAAAGGACTGGCACAAATATATTCCAGGTAAACACTTGTTGATTGAATGAGGTTATCCTTTCAGAAATTTTTGCTTGGGTGTCCATAATTTCTAAGGAGTCATTTGAGGATAGATTTCTCCCTCTAAATACTCTAATTTATGCCTGAAGGTAATACTAAAACCCTCCTTTCTTTCCTCCACTTTGTCAGATAAGCTATTTACTTTTTGACTGGTTCCACTGAAAGCAAAAGTAAAAGGCAGCCTCAGCAGGTGAGTAAAGGCTTAATTATGTTGTAAACCATTGAGCAATTCTAGAAGCCAATTCCAAGTCACAGAATCAGCATCTTACAATTAGAAGGGTTGTAAGTGCAACACCTAGTCCAACCAATGAAAGAACATGA
The DNA here is from genome assembly GCA_023553655.1 of Myrmecobius fasciatus. NCBI lineage: Eukaryota > Metazoa > Chordata > Mammalia > Dasyuromorphia > Myrmecobiidae > Myrmecobius > Myrmecobius fasciatus. The sequence continues at coordinate 322,734 of JAJPUD010000122.1, read as the reverse complement.
ATCCCTTGTATGGGACAGCCAATAAGTGGTCATCCAGCCTTTGTATTACGAACTCCAGACAAAAAGAACCTCTAAATGTAGGACATTTTTCCTCCTAATGCCAAGCTAAATTTGCCTATTTGCAACTTCTATCTTTTGCCTTGGTTCTGACTCCTAGAGACAAGTAAAATAAGTCTAACGTCTTTGCCAGATGTTGGTCTTTTAAATATGTGATGACAATTGTCAAGACAAGACCCTGAGTCTCTCTTCTTTAGGCTAAATTGGTCTGCATATTACATGAACTCAAGGTCTTTCATCATCTTGATTCTTTTCTCTGCATGATCTCCAGTTTATCAGTGTCTTCCCACTATGTTATGGCCAGAACTGACCACAAAACTGCACGTGTGGTCTGTCTAGGTCAGGATACTGGAGGATTGTCCCCATCCTCATCCCAGATGCTTTGCTCTGTTTGCTTCATTAGATGCTCATCACATCTAGCACCTTCCAATTTCATTCTTGTAAGAAGTATTGATGATAGAAGACCTGAGTTCAAATCTGGTCTCAGACACTTAACACTTCCTAGCTGTGTGACCCTGGGTAAGTCACTTAACCCCAATTGCCTCAGCAAAAAAAAAAAAGAAGTACTGATGATGCGCATGTATGCAGTTTCTTGAGAGTCTATACACCTGTGACTTTTCCTATTTCTTATTCTTGAAACACATTTTCATCATGGTTTTTGCTGTCCTCCCAGGACTCATTTTCATACTAAAGTCATTGAGTATCAAGATATACAGTCAAAGGATCATAGGATTGTAAATTTAGATGGGCTTGGAACTTAGAGAGCATTGAGTCCAATTCAGCCCATTCAATTTACAGGTAAGGAAACTGAGGCCCAAAGTCACATGACCAAATTTGAATGCAAACTCAAATTTGTCTAACTCTAAGTGAAAGGATCTTACCAGGTACTTCACAGAATTTTTCTGTTTTTTTAATCATTGATAATGAATGTTGAATTAAGTTGTACATATTGATAAATATCTTTGTGGTGATGTCAATACAGATCAATGACTATTCATATAGAGGTAGCCAACTCTAGCACATCTGTGAGAATTCTTCATTTGGTGACTCTCACCATTGGAAACAGCACTGGCAGAGTGGAAATAATGTTGGATTTTAAGTCATAAAATGTGGGCTGGAACCCTGGATATCTGTGTGATTATGAACAAGTAAATTAATTTCCAAAGGACTAAATTTCCTGTGTCAGGAAAGGGCTCGATGCCAGAGACTCGAGTGCAGGGCCTCAGCCACTAGAAGAAATGAGAAACTGAGATTAGAGTAGGAGCAATAGCAAGACTGAATTAGACTTAGTCACAGTCCTGAGGAAAGAAGATTCCTTAAATCTCCTCATTGTTGTTATCCAGTCATTTCAGTCCTGTCCAACTCTTTGTGACTTTCATTTAGAGTTTTCTTGGCAAAGATCCTGGAATGGTTTGCCATTTCTATCTCCAGCTCAATTATATCATTTGGAAAACATACATTATTTTGATAGGTGGGGAGTGGCTTGAGAGTCAGATCCCAAGTCAATAAGACATGGATTGAAGTCTTGCCTTTGGCATCTGTTGTTTTTGTAATACTAAGAAGGTCTCTTGAGTTCTCAATGCCACAAGACAATTCTCAAAGACTTAGCCTCTCTTGAGGCATTGAGAACTCAAGTGTCAAAATAATGTATGTTTTCCAAATGATACAATAATCTTACAGGTTAATTATGATGCAAAAACAGAGAAGTGTCAAAGGAAAATACAGTATATATAAAAATGTAACTAAGTATATAGCATGTAAAAAGTTCAATGTATCCAATTAATAGCCTACACAAAAGAAATGACAGAAGGTAGATACACTGAGAAAATTGTAATTCAAAGAAGAGATGGATTATTCTATAGTGAAAGTAAAAGATAATAGCTGAAGAGACAGAGGATTACCTTTGTATTAACAAAATATAAAAATAAAAGACCTATAGTAGAAGATATTCAGCACCCTGGGCAGATCTTGGTAGAGGCTTTTTGGAAAATCAGAATCTCACAATTGAAAAGAATTTCAGAGACCAAGAAATCATGGTCAACATGTATCTAAACAGGAATTCTTTAATGAATAGAAAGGCCTTGTGTCCTCCAATTAGTCATATGGTAAAATCTCAATATTTTTCATGATCCTAGGTGACTTCCATCTGGATGCTCTTTAATTTTCAAAGTCTCTTATAAAATCCCAGAAATGAACACAATATTATAGATATTTTACCAAGACAGAGTCTAATGGGACTCACATTTCCTTTACTCTAGATACTTTACCTTTCTTAATGTAGCCTCAGATCACATTATTATTTTTTGGAATCCATATCATACTGCTGACACAAACTGATATTGTAGTCATTCCATCCCCCATATCTGGTTGTTTTTTTTTGGGGGGGGGAATAGTTCTTTTTTTTATTAAAGCTTTTTATTTGTATAACATATGTATGGGTAGTTCCCCAACATTGATCTTTACAAAGCTTTACATTACAAATTTTACCCCCAGCCCCCTCCCCTCCCCTAGATGGCAGGAAGTCCACTACATGTTAATAATGTTGAAATGTTTGACAAGTTATGCAAGAAAAATCCTATCTACAAGAAAAAAAAAAGAATCAGAGAAAGGCAACACAATGCAAGCAAATGTCAATAGAGATCATGAAAATGTTACGTTGTGGTCCATATTTCATTTCCCTCTCTCTGGGTGTATATGGTCTTCTTCAGTGACCAATTGGAACTGGTTTGAGACAATTCTTTGTTGCAGAGAGCCATGTCCATCAGAATTGATCATCATGTAATACTGTTGTTGCTGTGTATGATGATCTCCTGGTTCTGCTCATTTCACTCAGCATCAGTTCATGCAAGTCTCTCCAGGCCTCTCTGAAATCGTCCTGCTGGTCGTTTCTTATAGAGCAATAATATTCCATAACATTCATATACCATAATTTATTCAGCCACTCTCCAATTGACCCCATATCTGTTTTTATATGAATTACTGTATAAACATACATCCCCTCTCTTTTGTTTGTGAAATTGATTTTTTGAACCTGAATATAAGACTCGGCACTTATTTGTATTAAATTTCATCTTATTAGATTTGGCCCAACATTATAGGCCTTTCAGATCTTTTTGAATCCTTATTCTATCATCAGGCATGTTGCTATTTCCTCCAGCTTTGCATCATTTTGCTAATTTGACAAGCATACAATCTTTGCCTTTATCCAAGTCACTGATAAAAATGTTACACAGAACAGATCGGTGACATCTCTTTCTAAGTTGGCATGTGACTATTAATGACTACTTTTTAGGATGAGCTACTCAATCATTTCTGAATCCCCCTAACTATAATCTCATCTAGCCTACATTTCTCTAATGTCTAAAAGATACTGTCAAACATTTTGCTAAGATCTATGTAAATTGTACCTAAAGCTTCCCTCAATTTATCAATCCAGTAACCCTGTCATAAAAGAAATGAGATTAGACTGGAATCATGTGTCCTTGATGAGACTGTCCTAATTCTTTGAGAATGCCATCCCCTTTTCTATATACTTATCTACCATTCTCTTCTCCTTCTTAAAAATCAGAACATCCTTCAGTTATGTGACTTTTCTTATTCTCAATCATTTTTCATAAATCAATGGCATTAGATTGGTAATTCCATCTTCGAGTTCTTCTAAGTATCCTAAAATCTAGTTTGACTGGGTCTGGTGATTTGGATTGATTAAGGCACTGGAGTGTTTTCCCTACTTATCATTATTTAAGTTCAACTTCCCACTTTAGTTCTGTTCATTTTATTTAAAGAGTAAGCTGTGTTATACTTGAAAAATGTTTTTTTTTAATTTAAAAAGAACATACTCCTGAGAAGAGAAAAGAGGAGGAAAATAAGAATTAAGCAATTCTGCTTTTCCTTTAGCATACATTATCATCATTCCATTCACCCTGGATAGCAGTCCTATCCCTTTTTGGAGTTTTTTTTTCCTAAGATTGTATTTAAAAAACCACATTCTCAAGGAACTGGAAACTGAGTGGATGCCCATCAGTTGCAGAATGGTTGAATAAGTTATGGTATGTAAACGTTATGGAATATTATTGTTCTATAAGAAATGATCAGCAGGATACTTTCAGAAAGGCTTGGAGAAACTTACATGAACTGATGCTAAGTGAAGTGAATAGAGCCAAGAGAGCATAGTACATGGCAACAAGATTATGCAATGATCAACTGTAATGGACTTGGCTCTTTTCTTTCGTTTTTTTTTCTTTGCTGAGGCAATTGGGATTAAGTAACTTGCTCAGGGTCACACAACTAGGAAGTGTTAAGTGTCTGAGGTCAAATTTGAATTCAGGTCATCCTGACTTCAGGGCTAGTGCTCTATCTTCTGCACCAACTAGCTGTCCCGGTCTTGACTCTTTTCAATAATGAGGTGATTCAGGTCAGTTCTAGTGGTGTTGTGACTGAGAGAGCCGTCTGCACCCAGAGAGACTGTGGGGATGGAGTGTGGGTCACAACATAGTATTTTCACCTTTTTTGATGTTATTTGCTTGCCTTTTTTCCTTTCTCTTTTTTTCTTTTTTGATATGATTTTTCTTGTGCAGCATGATAAATGTGGAAATATATGTAGAAGAAAAAATAAAAAGTCACACTCTTTTTATTTTCCTTAGTATTCCTTGCAAACCTCAGTTAATTCTGAGCCATAATTCTCCTGCTCCTATTTTATAGGGTAATGACAATTTTTTTATTTATTATCCATTATTACTTCTATTTAACCTACATATCTTTTAGAAATCTAAGTGGATCAGTTGTTTCCCCAAAAATACAAAATACAACACCTCTTCTATTTTCTATTGGAATGTTTTTTAATCTTCTGATTCTCCTTCTTTAGAACTTTCAATCCCTCTTTATATAATTATAATTGCCTTGTAGAATTTTAGGTCAGGAGAATCTACCTTGCCTTTTTCTTTTAAATCTACTCTTCCAGGGGCAGCAAGGTGGCACAGTAGATAGAACACTACTTCTGAAGTCAGGAGGACCTGAGTTCAAATGTGACCTCAGACACTTAACACTTCCTAGCTATGTGACCCTAGGCAAGTCACTTAACCCCAATTGCCTTAGTAAAAAAACCCCAAACAAACAGAAAAGAAATTTACCCTTCCAAATCTAGGGTGTATATCATACTATTCCCATCATTCCTCTCTCTCTTAATCACAAATGCAAAGATGTAAATGGTTACTTCTTGCCAAAATGTTCATCAGTTTTACTCAGCAACATTGATTAGAGTCAGATTTTTTTTAAAAGCAGTTCCCTCATTGATTTCTTGATATTATAAAGGATAAAATTATCATTAAGACAAGTCAAGATATTATTAGCTTCTCTTTTTTTGACATAAAGTGAACTTTACTAGATGTCTGGATAAAAACATCAGTAAAACACACACATGTGGTTTGTGTGTGTGTGTGTGTGTGTGTGTGTTATTGGTTTGCCTTAGATTTATGATGCATTTCCCAAACTTCTTATCTATTTCTTATTTCTGTTCAAGTAATAGCTTTGTTGATCTTCATCTAAATACTTTCAACCATCTTTCCCTCCTCTTATTCCTGGGTTTCCTTACAGAAAGAATATCTTTCCAAAATACACTACACCTTTTTTAAAAAGTTCAATTTCTTTTCTTACATTTTAATTTTTCTCCAATTATATGTAAAAAACAATTTTACATCCATTTTTTTAAATTTGAGTCCCAAATTCTTTCCCTCCTTCTTCTCCCCCTACCCTGTTCATTTTCAATAAAGGATATCCTTCTAGAGCCATATTCTAGCCATGAGTTTCATCCCATCAAATTCCACTGATATGTGGGGTAATCTAACTTATCATCTTGCATTAGACTCTCTACCCATAATTTATTTCATGTCTCCAAATAGTTCCTAGGGTATAAAGTTAGAGGGAAACCTAGAAACCATCTATGACAGGAGTTCTTAATTGTTTGATGTCATGGACCCCTTAGTCAACCTAGTGAAGCCTATGGATTCTATTCTGAATGGTATTTTAAAATGCATAAAATAGAAATGCATAGGATTACAAAAGAAGACAATTATAGCCAAAGCAGGCATTAATTTTTTTCATAGATCCAATTTAAGAATTCCTAATATAATTTAACTCTCTTCTTTTATAGGTGTGGAAACTGAGGTCCAAAGATGACTTGTCCAAGATCACACAGATTGTAAAATAACTGGGAATCTAGCCCAGATCCCCTGACTCCAAACCCAGGATTCTTTTCATTACATTATGTGACAGATAAATCCCAAAGTCCACAGGAATTAAGCAAGCCAAAGGCATCCTAATCATTGCTAAGCAGTGATTTAGCAGATTATAGGTTTCCAGAGGTATCATCAATGGATTAGCTACTAGGAAAGACTATGTAGGATAATTCAAGAGAAAAAGGAATTCTTGTCAGCTTGTTCCTCTAAAAATCTAGTTTTTCCCTCCAAAGACTCCATGGGAAGGAGAACCTTAAAGAAGCTAATGAGGTTCACCTCCCAGGAATCTTCACTTGGCTCGCTTCCTAGCTGATTAACCAAGGTAACTCCTCTCTTTTGTTTATTAATTAAATTTGAAGCTAGATTCTACATTTCCTGACCTGGTGGGCTTTCCCTTCTTAGCTGAGTCTGATCCTTATTTTTGCCTGGGGAATAAATTTATTGGAGAAAATGAACAAACAGGCAAATAAAGATTTTAAAAATATTAGTTGTCCTTCCTTCACTAATCCCTTAGAAATTTCCCTGAGACTTATTGCATGAACTGTCCCCTACTTCCATTAGAAAGGGTTAGCAATTATCTTTTTATATCATTAGCCCATAGCTATCATTGAACAATGTATGGGAAGAATATAGAGCATTATCAGGTAAGAAAGTGGACTTTGCCTGGGAGAACAGCCAGATTAATCTGGTATGGTGGAAGTATTAGTTGAAGATGAGTGTCTTGGTTTGGTTTTTTTTTTTTGCCCTGGATCTCATGTGTCTTCTTGTATTCCCAGTCATAGGAACTATTATAAAAGTTTCATATTTGTCTTTGTTCAGATAGTTAGATTCTTTTATGCCTCAAAGAAGGAGAAAAATTTCCTACTATGTGATAGTAAGGGGGAAAATCAATTTTGGATCTGAGATTTAGAATTGGAAAGAAGCTTGGAAACCTTGTAATCCCACAACCCATTTTACAAATGAAGAACTGAGGTCCAGGGAGCTTGTGACTTGTCCCAAATCAAACAAATAGGAAGCATAAGATACATATTTAACTCAGTTCCTCTATCATGTACCTGCCTCCAAGTTTAAAGAGGGTGATTGAAAGAAGAAAATTATTAACTCCATTAATCAGGAAGAGAAAGAATCTCTAATGATCATTTAGAGATTCTTCAAAAGTTTCCTGAGAGAGAAGCTGATTAATTCCTTTAAAATGCTCCCTTACCTGGAATCACTAGGAACAAATGAGATAATCCAAGTGTCTGAAAAGGCCTTCAGTTTCTGCTATCATTGTTCATCTTTAAATGGATCAACTCAGGTGGAACAGAGTAAGTCAAATTAGTGTCTACTTTGCTTTACTAAATTATAAGAAAGACATAAGAAGGTGCCAGAAAGGGATGGGATAATATGGAAAATATAAGTGGAAAGATGGTAGATTTAGGGCTGCAATTTGATGCAATGGAAAGGCTCCAGAAGTAGAGGAAATGGGTCTAAATCCTAGCCTTTCTCTCTTATGACCTCCAGAGTAAGTCACTCAATCTCATAAATCTTCAGTTTCCCTAAGAAAATGAGGGGCTTAGATTAGATTGACTCCAAGTTCCCTTCCAGCTCTAAATATAGGACCTTAGGGCTGAAAGAGACCTTTGATGTCATCTAACTCAATCCTGACATGACATCTTACAGATTATGTAAGTACTGAGAAGCTGAGATGTTGAGTGATTTGCCTAGGATTAACCAGGCTATATGTTGCCAAGACTCACCTTGAATTCCAATCACCTAACTCCAAAGTCTTTGAACAGTCTTATCCTATTTCTAGGATTAGCCTAGGGTAAGATCTATCCATCTATCCATCTATCTATTTATTGATCTAAATATATAGATATTAGATAGATATCATATATCTACATCTATATCTCTCCATATATATATATATATATACATATATATATATATATATATATATATGAGAGAGACAGAGAGACAGAGAAACAGAGATCTAGGATTAGCAATAGTTTTTGTTCTGGACTTGTGAATTTTATCTGTGTAGAAAGCATCCAATAAGAACACTTGTACCACATGTTTCTGTTAGCAATTTAAGAGTCTCGGTGGCTTGCCTGGGACCCAAGCAGCTAATAAGTGCCAAAGAAAAGATTGGAACTCAGGGCTTTTTTCCTCCAAGATTGGCCCTCTTTCCACTATAACCTACTGCCTCTCAATAACCAGAACATGATCCTGCAGCCTATGTGTATTAAATGCTTTGGGTCTCTGAAGTACTTTACAGACAATAACTCATCTTCTAGATCCTCTGGGCTGCCCTTGATAGGATCTTCCTCCTCAGCAAACCCCAGGTGCTGCTAAGGTATTTTTCTGCTCAATGCTACAATTTTGAGACTTGGATATATTTCTTTGTGCCAAATCAGGCCAGATAGTGCAGACATTCAAAACAAAGACTTCTGATTAAAATAGAATACCATCTATTCTAACCTGGAGCTGGGAGAGAATTAATCTAGGTTAATAAAATAGGTTATCTATTAAATAGTCCCAGCACCCATTTCCAAATGGCAACTATCCCCAGCAAGTCCCCTTGGCACACCAGCCTGGATCGCTCACCAATCCCCTTGGGTTGCACAACAGTGGAGTAAATGGTCCAGGAATCATTCATGGACAGGTGGAATGGCAGCAAAGTGAAGTCTGCTTAATTACTTCTCTACTACGTAGGAGCGAGTGGAGTCATACAAGGTGTGCTGATCCTTCTTGGCTCGGTTATTGCTTCTAAAGCATGTGCTAGCCCTAGCACGTTCTAGATAGGTCACCAATGTTTCCCTCCTCTCTCATCCCTGCATCAAGTCATCCTGCAAGACTCCAGCAACCCTGTCAATGGCACGTACACAAGGATACCTACCAGTTCATGGGTGATGGCAGCCACTGCAGAGCCCATGTACAGGCTTCTGAAGGGCACAGGTAAGCAGAACTTCCTCCAAAGAGAAAGGCTCTCTGAGACTCATGCACTGTGAGACCTTGCACAGAGACAACCCACACATGTCTTATTTCATCTTAAAGACTGGGTGATCACTTACAAGGGAAGCTACAGAGATTGATTCTCTCCCAGCTCCAGGTTAGAATAGATGGTTTCTGAGGCTCCTCCCAATCAGATTCTGAGCTTAATCTGATCCTGTGAGGTAGAGAGGACAGGTTTTATTTCTATTTTATTGACAATAGCAACAGCCTTAGGATTATAGAGTTTAATTTGCCCAAAGGTAACAGTGAAAGAACCTGGTTTTTAAACCAAGTTTCTCTGCTCCAAATTTGGTATTTTTTCCTTAAATCTCACTGCCTTGGAAAGGAGATTGGGAAGAGGGGATGTTTTCAACTGTGACTCCCTCAGATTGGCTCATCAGCCAGACACCAAGGACCTCTGACCTTTTACATGATAGTATCATAGGATTTAGAACTGATTCTTAGATTACTGGTCAAAGTGACATCCTTCTTTGTTTTTGTCCCTCTAATAATTGCTGGCAACCATTTCAATTCAACAACAACATTTATTTATTAAGCACAAGCACAAGGCCCTGGGTTTGGTATAAAGGAAATAAAAATGAAAATAACTTAGTTTCTGCCCTCAAGTAGCTTACATTCTACCAGAAGCTATCCAACTTCTATAGGACTATATCATTTGTTGTTCATCTGTAAAACTGATGGTTGATCAGGTCCCTTTCAGCACCAAGTCCTATAAATATAACACAAAGTTGTGTGGTTAAGGTATCAAAGGGTCAAAAGAAAAATCCGAAGTACTCTAGGAAAAATTGGCAAAATAAAGATTACATTCAGCTTGTGGGATAAGGAAGAACTTTAAGCAGGTTGAGGTAGCAGAAAGAGAATTCCAACAGTGAGAGATGAGGGTTTTCAAAGACATAGGGAATGGGCTACACCAGTATTCAGGTAGGTCATGGCAGGATGAAATCAGGACAGATTAAAAATTTAGTTGAGTCTAAACTGTACTTAATCTGGCCAAATATTCTGTAGACACATTATCTCCCCCACACACACTGTTTTTCTATTTCATGATGTGATACTGTTCATAATCTTTCTATCCTCTTCCTTCCTGTTGTTTTACAAATGAGCTTGCGTCCTAAATTGATGTTGCTCTTGGCTGCCACACCTCTCCAGTTGGCAGAGCTCTAGTTTGTGGGTTGGGATGGTTTCTGGGCTTTCTTGGCCATTGTTCTGTATATTTTAAGCGTCCCTAAGAAATGTAAATAATCAGTGTCTAACTTTTTATCCATTTTCCATTCTTCATAATCAGCTTATTTAAACAAGTTAGGGATGCACTAGGAGTAGCAATATAGACCAGGGGCAAAGACATTAGATTTGTGGTTAGATGATTTTAGGAAATCCTTCTTCTGACACTTTCTATCAGTGTGCTCATAGGAGAGTCACTACACCTGCTCAGGTCTCCTTTCTTCATCTGTAAAATGACGTCATTGAACTACATAGCCTCTGAGGACTTTTTCAGAAACATTTGATGAAAAATCTATGATCCTGTGACTCCAATGAGGAAGACTATTTGAAATTTTAAAAAATATTGGCACAATTAGGTGGTTCAGTAGATAGAGCACCAGCCCTGAAGTCAGGAGGACCCAAGTTCAAATCTGACCTCAGACATTTAACACTTCCTGGCTGTGTGACTGTGACCCCGGACAACTCACTTAACCTCAATTGCCTCAGCAAAAAAAAAAAAAAAAAAATTAAGAATATTTGGAAATGCTACCTGATAAGAGAACAACCTAAAAATTGTCAGAAGAGAAGCCAAGTGAATGAAGATGTATATTGCCCAGATTATAGCTTGTCATTGAATGAATAACCTATTGACTACATCTGCCAATACTCATATCTTGAATATTAGAAATGCATGGAGGCAGCTGCGTGGTGCAGACCTGAGTTCAAATCCAGCCTTAGACACTTAATACTTCCTAGCTGTGTGACCCTGGGCCTCAGCAAAAAAAAAAAGAAAAGAAAAGAAAAGAAAAGAAAAGAAAAGAAAAGAAAAGAAAAGGAAAAAAAAGAAAGAAAAAAGAAATGCATATTGATTAGAGTCAGTTGATTAATAATAATAGTTGAATAATAGAAGAAGAATCAGTTAGACAGAATTTCAGAAATTTCATGGCACTCTCAAAGATCCCTACTTTTTCCCTGTTGCCTAAAGCACTTTTGAGTGATGGAGAGATGTGTGGTGCTTTTAAGTAGGTTACTGTGTACCAGGCACTGTGCTAGATGTATATGTATATACATCTGTGTGTGTATGTGTGTGTGCGTGTGTTAAAGAATAGCCCCTATCTTCATGGAGCTCTTTTCAAAAATGAAGTGATTCAGGCAATTCCAATAGATTTGTGATGGAGAGAGACATCTGCATCCTGAGAGAGAACTCTGGGAACTCAATGTGGATCACAACATAGTATTTTCACCATTTTTGTTGTTGTTTGCTTTTTGTTTTCTTTCTTTTTTTTTCTTTTGATCTGATTTTTCTTGTGCAGCATGATAATTGTGGAAATATATTTAGAAGAATTATACATGTTTAACATATATTAGATTACTTGTTATCTAGGAGAGGGAGTGGGGGGAAGGAAGGGAGAAAAAAAATTGGAATACAAGGTTTTGCTCTGGTGAATGCTGAAAATTATCTTTGCATATATTTTGAAAATAAAAAGCTTTTTTTTAAAAAAAAAAAGGGGGGGGACTTCAGTGATGATCTAATCTTAAAACCCATAATTGAATAAGAAATGCCTTGATAAAATATCTAATAAATGGATAACAAAACTTCGTTTAAGAAACTCAAGTAAGATGGAGACCACTTCACGCTAAGGCAGTCAGTTCCACTTTTGGATAGTTCTAATTGTTAGGGAACTCTCTCTTGTTCAATCATTTCTCAGTCATGCTCAACTCTTCATGATCCCTTTGGGAGTTTTCTTGGCAAAGTTACTGGACTGGTTTGCCTTTTCCAGCTCATTTTACACATGGAAAAACTGAGGTAAACACAGTTAAGTGACTTGCTCAGCGTCACACAGCTAGTGTCTGCAGCCAGCCAGATTTGAGCTCAGGAAAAGGAGTCTGGGTGTTCTATTCAACAGCAGCACAATTATACTGATATATCCACCCATTACTCTTACTACTGTCTCTTGGGGGCAAGATGAGCAAGTCTACTTCCTGATTCATTTGAATACAGCTATAAATCTGCCCCTGAACTCTCTCTTCTCCAGGTTAGAGAGTTTTTTCATCTGATGGGTACTACATTCAGTAGAATGTAAACTCTTTCAGTACAGAGACTTTTTCATTTGGTCTTTGCAATCCTAACATTTTGCAGAGTGCCAGGAACAGAGTAAGTACTTAATAAATACTTTTAGGACTAGCTCTTACATGGTGTGTTTGTAGTTATGGCTACCTTCCATTGGCTGCTCTCCACATATCAAAATCCTTCCTAAAGTGCATAGTGCCCCAAACTGGACATGAGTCCATATGTGATCTGATCAGGGTAGGGTCTTGTACACTATGCTGTTCTTAATCCAGCCAAAGATTGCATTAGCTTCCTTGGCTGGCCTATCATATGGTTGACTCATTTTGAGTTTGCAATCTGCTAAAACTCCCAGATCTTTGTCAGAGAAACTGCTGTCTTGCCACGCCCCTACCATCTTGTATTTGTATTCTTAAGAATGAAGCCTATCCCAAAGATAACTCGCATTCAAAGACTACCTATTCTCTAGACCTTTTACCCATGGATCCCCAAATGGCCTCCAGAAGTACTCAACAGGTGTTCAGAAGTTTTATATTTCTTACAAGTGCTCTGGCCACTTATATAGTCACTTATATAGCCATAAAATGGTAGATAAACCATATGATCTTACCTTCAGCCATTTTTATTTTTTAACTTACTGCTAAAAATCTGGTGCAGCTCCTCTTTCCGAAGTCTAAAGGGTGTTTAATTAGGGCAAAAGAAGGGTAGAAAAGGGAAAAGGGGAGAGCAGAAAAAAAGGGGAGACAATTATTCTTAAAAGATACTACAATTCAATTTTTCATTTCAAAGTTGTGAATGTTAAAAGATGAATAAATAAAGTCATAAATTTTATAGTGATTTTTATCTTTAAGAGTTTCAGGGCTGTGGCTTTAAAGACACCAATGCAGAGATAATCTCAGTGATATAGAAATGAGTTTAAAATAGAGTTAGGGAGGCTGAAATTAAATTCTTTCTGAGAGTCACTACCCACCCCTCATCTCAAGTGGGCTTGATTGAGTTTCATCTTCAAAGAATCCTGTCCTGAGCAAGTGCCAGCCCCACCTGGGGAGGAGGATGAACTATTTAGTTTGTGGGAGCAAGTAGGCTTAGGGCCAAGGTATGGCCAGGCTGGCAAGAATCCTCACTGAGTAACCAACCTTGATCTGCTCGAGAAGAGATAGACTAGGACTGGGTCAGAGAGCACAGAATCACAGAAAGTCAAAAATCATCTTGTCCAAAGCCTGAGCAGAAATCACCCACAAGTGGTCACTTAGTCTCTGTCTCAAGATTTTCAGAGATGGAGAACTCATAGCCTTTCAAGGCAGCCCATTCCAATTTTGCATATCTCTTAAGTGTTAGAAAGTTTCTCCTTTATCAAGCTGATATCTGCCTCTCATATTTTCCCAACATGTTAGTACTTGGAATAAAAATAGCAGAGAGACCATAAGCTTTTAAAGGGAGTAGCCCATAATTATCTGCAGCTGAGCCATATTTCTGAAACAATCATGTAAATTAAAGGACAGCATATAAACATGGGATATAGGGAAGAAGAAGAGCGGGGGTTTCCTGGCCGACTGCTTCAAGCTGGATGTTTCTGAGTATTGTATGGGGGTTTTGGAAGCCAAGTAATTAAACATAACTTATATGATATGACCAATTCATCCAAAAAGTATTCCTCTAAATAGGAATGCTTTGTTTGGCATAGTCAAAATTTAATGTTCTAATAATTACTTAAAAGTCCATTTGAGTTCTTGTGGCTATTACAAACTTTTTTTTGAAGATGTGTTGCCATCCTGTTCAAAATAACATAATAATTTCTAAAAGGAAATTATATTGGAGATCTCTGCAGTAGGATTATAATTCTCTCAGATTTTAGGGAAAATGTGGTCATATTATAGTATTTACCTTCAGATTTTCTCTTTAGATGTAATTGTGTGTTCCTCCCAAATCCAGCCTCTGAAAAGACAATTAACAGAGCCGTGACTTCAAAGTTTCTACTTCTCCTTGGACATCTAGACTACTGTGGCTGCTCTCAAGACCAATCCATTGGTTAAGATCAATCTTCCAATATTAGGCCGTCTGTGATATCTTTCTGAAACAGATGGGAGCTGCATTTCTGACTGCATTGTTTTGAGATTCTCTCTAACACCCTTGAAAGGAGATGAAGAACCCAAATGGTACCAGTTCTGCCTTCCTAGACCAAGGAGAGTCAAATCTTTTTCCATTTGACAAACCTTTCAATATTTGAAGATGCATCTCCTGCCCTCCCTAAGTTTTATCTTCAAATTAAATATCCCTGGTTCTCTTTGTGTATTGCATGATTTTCAGGCCTCCAATCATTCTTGGTATATACTACAGTTTATGAATGCCCTTCCTATATTTGTCTCCCAGAAATGAATAATCCAGATGCAATATAAGCAGGTGATATCCTCATCTCCTTCATTTTAAACAATATGCTTCTATTATTGAAACCTAAGGTTAAATCAAAATGTTGGTTATCATTTCATACTATCAATTCATTTTGAGTTTGTGATCTACTCCAGATAGTTTTCTCACCAAGGATTATCTAAGCATTCATTCCCCATCTTGTCCCTATGAAGGTGATTTTTTTTTAAATAAAGAGCAATATTTCACATTTATCCTTATTAGATTTGGACCAACATTCTAGTTTCTTATAAATTTTTAAGATGCTGACTCTCAGCCAAAACATTAGCTACTAATTCAAACTTTATGCAACCCACACATTTAAAACATTTCTTATTTTTATTGTTATCAATTCAATAATGAGGGGTATCAATTTTTTTAATATAATTTTTTTAATAAAATGAGGGAGGGATGACCATAACTTGAGGGGCTAACATGGTCAACAGGAAGGTTCTTAGTAGATGTCACATTTATAAAAATAAGGGAACAGATACTTAATAATAAATGTCTCAGACAAGATTTAAACCTAGGTCTCCCTAACACCACACTCAGCACTCTATACATTATGCCATAATACCCCCAAGTTTGGGGAAGTTTCCTCCGATATCTTTTGCTCTTTCATTGCTCCAGATTCTGCTCCTTGGCCAGCTCAATCTGTCTCCCACATTTCAGCCCTTGTAATCTTTGAGGACAGCCTTCATGTCTGCTTTTCACCATCCTATGTGTCTTTCTACATCCTCTCCATCTTGTTAACCTAAAATAAGTTTCTGAATTTATTTTATCTTTCTCTTATGGGAATCAGAGTGGCCTTGACCAGATTGAGATTTGAAAAGAAATCCTACTAAGGCAGGGTGTTTCAGCATGGTCAGTTAGTGAATCTTAGAAACTCCATTTCAAGAAGATTGACTAAAAAGAGAGGGCCTAGGTGCTAGAGTAGTGTAAAGATAATGGAGTAGGGTTGGTGACAGTCAGACCTTTCAAAATTTAGATAGGTGAAAGGTTTGATAAATCAAAGTAAATAGGAGGAATGTATAAGTACAGAAAGGTTAAATTTAAGAAAATGTATTATATGTATGGCTTCAAAGTGTAGCACCTTTCATGGTTCAGGCCACCCAGGTTTGTTTACTCCATGGCTTACATTTAAACTCTCCTAAGCCCCTAAAGATAACCTTGGGAAAAGTGATTTACTTTCCCTATTCACCACTACATCTCCTGAGCCCCCACCAGAATAATTCTTAATTAGTCACAAAAATGACACCATTAGTCCTTACCCACAAAACAGTTAGTCAATAATAAGACAATGTAAATAATTATCAATGCATCATAATTAATCACTGTATCACAATTAACTCATAAACCTCTGTCATATGCTCCAATCAACATGTACTATCTAAGGCAAAGAGCAAGCCCACTTAGTAGGGAAACAGGAATAAGGAAAACCCATATGTTTGGGATAATTCACAATTCTGGCCTGAAAGCTTTGGTTTGTCTATTTCTTTGATAATTGCTCCCCTTCTGGACTTTACCACTCTCTTGCATTCCTCTACAACTCTTAAACTTATTAAACATTGACCAGCTCTTTTAATTTTCAACCAATCTTTAAAAGACTACAAATTTTTTTTATTATTATTATTGTAATGGTCTGTATTTCCCTTAAGTCATAAAATTGCAAAGTTTGCAAAGTTAGCTCTCTGGGCAATGCAAACAAGACCATCCAAATCTTCACAATTGGTTTTTGCATCTTCCAATCAGATTTCAGATTCTTGTTACAGCAAAGTAGAACTGACAGCAAACCCTGTTTTTCCCACCTACTTTTTCATCTTAACTAGTGATGGTCCAGAGGAATTAGCCAGGTACTTCTGAGAGGCTTTACCTTTCAAAATGTAGATGGCACTTAAGGGCAATTGCTGAAAGTGCAGCAGAGTTGAACTCTTCTCCACTGGTCAATCTCCCACCCTTTTCTTTAGCAATTCTTAAAGCAGATGCTTCTCCAATCAGCAGACCTCCTTAGGTCTAAAACTAATAATCCTTATTCAATTATCCTATGATATCCAAAATAGTTCATTTGATTTACTACTTTGTGAATTTTAGCCTCTCAGAAATTAATATCACAGATGGATCTTGACGTCCAGCAATCTTCAAACAAGACTTGTCCCTCCTCTATGTGGTTCTCATAGAGATCTGAATTGGTAATCACTTCAGGAAACTAATCCAGCAGAGTAGATAAAGCACTGGACTTTGAACAAGGAAGACCTGAGTTCAAATACAACCTCAGACACTTAGTAGCTGTGTGACTCTGGGCAAGTCAATATCTGTCTGCCTCAGGGTCGTCATCTGTAAAATAAGAATAATAATACCACCTACATCTCAGTGTTGTTGTGAGGATCAAATTAGATAATATTTGCAGAGTTTTAAAAACCATAAAGTTCCAGATACATATGAGCTATTATTATCTAAAAACTTTTTTCACATTTGAAATTTTATTGGTTTTTCATAAGCAAAAATTCTGTTTTGTTTTTTTATTTGCATTTATGTAGTATCCCCCAATACATGTAAAAACAATTTTAAACATTCGTTTTTAAAACTTTGAGTTCCGTATTCTCTCCCTTCCTCCATCCTCACCCCCCTCATTGAGAAAGTAAGCAATTAAATATAGATTATACATGTATAGTCGTGCAAAACATTTCCATAATAGTCCTATAGTGAAAGAAAACATAGAATAACCAAAAAAACTCAAGAAAATAAAATTTTTAAAAGTCTGCTTCAATCTGCATTCAGATAACATCAGTTCTTTCTCTCTGTATGAATGGCATTTTTCATCATAAATCCTTCAGAGTTGTCTTAGATTATTATATTGCTGAGAATAGTTAAGTCAATCATACCTGATCGTTTTACAATACTGCTGTTACTTTGTAAACAGTACATTTCATTTTGCCTTAATTCATGGAAGTCTTTCCAGGTTACAAAAATTCTTTTTCTGCTCCTTTTGCAACAAAATTGTCAAAGGAAATAATAGACCAGGTGATTTAATTTTTTCTCCCCTGAAGTTCATTGTCTACCCTTTTCAGCAACCAAATTGGTCAAAGACAAAAGAGACAATACTTTACCCAGAGAGGAGGAAGGCAGGGGCCCCATGAGTTTCACCTTTCTTTGTATGCACAGCCCTTAGCACAGTGTCTAGAATATAGTAAGCAACTGATGAATACCTATTGACTAACTGGACTTGGTTAGTGCAAGACAGAGCTGTTGTGCAGGAAGATCCCTGAGCTACACAAAGCGCAGGTGACCAAGAGCATGGCCAAAAGGCAACTTCTATCCAAGGTCAATATTACTCCACGAGAAGGGATCTTTCAGTCTGGCTCATGTTCTCTGTATTTGTCTCTTTTTCTTCTCTGTCTCTGGTCTTTGAGTAGGTGTTTCTTTTCATGTACTAGAAACTCTAAAAGGAGAGACAGCTTGTACTGATGGAGTCTCTTTGTGAAGGGAGGTAGCCAGGGCAAGGAACTGACCCCACCTGAAGGAGAACACATCTTTCTAGTCATCTGGGACTCTTGAGGTACCACAAGGATAATATTCAGTCCTCTTTCCAAAAGGAGAATCTGGCTTTGGAAATAGAAAAATATCTTCAGGGTGGATAAACTGGAAGTATTAGGCTCTGTGCTTATAGATAGGATGACATGTGCATATGGATGCATGTATTGTACATATATATGTACAAATATATACACATACAGTTCTGTGCCATTATGTATTGTTACATAATGTTATATTATAAACATATATATATGTACACATTCTGTACCATTATATATATAATATATTAATATATGTTATATTCTGATCTATGATGTCATTCTATGTGGTATGTCATGTCATATATCATGCCATATTAATTATAGGGAGGCAGGTGTGATATAGTAGAAATAGATATTTACTCAAGACAGAAACCTAAATTGCAATCTTAGCTCAAGTTATTCCCAGCTCTGTGACCGTGGGTCAGCTATTTAATCTTTCTGGATTAAATAGTCCCATTTTGTAAAATGGATATAATAACAGTCACAATAATACCTTTCTCAAAAGGGTATTATATGTATCAAATGAAGTCATATAGTAGGAAATTAGATTGAAAGTTGGAAAGAATATAATATTATCTTTAACAGTTAATCTATTTTTGTACAAACAAAACTAATGCAGACAAGATTAGAGGGGAAGCAATAAACTGGGAAAACAGTTTTACATTCAAAGGTTCTGATAAAGGCCTTATTTCTAAAATATATACAGAACTGACTCAAATTTATAAGAATTCAAGCCATTCTCCAATTTATAAGTGGTCAAAGGATATGAACAGACAATTTTCAGATGAAGAAATTGAAACCATCTCTAGTCATATGAAAAGGTGTTCCAAAACACTCTTGATCAGACAAATGCAAATTAAGACAACTCTGAGAAACCACTACACACCTGTCAGATTGGCTAAGATGACAGAAAAGATAACAATTAATGTTGGAGGGGATTTGGAAAAACTGGGACACTGATACATTGTTGGTGGAATTGTGAACAAATCCAACCATTCTGTAGAGCAATCTGGAACTATGCTCAAAAAGTTATCAAACTGTGCATACCCTTTGACTGGAGCCTATATCCCAAAGAGATCTTAAAGGAGGGAAAGAGACCCACATGTGCAAAAATGTTTGTGGCAGCCCTTTTTGTAGTGGCTAGAGACTGGAAACTGAATGGCTACCCATCAATTGGAGAATGGCTGAATAAATTATGGTATATGAATGTTACGGAATATTATTATTTTACAAAAAATGACCAGCAGGATGATTTCAGAGAGGCCTGGAGAGACTTGCATGAACTGATGCTAAGTGAAATGAGCAGAACCAGGAGATCATTATACATGGAAACAACAAGATTAGACGATGATCAATTCTAATGGACATGACTCTCCTCATCAGTGAAATGATTCAAACCAGTTCTAATTGTTCAGTGATGAAGAGGGCCATCTATATTCAGAGAGGTCTATGGGAACTGAGTGTGAACCACAACATAGCATTTTCACACTTTCTGTTATTGTTTGCTTGCATTTTGTTTTCTTTCTCAGTTTTTTTTTTCCTTCTTGATCCAATTTTTCTTGTGCAGCAATATAACTCTATAGATATGTATACATATATTGAATTTAACATATATTTTAACATATTTAACATGTATTGGACTACCTGCTATCTAGGGGAAGGGGTGGGAGGAAAGAAGGGATAATTTGGAACAGAAAGCTTTGCAAGGATCAGTGCTGAAGAATTCCTATGCATACATTTTATAAATAAAACTTTTTAATAAAAAAATTAAAATAAAAAAAACAGTTAGTTTAGTCCAATAAAAGCCTGAGAAGTCAAGTGATTCATTCTTGGTCATGCAGATAGTAAAGGGCAGACCTAAAATTTATTAAATAATTAGTGCAATATACCCCAGCTTCTTAAACTATGGTTCATGCCCCATATGGAATCTTGTAACAATGTAGGGATCATGAAATTATCATTATCAGAAATATTTGATTTATATATCCCTCTTTTATATACCTATATACTGGAGTCATGTCAAAATTTCTTAGATGAAAAGAGGTCATGAGTGGAAAAAGTTTAAAAATCCCTGATAATAGACAATGTATGATAAAGAGGGAAATTCTGCAGCGTGAGTTTTAGGGAACAGCAAATCAGGGTATTATTAAATCCCATAGAATTGGGCAATAGGGAAAGGAAAGAGTCTATGAGCTTGTTATTAAGGACTCTCAAAAGACAGGATCCCCCTAGATTTCCAAAAGGTAAATTAGAAATGAATAAAGAAAAGGGAAGGGAAAATATGAAGATAATGCAGTTCAGTGGAAAGAACATTGGTTCTGGAGAAAGTGTACCTGAGTCCAAATCCTGATTTTGATATTACTTCTTGGTTAAATTACCTAATCTCTCTGGCCTCGGTTTCCTTAAATGTAAAGTGAGAGCCTTGTACTACATGATTTCTTAGGTCCTTTTTAGATCTAAAATGATATTAGTCTAGAATTCCATTCTTTGGTCTTTAGTGGAAAAGTTTCCTGAAAGTCGGCGCAAATAAGTCACCCTGAGGCTCTTGTACCTTGTCACACTTGCTGAAAAACTTCTGGGCTCAGCTATGTCAGTATTAGAAGGCGTATTTTGGTTCCACACAGTGACAGAAGATCAAATAAAGAACTCTCTCTCTCTCTCTCTCTATATATATATATATATCTATATATAGACATATATATAGATATACATATCTATATATATAGATATATATATATATGTATATGTATATATGTTGCCTAGGCAGCTTTTGTGTTTGATCCACCGGATTGGACTTTTTGGACCTCAAAGTATGAAAGGCACGTGGAGAGTCAACTTCTTTAATTACTGTGATGGAGACTGTTCAATTCTTGAGCCAGGGATAGCTGGGCCCTCAATCAGCCCTTGAACTTGGATCAGACAGAAAGAGTTGCTCTGGCAGGCTCAGGCTTTATCTCATAAAGGTTTTCTGATGAAAAGTTTTTTCCAGCTTTAAGTAAATCTGTTCTTCACTCCCCACCTCTTCCCCTCTGGTTAATTTAAACCTAATTAGTGTATGATAACCATCTGAGGATGTTGTATTAGCCTCATGTTGCTCTTTCATCATTTCCTGTGGAGTGTGTGGGCCCTGTGATGGATATTAGGAGCACACAACTTCTTAGGAACACAGAGCCTTCTCTCTGCAATGAAGCTTTGTGGTTGTGAATCATATAAGTTATAGGTGCAGGGCTTTAGTTGATGTATGTCCCTGGGCCCCGGGCAGGAGTCCCCAGCCTTAGATGGGCTGTTAAAGTGTCCAAACACTCATAAGGAGTTGTGCTGCAGGTATCTATCACCATTAGGATAAAAAAGGTCTGTTTGATTCATGTTAAAGATTTTGCAGGAAAAACAGGGAAAAAAGAACATGGTGAAGCAATTTTACATACAAATCTTTGCAACACATAGGAAGTAATTTGGTATACAGTGGGAGGAAAACAGAGCTGGTTGGCAGAAAACTTGGGTTCTCGTCCCGATTTTTCTCCTAGCATCTTTTGTGCCTTTGGAGGACTAGCACCTCAGGTGTGAGGGCTTGCTAAGCCCTTTCCAGGGCTCCTCATCCACCTGGGTGTCCAATTGGTCACCCAACTCTTACCTGTGGCTCCAAGAAAGTATAGCAAGCAGCCACACCCCAATAAAACCATCTTGGCGGACAAGCTAAACCAGCTTGAGGGTAACCAAGAAGCCTCAAACTTGTCAGTGAGGTAGGGGGAGGTCTACGCTAAGTCTTCCCATAGCCGAACGTCCAGTTTCAAAAGTCATGAAGGCAGTTGAAGCAGGTGGAATAGAACATGTAGAGTTTGGTAAGACACCAAAGTTACCATTGCATCCTGGGCCATAGCCATCATCCTGACTTTTATCTTGCCATTGGACGTCAATGAGTCTGGGAAAAAGAGTGAGACTGATGACTTTGTGCAACCAGAGTTACACTTAAATCCTCACTTAAATCCTGCACCTAAATGTCTCACTTAAATCCAGGTCATGTGCAAGTCAAAACATTACCCTGTGAGGTCATGGGTCCTCTTAGAAAACAAAGGCTAAATAGCAACAACAATGTGCACTTGGGCAAGTTTCCTTCTCCATAAAATGAGGGGGTTAGAGTATAACATAAGCCCCTTGACAGAGGGAATGGCTTTTGGTTTTGTCTCTGTGCCCACCATCTAGCAAGGCAGTTTGCACATAGTGGGAGCTTGATAAATTCTTGTTGAATTAAATAAAATTATATAAAAGGAACTTAAAGCTCCCTCTGAGATTATATGAAAAAAGAATACACTAGTAAGTCTAAGGTTTTAAAATGCATGAAAAGTACCCTTAATATTCTAGATGTACACCTACCCAGCATAGTTCTACTTTTTCCTTCTTATTATGTTTTTCAGCAAAAGGACTTCAAAGAGCCGTGTTATCACTTTGCCATATGTGCTTTCTAAGGTTAAACCCCTTTCCCTAAAACTCTGATGAAATCATGTATCACTGACATTTTATAATACCTTTTCTTACTATAACACCTAAAAAAGACCCTTCATTAAGAGTTAATTACATCTTGCTGACTAATTGACATCAACTGATTATTATGGTGAAAAATACATTAGTTGGGGCTTGTGAGTTGTTCTAGAATAAGGAAATTACCTGAAATTTCCTCAGAGCAAATCCCTAGAAGTGTTATTATGAGGGGTCCAGCTTATCAGTGAAAAGGGGAGTTGGGATAAGGCTCTCCAGAGTCTATATGAACTATGCCTGTTTCACCATTTGTTCAAAATATCATTCCACCTCGCTGCATGGTTTTATGTAGGCTACACAGGGCATGAGCAAGTCCCTCATTTGATCCAAACAGACTTCTTGTCACATTAAGTGAGTCATGCAGGGTTTCTCTATCCTCAGTGAACACTTAAAATTTGCTTTTATTTGATTAAAGCACAAAGGTATAGCATTTTATCACAACTTTAAGTGGGGCTGGATTATTGATCAACCCATCAATTGGTCCAATGCTGTCTGCCAGAATATACTTAGGACTTTCATCGAATGTTCTTGGGACAGATATTCTAATCCAGGACTCCTAGAAAGCAGAGATATTAACTTGCTATTTTTTCATCAGTCACTTTTCACAGAGCTCAGTGCTGGTAATTGCAATTACCTGGATAGAATATAAACTTCTTTGATACCAAGGAAAAAATCCTTTTGTGTATCCCAAGCGTTTAGTCAATGGGTCATCTACAAGTAATAGTTACTTAATTAATGCTTATCAATGATATTTGTTAAAATCTTTTCCTCTCTCATATATTATTCCCCTTCTAGCATGCTATAATAGTCTAGCCAAATTGTCTTTTCTATTCTGCACTCATGACACTCCCTCTCTCTTAGATGTTTTTGCACTGTCTGTCTCCTATGGCTGACCTATACCCCCTCCTCCCTACTCACTGAATCCCTTACCTCCTTCAAGAAACAGCTCAACATCACTTTTTATATAAAGCATTTCCTAATTCCCCTTAATTGGTAATGCCATCACTCCCTAACTTGCTTGTATTTTTCATCTATATGATGCACACACATATATGATATCTATCATATATCTATATCTATATATATACATATGAATATATGTGGATATACACACACATACACAGCATATAATTATATGTGTAGTTTTCCTAGTGCAATATTAGTTATTTAAGGGCAGGGATTATTTCATTCTAGTCTCTGTATTCCCAGCATCTAATATTGTTCAGCACTAAGGATATGCTTATTGAATGAGCTTGATTGATTTATTGATCTAGTTTTATTAGAGTGGCTTGAATTTGATGAAATTTACTTTAGTGTAGGGAAAATCAAGGTGGGATTGTCTAGGGACAGTTACTAAGAAATAGGAGCTAGAATCCTGACTTTCCAGAGAAGATCAGAAACAATATGACAAAAGCTCCCTTGGCCAATTAAATGGATCCCTCTTGTGTCAATATGCAACTACATCAGCAAAGCTTCTCAGTTGTCCCACAGAAAGAAACCCTCCTCCCATCCCTTCAAATCAGGCCAGTGAAATGTTTTCTAAATAGTTCTTTCCCATTAAAACCAAATGATTAGCGTCCAATCTTCCAGAGCATCTGAACTCCAGACCCCCATACTCTGTGTATTCCTGGCAGGGAAAAGGGTGGATCCAGCCACTGAACAGATTGCTTGTAGCCTTTGTTCGGTGCCCCATTGCCAAGGGTACCTGGCTAACAGAGAAAGGCGCTACTATTACTGGCAACCTCTCTGCCCCTTTCTCCCAAGCTATCAATGACCAACCACTGGGTAGATAGCATTCTGCTTCTTTGTCCCTTTCTCCCCCTAATCTGTTCACCCTATTCATGTATGCACTGACACATACACACAAATATGCCAACCTTGTCATTTAAATAGCTCCCTGCAAAAAGTTGCATGTCCCACAATCCCCAGCTATCGGCCTTATGCTGGCATTTTCTTTTCAGAGGGCGAGAAAAACTCGTTTATCAAGTTTCTTTTGGCTTGAAAGAGGTAATGCATTTACCAGGCATACCAGTAATCTTCTGAACTGTGATCCCTATTCCTTAAAATATTTCAGCTCCCTAGCTGGCATCCCAGAAGGCTATGGCAGAACCCAGGGCACTCTTTCAGGATCTCCTGCTTTGGGGGGAGGTTACTTCCTGGCTGGTATAGAAGGGAACTAGACTAAGTCCACTTCCAATCCTTAGCCATTCTGGTGGGAAGGGACATGAGAGAAGGTACATAAACCCAAAGCTTATTATAGGATAACAGATACTGAGCTAAAAGGGACTTCAGAGGCTATCTAGTCCCACCCCTTCATTTTACAGAGTAGGAAACTGAGGCTCAAGGATTGATTGGCTGAAGCTCAATAGGTAATAAGTAGTATTATGTGAACCCAGGTCTTCTAACTCTAGAACCAAAGCTTTGGTAAGCTAATTAGCCTTTTGTGACTGAATCTTAATTGTTTTGACACAGTGGCTGTTTAATAATTCATCACTTATGTGAATTAGCTCCCTTGCCCTTCCCTAGACTGTAACTTAGACTTAAGAATTGAAAAAAAGCCTGATTAATAAACCTGTGGTGCATAGAGAGCTGAACTCATTTTCAGGAAAATTTGGTTTCAGGTCTAACCTAGGATAAATGTGATCCTGTGTACCTGGATCAGCGCATCTTGCAATAATAGCCCTGAGCAAGCACCAGCCCTGAAGTCAGGAGGACTTGAGTTCAGATCTGGCCTCAGACACTTAACACTTCCTAGCTGTGTGACCCTGGGCAAGTCACTTAGCCCCAATTGCCTCAGCAAAATAATAATAATAATAGCCCTGAGCAGTTCTCTAAGATCTGAATGTAGTGCTGAACAACATTGGTGAAGGGACTGTCTTCACCTGGAACTCCTTGCCTCAAAGAAGTAATAGATGTGACTGAATTGACTGATAGAGGAAGGAAAGAGAGCAAGACCCAAAGTACTTTAGGGAGAGGTTAATGTTTGTCTTTCGTTCTTGGAGAGGACTGTAACATCAGAAAGATGATGTCAAGATGTGCAAGTGAGTTGCATTTAAGTGAGGGAAGGTTCTGCAAAGTTACAAGCCTCATTTTCTCCTCCAGAGTCCCTTGGGTCTGGGGGCCAGATTTAAATCAGAACTACTGGAGATGACTGTCGGTTTAGGGAAGAAGAATCTTTGGTAAAACTGTCCATAATAAGCTCAGTGTGATAGATATTCAGCCCAAGCACTTGAATATTTCAGTGGATTCTTGATTTCATCAATGTTCCCATCCCAATTCATCCCATAGTCATAATCCAATGGGGTTCAGGTCCATGTTCCTCCATGAATCTTCTATTAAAGATCTGCCCAACCCCAAGAAGTTTTCCAGTGGACCCTTTACTATCACATGGCTACCAGAGTAGCAATTCAATGTGTTAATCTAATGTTTCTTTCATTCTTGTTTCAATTCATAATTGAAAGGGACTTTGGGGCTGTCACTTCTTCGAACCCCCTCGGGCTTGAAGTGAAGGGAGTTATTTGTTCAAAGTCTCACATAGTGAGTGGCAGTTCTAGCATTTGAATCCAGATTCTCTGACTCCAGATCTCCCATTCTTTTCACTATTCCTCGCTGCTGTTCTTTTTTTCTATTGGTGGGTTTATCTTTGATGATTCTTACTGGTAACATCATACCCACCACCAAGCTCTGCAGTAGTCACTAGTCAGTAGAATTAGGAGCTCCTGGTGTTCCGCAAGAGCACATATTATAATGGTGTTAATAGGAAACAGCACTTACACACTTCTTCTTGACATTCCCTCCAACCCCTGTGTAAGCCCCAGGGCTCAGACAAAGCCAGAGCAGCAACTTGAACCTCAGCCATTCCATTGTGTGATGATTGACCTAATTAGGCTAATCACCTTTTCCACTTCCCTCTCACCCCTGTGTCATCTTATTTTGTTATTCTGTCCAGTCCAAGAAGGAGACGTCAACAACCTTTTGAGTTTCCAGATCTCCCAGACTTTCCTGTGACCCCTTCCTCCATGTCCCATGGTTCATTGTGTCCCTCTGTTTTGAGGGATGGGAATCAGAAACAACGAGAAGGGGGAAAAGAAGTGAGAAGAGTAAAAAAAATGTCTATCTCAATTAAAGGGGAAATGCCCAGGTCTATGTGAACAGTTTTTTTTTTTTTTTTGCTTGGAGGGTAAGGGGAGGACTATTTCATCTGGTGATTTCATCTGTGAGGGAACTTCTGATATGGCTTCCTGCCTCTTGTGATGCAGATCAGAAATTCATCTCTTACTTAAGGGTATTCTAGAGTTTCAGAGAATCAGAGAAGTTCAATCAATCAATAAACATTTATTAAAAACTTACTATGTGCTCACTATTGGAGGCAAATGGTAGTTCAGTGTGCAAAGTATTGAGACTGGTATCAGAAAAATCCCAATTCAAATCCAGCCTCAGACATTTCCTAACTGTGTGATCCTGGGAAGTCACTTAATCTTTGATCATCTGTCAAAATGGATCCACTGAAGAAGGAAATGGCAGACCACTCCCAAGAAAACTCCAAATGGGTTCACAAGTGAACAACACAATGTGCTGGCACTGTGCTAAGTGTTGGAAACACCAAAAGAAGCAAAAGAAAAGTCCTGCCCTGGAGGAGCTTACAAATACTAGTCCACAGTCATACAGCCAGTATTGGTGAGAGACAGGACTTGAATCCCCTCAGTTATTTATATTTTGTCTCTCCATTAAAATCTTAATTCCTTGAGCAAAGCAACTATTTTTGCCTTTGTAGCTGGAGCTCTTAGCTCTGTAGTAAGCTATTAATAAATGTTTATTGACTGATTATTGGGAATAATACGCTGTAAAGTAGGGAGATAGAAGGTGGATGAAGAAGAAACTCCATCTCTCATTGCAGATACACACCTTGTCTACATCTTCTAGTTTTAGGGAGTTTCCTAGAATACTGGAAGTTAAGGGGTTTATCCCCAATCTTCTTCTTTTGAAAAAATAAGGGTTAAGTGACTTACCCAGGGTCACATAAGTATCTGAGGCCATATTTGAACTCAGGTCCTTCTGACTCCAGGGCCAGCTTTCTATCCACTGCACCACCTAGCTGCCCCTCAAGCTCTTCATTTAACAGTTAAAGATATTAAGGCCAGTAGAGATGACATGATTTGCCCAAACTTAGACTTGAATAAAGATTTTTTTTTTATCATCAAGGCTGGCTCTCCATTCTCCATTATCTTTGCTGCCTTCTCATGAAGAGTGATATGCCAACCATATTTCACAGCCCTTTCCCATACCTAGACAAGGATTATTGATGGTGGGTGGCTGATAATGAAGGACCCTCTTTCTCAATATACTACCTGTTCTGCAAACTGAGTCTCCTGCCCCCCCCATCCCCACCTCCACCAGTTTCCTAATCCAGAGCTTCTTCCAAATATAGTAGGAAGCAGACCTGACTCTCACTCTCTCTCCAAACAAAATACACACTGGAATCGACTTGTGGCTTTGTTTAGTGTATCTACAGCAGAGATCAGTTTGGAAGTAATTTAACTCGGTGAAATGTAGTTGACAGTTCTGCTGTCTGTTGGCGTGTTCTAACAGGGCCTAGCCCCAGATGTTATTTAGAATAAAAGCCAATTTAAATGATTTCTCAGATGTGACAATGGATTTGTAAGCATATCTTCTTTATTTCCTGATTTTAAAAAAAAGGAAAGAAAATTACTTTTGGGTATGGGTTAGTATTTCATTATTATAAGCAATTCCCAGATGAGGAAAATACTTCTACAAATGCTGATCTCTCTCTACTATGTAATTTATAGTCTTAGAAAGCTGTTTAGGGTGCTGAGAGGTTTGGTGACTTGCCCTGGCTGTGTGTCAATGGCTGAATTTGAACCCAGTTATTTCTTATTCCTGAATATAAGAAAGAAAGAAATAGATGGGGGGGGGAAGGAAAGAAGGAAGGAAGGAAAGAAGGAAGAGAAAAAGAAAGAAGGAAAGAATGAAAGGAAGGAAAGAATGAAAGGAAGGAAAGAATGAAAGGAAGGAAAGAATGAAAGGAAGGAAGGAAGGAAGGAAGGAAGGAAGGAAGGAAGGAAGGAAGGAAGGAAGAAAAAGGGAGAGAAGGAAGGAAGAAAGGATAAAAAAAGAATGAGAGAAACCTAAAACTGGAAACTAAGACTCTCTGAACTCTATGAAACTCAGAACTTAGAGTATCTTAAGTCCTCAACCCTTTCTAGAGACTCTCCATTGAATTAGCCTACAATGTTGCTATGAAAAAAGGGATAGATAGTGAAACATTCATTAATGTCCTGTTCTTATGGCTCCCAGTTATTTGGCATTTTGTACATATATGATCTCATTTCAATCAGTCAAAACTGATTAAGCACCTACTATGAGCCAAACACCCTAGGCTCTGAAACTACAAATCTTTGGATCTTCAATAATCACTTCTATAAGGTAAATAACATCATTTCCATTTTTATGGCTTTCCAAATAGTTCCCAACATCCCTAAGAGGCAGGTCACAAGGGGCACATATTTTAGAACTCTTTACTCTCTATGAAGGACTTTTCATTAAGTTCCCAGAAGATCCAAATGGTAGTTTCCTTGTTTTGGTGTTGAAGAAACAGATTCAGAAATTTGAAGTAGGATCATGGGATCCTAGCTCTACAGCTGGAAGAAGTCTCAAACACCATCTAGTCCAAGGTCCTCCCTACCCCCATTTTACAGAAGAGAACACTGAAGTCTTGGAACTTAAGTGATTTGCCCAAGATTACAGAGTTTGAAAGTGTCGAGGAGGAGGAGGGAGGTTAGAACCCAAGACTTGTAGCATGTTGTCCAATATTCTCTACTTTGCACTGGATCCACAACTTCCTAGTTAATTGTTTCCTCAATTGTAGGTTCACAGCCAGAAAAGACTCATGGAAAATAGAGAGAGGAGGGAGATGGGCTCCTGGGAAATCAGCCTCCTTGGAACATTCTACAAATCTGGTCCCCAGGAAGTCCTTGGCAGCCATGAGATTTCCTGGTCTCCCCAATCGGAATTTGGAAGTTTCCCAAGATGTGGCTTTTCTACCCAGCATCTGGGCCTCTTGCTTATGGTTGGCTTCAGTTTTGCTGGAGGCTAAGTAGGAGTTTTTTCTTTTGTGTTCTGGACTTAAATATTAATGAAGCCTGGCATGCAGAGAACCAAAGGGGTCTTGGCCTCTACTCTATTGGTTAGAATTTTGTTTTGTGCCCTCCATCCAGTGTTTTCAGCTCTGAATGAAGCTATGTGGAGAGACCCAAGTTGGTGCTGATTAGTGGAATTAGGATGTGAAAAATGGTGTTAGCTAAGCTTTGAGGGGCTTTTCAAATGCCTGGTACAAGACAAAGCTCTTCTCAAAGCCCTCTTGTGCTTCCTGCTTGAATTAGAGAAGGTTTTGCTCTCTAGTCTCGGAACCCAGAGTGCTGAGTGCTGAGGATTTGGGAATTACATTGTCTTGTCTGCTTAGAGTGTCCCTTTTCAGAAATGTCTCCAGGAAAATCATAATTTGAAACAAGCAATGTGAACATCCCATACTCCCAATTAGGACCTGGGAATCATGAAATCAAAAAGTAGAAAAACCCATTTTCCCAAGAGATCATAGGATCATCGATCTAGAACTGGGATGGATAGTTGACATTATCTAACCTAGCTTTTTGCTTTTATGGTGGGAGAAATGGAAGCCAAACTGGGCTAAATGGCCTGCCCAAGATCACACAGGTGGTAAATGGCAGAGCTAGGATTTGAATTCAGCTCTGATGACTTCAGGCTCCTCACTATTCCCTGCATCACACCTGTCCAGATAGGGCTTACAGCCAGGAAAGGCTTTCTTGCTGAGCTTTCTCATGAGCCCTACAAAGCTTTCAAAGGTGAGAAACAACATTCCTTTTCCCAAATCCCTCACTTAAGAGTTGGAAAGAAGGTTTCCCAGCAAGCTCTGGAGTTTAGGCAAATTCTTGCCTATACCCGCCCTTCTCCCTCCTGAATTTCAGTCTCTTCACAGAGCAGCCCTGGAGACTGGAACAACAAATGACACATGGCTCCTTGCCTATTGACAGAGTTGGTCCAAGGACTTCTCAGGGCCCCACCCACAGCCCCAGGAGCCTCCTTCTTGGGGAAGGAGAGTTCATCCTGAGTCCTCATCAGGGGTCAGGGCCTTCCCCACAGGTGGTGTGATCAGAATACTGGGCCTCTTACAGCTGGATCTGGGCCATGAACAAACAAGGTGGGAATTTTCCTTCTTGACTGACGGGTGTTGGAACAAACCCAACAGCCATCCCCATTGCACAACTGGTTCACACAGTCTCTTTCTTTCTTTTCTTTTTCTTTTTCTTTTTTTTTTTTTTGTGTGTGTTTGAAGACTTTACAGAACTTTGGCACAAGAGCCTGGTCTATATGAAACCAACAATTCACTTGGGGGGCCCTGAACATACTGGTTCAATGTCTTTATGAGAAGCAACATCAGCTGGGATTCTTAGAATATGGCACAGGAATACTAGTGGTCCAAAGGAGCAAAAAGAGATCG
This sequence comes from Myrmecobius fasciatus, assembly GCA_023553655.1. Taxonomy (NCBI): domain Eukaryota; kingdom Metazoa; phylum Chordata; class Mammalia; order Dasyuromorphia; family Myrmecobiidae; genus Myrmecobius; species Myrmecobius fasciatus. Next base: position 291,132 of record JAJPUD010000122.1, on the reverse strand, counting down.
GCTCTATTGATTGCCACTCTTGCTGCATTTACTGTTTATAACAGAACAACCAGACTTTTGAGGGTAGTGGGAGGGAGAGAGGAATTGCATTCTGATTTCTGGCACTTATCAATAGCTTCCTGGATCTGTTACTTTTAATCTGTGTGATTTTAATTAAATCACTTCATCTGCTCTGAGCCTCAGTTGCCTCTCCTGTAAAATGGCATTATTGGACAAGATGATCTCTTCCAGCTAAATACCCTTCATCCTATGAACTTTTGCCCATTCCCACCAGGAAAAAAAAACTATATCCAGACATATTTTAACATGGAGAGAAATTAAAACTGTTTTCAGAGATAGGGAGATTTGACTTTGAATGTCAATTTTGCCCCTTATGAATCTGTGGGATCTTGGGTAGGTCCCATTGCCATTTTGGCTTTCCCTTTTCTCATCAGTCAAATTCAGGGTTGGAACAGATGTCCTCTAAAGTTCCTCCCTCTAAGTCAATAATTGCATGATCTAGGTATTCCAGATCTATGGAAACTGAAAAGAAATCCAATATATGGACTATTTGTCATCTAGGGGAAGGTGTTGGGGGATTGGAACACAAGGTTTTCCAAGAGTCAGTGTTGAAGAATTGTCCATTGTTTTGAAAAATAGAAAGCCTTAATTTAAAAATTTTTTTAATTAAAAAAAAAGAAATCCAATATATTTTGAATGCAATCTTTACTCCCTAGAAGTCTATACAAGTTGGCGCTTTCCACAGGCAATGTAGACTTCTATTGAAAACTGACATTTAAAAGTGTTTGATTGTTCAGTTTATGTTTGATGAGTTAACTTGACTACAATTTAATGGCAAATTCCACTCTATTTTTCCTGCCAACAGATCTGTAAAGCTTTGTTCAAGACTAAGTATAATTCAGACTTTTTTTTTCAGCTGGGAGGTACTCCTGCGCATTTTTTTTAAACCCACTGTGGGTGTAGGATAAATGTTTGATGTAGAAACTTGCAGGTCTGCGCTGGAGTGTAGCAATTAAGAAAGGTTTAAAAGAGAATAGATTAAGAGTGGAGCAACTCTAGCATGCAGGTCTATCAACACCAGTACCCTAGTGAGACAAACAAGGGAGTTCTCCTCACCTTTCAGTCAACAGTTGTACTTCTGGTGTAAGTCAGTGCAATGACACAGCAGCTTCTTGGGCATTCTTACCATTTACATAACACGTTCCCTGGGCACAATGCTTTTTGTCATTTATAAGCTTAACCAATATTTGGATGTAGGCTCTAAGTCATGCTAGTGGAGTTCAGGCCTTAGACCCATATAAATTGTTGGGCTAGCCATAGATTTCACAACTAAAGATCAAATTCAGGCTAATGTTTATAGTGAGAGAAGAATAATCAGCAAGTTAATAAGCAAATCAATAACCATTTGCTAAACTGGCTATATGTCAAGTATTATCCTAGTCATTTATGTCAGATGTGTAGGCTTTTAATCTCTAAGCTAATTGTGGATTTAAGCAAAGGTATTTCTCTTTAAAGTTCTTAGCACATGAAAATATATTTGTGAAATTCAAGTCTCGTGAACATACAAAAACACTATTTTTTCATTTTCATGAAGAGCTCAAAGCAAAACAAAATAAAATATCTCAAGCTGTCCTTTAAACTAATAACCAATAGATTTTATTCAGTTTTGTTGACTTTGCCCTCCTTCATCCTATTTGTTGAATTCCTATTCTTTTTAAAAACCACTTCCTTTAGGAAGCCTGTCTTGACAATCTATCCACACACAACTGCCAACTCAGCTGACAAGGACAAATCCTCTGATCTCTCACTTTTTGTTTTATAATTCTCAAAAGCATTTGCCATGTAATATTGTATATTAGAGATAATTTTGTCATCATCTTTCTACAAGATGAAGTCACTTAGAGATTGTATTTTATCTAAACTTTGGATTTCACTAAAGTCTAACAAAGGGCTCAGTACACAGTAGGCATTTAATAAGTGTCTATTATTGTAAAAGACGAAAAGGAAGAATAATTTAGAAATTGCTAATTGTCCTTTTCTTATTTATGATCTTTAGCATACCTATTTTGAAGTGGATGTACATTTTCCTCATTTTTCCATTGAGTAGATGGGATTCAAGATTTCTAAATCATTCTCATTAAATAACATCCCCTGTGCTTTCTCTTTCATTATATAATTTGTATTCGAAAATAACAGAGTTGATTTGCTTCATAAATGTTCATTGTGAGTACTCCCACAACAGATGGAACAGAATGGTAAAGGATTATTTAAATCTAGAGAAATTCCCCAAATTTCACTCTAAGTTAAAGATCTCAGCTATTTGGATATAATCAAATAAAGAATCTAATTTCAGAATGTCAGAAATCATTAAAAATGTGGATTCTTTTCTTGGGGAAGAGAAAGATAAAGGAGGGAAGAAAATTTTGGAACTCAAAATCTTACAAAAATGAATATAGAAAATGATATTTACATGTAATTGGAAAATAAAATACAATTGAAGGAGAAAAATGAAATGCAAATTCTTCCCATTGACACTGATACATTGTTGGTGGAACTGTGAATGGATCCAACCATTCTGGAGAGCAATCTGGAACTATGCTCAAAAAGTTGTCAAACTCTTGGAGCAGCTAGATGGCACAGTGGATAGAGCACCAGCCCTGAGGTCAGGAGGATGTGAGTTCAAATCCAATCTCAGACACTTACCATTCCCTAGCTGTGTGACCCTGGGCAAGTCACTTAACCTCAACTGCCTCAGCAAAAAGCAAAAAATAAATAAATAAATAAATAAAGTTATCAAACTCTGCATACCCTTTGACCCAGCAGTGTTTCTATAGGGCCTATATCCCAAAGAGATCTTAAAGGAGGGAAAGGGACCCACATGTGCAAAAATGTTTGTGGCAGACCTTTTTATAGTGGCAAGAAACTAGAAACTGAATGGATGCCCATTAATTGGAGAATGGCTGAATAAATTATGGTATAACAACCAGCAGGATGATTTCAGAGAGGCTTGGAGAGACCTACATGGACTGATGTTAAGTAAAATGAGCAGAACCAGGAGAACATTATACACAGCAACAAGACTATACAATGATCAATTCTGATGGACATGGTTCTCTTCAACAATGATGTGATTCAAACCAGTTCCTGTTGTTCAGCGATTAAGATAGTCATATACATCCAGAGAGAGGCCTGTGGAAACTGAGTGTGGACTACAACACAGCATTTTAACGCTTTCTGTGAATATTTGCTTACATTTTGTTTTCCTTCTTAGGTTGTTTTTTTTTCTCTTTCTAGATCTGATTTTTCTTGTGCAGTAACATAACTGTATAGATATGTATACATAGATTGGATTTGTCATATAATTTAACATATTTAACATGTATTAGACTACCTGTCATCTAGGAGTGGGGATGGGGGGAAGAAGGGGGAAAATTTGGAACAAAAAATTTTTTGGCAAAGGTCAATGTAGAAAAATCACTCATATGTTCTGTAAATAAAAAGCTTTAATAACAAAAAAAATCTTCCCATTAACCATTCATATTAGTTCTGCTGAGTTATTCACTTATTTGCCTAGTCTCTTCTTAGTTACCCTCAGACTACCCATAAGGAGAAACAGCAGCTGGGGCAACTAGATGGCCCAATAGAGTACCGGCCCTAGAGTCATGAGGACCTGAGTTCAAATCTAGCCTGAAACACTTACTATCTGTGTGATATTGGACAAGTCACTTAATCCTTAAGGAGAAACAACTGTCTTCAGGAAGTTCCAAAGAGCATCAGGATTCTGAGGCCTCCCCCACCCCCAAACCAAATCTATACTCCAGAGAAAGGCAAGGGCAATATTGCAGAACTGTACGATATTAATTCAAGAGCTAGAAGAAGCTCCAAATACTATTATACAATAGATTAAAATTATCAGGATACATATAGACATCCTTGGGGGCTTAAAGGATGGATGCTTCCTTGGAAATTCCTCAAATAAACAGTAAAATGAAGGTAGGTGATAAATTAGGTGGAGAACTAGATTTAGTCAAGAAGATATGGCCTCAGGCACTCATTATCTATTATCTACCATACTTAAGTTTGTTTTTTTTGTTTGTTTGTTTGGTTGGTTTTTTTGTTTGTTTTTTACCTCAGTTTCCCACTCTATAAAATGAATGAGTTAGACTCGAACTCTTGCGGTCTTTTTTCAGTTCAAAATCTACTAGATAGAATTGTGGATAGAATTCCTGGAGCCAGGAAGGCCTGAGTTCAAGTCTGGCCTCAGACCCTTACTAGCCAAGTGACCTTGAACAACCTCTCTGTGACTCAGTTTCCTCATCTGTAAAATGGGACTGATGATAACATTTTCCTCCCAGGTTTGTTTTTGAGGATCAAATGAATTAATAATGTAAAAGTGCTTTACAAACTTTAAAGCATCATATAAATACCAGCTATTATTATTAACTCTGTGATTGTAGGATCCTATGAAAACCCATAGGTACCAAGCCTTCTGATGCTACTCTTCCACAGTTGCTGCCTTCAAGGAACTACTGTTTAATGAGGAAGAAGGAGCTATATGTGGACATTGGCTAGAACTGATAGAACATGAGAGTGGCAATGTGGCAAGGTAGAAGAAATATTTCAGAATATCATATGACTTTGGGAAAATCATTTATCTTTTCTCAGACTCAGAGGATTTGAAATATATGAAAATATGAGGGTTTTTGATTCTGAGATCCCTTCCAACTTCTCTTCCTAGAGAAAGGATGCAGAACAAAAGCTAAACCCCTCAAAGTGCATTTCTCTCATGAGGATCCACTATGGAGGTCATGAGTTTTTCAAACAACCGTTGAATAACAATCTAGAAATCCCAAAATGGCAGTTCTCTCCACCTTTGAAGCTGCCATTTGGAATGCAGCAAAATAGGGTTCTGTTTAAATGATGAAGGTCTTAATGTGCTCTGCACGTTTAGACAAGTGATTTTTCCTAGGGATCATTTAACAGACAGCTTAATTAATAGCCATTAGATAGAGTAATCTGATTGCACATGACATAAAAGCACTTCAGTTCAATATGTATATTCCCCCTTTTATAATCTTCACCTGTACTTACCCTTCCCAGATGTAGTTTTCTCTTTACTTACTATTTTTAAGTGAAGCTCACAGTTCCAAAAAAATTATGGCCTGAATCCTGGCCCTGTCCTCTCTACCCTTTCCCTAATTAAAACAATTTTGCTTCAATCAATCCTATTCTGAAGCATATGTCATGCTTTTGAGGAAGCTTGCAAGAAACTGGCAAGAAATAGCCTTTTAAGTATTTCAGGAGGTCACAAGCAGGAAGCTGGCTCCTTTGGTAGGCAGAGTAGAGGGCAAGGGGTTAGAGCAACTGGATCTCATCACCAGGTCATCAGGAGAACATGAGGGATGCTGTTTCTTCTTACTGTCTTTCACTTTCATGGCTCTAAAAATTTCATATAATCTTCCCTACTTCTCAGAGACCTCCCAGGGCTGCTCTGAAGAACCATATAATAGCATCTGGGCAGCATTTCTATTTCTTTGAGAAAAGTGACTATATAAATTGCAAGGGGTTATTAAGTATTATTATCACTATTATTTATTATTATCCAAATCCCTTTGATAAAGGGAGAGCAGGCGCCTGCATTCCTGAATGTCTCTTGTTAAAAGCCTAAACCAGCAGAATGTAAGCTCCTTGCGGATCAAGACTAATTTGTACACCAAGCAATCTACCACAGTGCCCTACACATAGTAGGTGCTTAATAAATGTGGAGTTTTATTAAAATCTGTTTGAATGATCACTGTGAATTTTTCCTCTTGAAATAACTTGAAGTCCACAATTCATTTCATTGTTTGGTTTGGAGGAATAAAGCTTTCACTAGTTGCCAAGGAAACATAATTACTTATTGGACAAAACCTAATCATTTGTAAGTATATCCATGCAACAAACTTCTGTTTAAAACATCTACTAAGTCTACCGTTAAGAGGCAACAGTGTGTCAGGAAGATCTGGGTCCAGGTTCCCCTAAGCCTCATAAATTACTAATCTGCATTGGTGGAGAGAATTCATATATTGAGAGCTCTTCAAGGGTGATGAAATCCAAAGTTTTGGTTCCCCCCTACAAAAAAGCAGTATACTGTGTTGGAAGTGACCAAAAAAAGTAAACAGATTGCTTCTCTCCTTAAAGAACTCACAGTCTAGTAACCAAATCAACAAGCATTTATTAAATACCAACTATTTGCCAGACATTGTGCTAAGTGCTTGGATTTCAGAGAAAGTGAAAAACAGTTTCTGCCCTTAAGGAGTTTACATTCTAATAGGGGAGACAACATTTACATATATAAGTTTACCTATAGGATACATACAGTAAATAGAACATAACCTTAGAGGAAGAAGATGTGACAAATATTAATAACTGTAATACAAATTAAAATATAGAACTAGCCTAGATATATTATAGACACATATCCATATAAGACATAGATGGATAGATAGATACACAGATATATATATAGAGATATACATAGAGATATATATACACACATATACCCACCTTATATATGCAGATATATACATGAGATAAATAGGTAGGTAGATAGATGATAGATATACACATACTAAGAGAGAAAGCTAGAAGTTTTATAAAGTGTTTTATAGATATCCTATCATTTTGATGAGTCCAAGAGAAGAGAGGGATTCCTTCTAACTGGTAATTAAGGAAAACTTGGGAAAAGTGGTATCTGAGGTTCTCCTTAAAGTCTCTGTGGGCCATCTGCATGTGGAAATGAAAGGAAAGCATTTTGGGCATGAAGAATGACAAGGAGGAAAATAATTTTTTTCACCTAGAACACAAAGGGGTTAAATTTAAACAGTCTCTGAGGTGCCTTCCTGTTCTAGATCTGTGGTCCTGTGGCCTTCCAAACGTGAGTGAGATACACCATTGAAAGTGGGGCATGTTTGAGAAATGGAGAACAGTCCAATTTGCATGGATCAGAAAACAAATTCAGGGGAATAGAGGAAGATAAGAATGAAAAGGTAGATTGGATCCAGAATGTGGAAGACTTTAGATCCCAGTGAAGGAATTTGACTTTTGAAATAAGTTTTCAAGTATTATCTGGTTAGCTTCCTTTTTTTTCCCTTTTGTTCACAAGTGAATTGTACAGCAAAGTGATGCAGTGGATAGAGTGCCAGCCCTGGAGTCACAAGAACCTGAGTTCAAATTCAGCTTCAGTCACTTCTTAGCTGTGTAACCCCAGGCAGGTGACTTGACCCTATTTATTTCAGTTTCCTCACCTGTAAAATGAGCTGGAAAAGGAAATGGCAAATCACTCCAGTATTTTTGCCAAGAAAACCCCAAATGAGATTACAGAGAATAGGACACAAATGAAATGACTCTGCAAACATCAAGATCCAAATCTGGACCAGCAATTAATGACATTACTGTAGATAGTATGATATAGTAAAAAGTTGTGTTTCAGAGAACCTGATTTCAAATCCTGACTCCATTGTTCATTTGATATGGAGAAAGTCACTTTTCCTCTTCTCCCCTCAGTTTCCTCTGAGTGCTTTAATCTTTAAATAATATCTAAGGTACATTGTAACTCTAGATACATTAAATGAGAAAACATGTTAAGAACTTTGCAATTCAGGGCAACAAGGTGGCCCAGTGGATAGAGCACCAGCCCTGAAGTCAGGAGAACCTGAATTCAAATCTGGTCTCACACACTTAACAATCCCTAGCTGTGTGACCCTGGGCAAGTCACTTAACTCCAATTGCCTCAGCAAAAAGAAAAAAAAAACTTAAAACTATTACTTTTTAAATTATCATATGAAATGGAGAAATACATCTTTTGGGATTTTCTCTCTTGCCTATGGTATATAAACTGGGACAGATGGTAAGAATATAAACATGAAAAATAGCTCTTTCCTCAAGGAGGCATGGCACAGTCAGAGCCTCTGATTTGGAGTCAGGATGCCTTATTTAAATTTTTCCTCTATTATTTACTTACTTGGACTCCCCTCTCAGGTATCATGCAAGCATGCATCTATCAATAGTGTTTCAACTCAATTTTCTACAAGATGAGGAAGGGTCTGCTCTTTTAGCAAGAGTTTGGGGCCAATCCTACTCTCTGAACCTCTCTCCCTTTACAGACACAATTATGATGAGATGCACTGGATAGTGGGAGAAGAGGAAGTCCTTGAAGGATGCACAATTATTTCCTGCCTGGTTTCAGTCCTTTAAAACATGTGTAGGTAGGTACCCTTTGCTTGCTTCTAATTCAACCACATGGAAACTAGTTTCTAGCTATCAATGCAATAGTTGGTACAGTATGATGACCAAAAAAACAAAACAAAACAAATAACAACAAAAACCAAACTTCAACTTGCCCATGACTCAGGAGAAGTTGCACCAGAACAGAGTGATTGTACAAAAGATGTGACCTACCACTTCTCAGTCTCTTTCCTTTCCAGGGACAAATAAGGCAGGACTATTTTGAGTTATCCAATGGGTAAAGAGCATTCCCCACCCAGTCACTATGTATGATAAATATGTAGGATTTTTTATTTCTTTTTTGTTTGTTTTTTCTGATCTTAGGCAAATGATTATTCAAAAAGGGTAATAACCTGAGCAATCTTGTGAATTCAGAAGATCCAGAGGTCCCTTCCCAAGTCCCATCAATGAATGGAGACAGAAACAATGGGTATTGGAATAGCAGAGGTTAATAACAAAAGAAGTACCTGTAGATGGATGCAGAAAGAAAGCGATTTTAGGATGATGGCATCTTCAGGCAATGCAACCTCCCATGAAGTGCCGGCAAAGTAAGAAGCAACACCTATGGGGAACTTCATGAGGATTTCCTCAAAGGGAAGACTTTCAGGGTCAGAAGATGAGAGGTAGCCCTTTAATCACATTTTCTCTACAGGTGTACCTCATTATCATTATACTTTAAATACATTTTTACCAGGAAATTTGTGTGTGCAAGGGGAGGATGTGCTCCTGATTTAGGGAGGATTATTCTTGTTTTGCCTTCTCAGTAAATCCCTTTGTAATAGCTAATTGATGTACTGACTGATTGTTTGTTAGCGGGGATCACAACAATGGGATCTCAATAGCAATAATCCCAGAAACTCTAGCCTCTCAACTTTACGTCTTATACACTGATAGGAGAAGTAGTGAGCTGCACCTTCTGGGGACCTCATCCTGGGAATAAAAGTGCCCAGTTGGGGAGTTCAGAGGGATTACTATATAAGAATGTAACAAAATTAATATAAAGATACTTACAAAGACAATCCTGATGAAATTCTATATAAATATGTGGTGAGGACCAAATTTCTTTCAGCTGGATAGATTTAGTATTGCTAGAATACTCAAGGACTGGTGATTGTGAACAATGTAACATTCATTTAAAACAGGAGTTCTTAATCTGGGTTTCCAGACCCACAAAAGGGGATCATGGGTAGATTAATTTAAGGAGGTTAAGGAATTTTAAGGGGGATAAATTACATTTTTATTCATCTGTTGTCATTCTATGTGTTTTACTTTATTCATTTAAAAACATTATTCTGGGAGCAGCTAGGTGGAACAGTGGATAGAGCACCAGCCCTGAAGTCAGGAGGACCTGAGTTCAAATCTGGTCTCAGACACTTAACATTCCCTAGCTGTGTGACCCTGGGCAAGTCACTTAACCTCAATTGCCTCAGCAAAAAAAAAAGGCAAAAAAAAATTATTCTAAGAAGCTATCCATAGGCTTCCCCAGATTGACAAAGGTCCATCACACACAAAAAGGTTAAGAACAACTGATTTAGATGGCAAGCTGCTCAAGAACAGGAATCATAATTTTCTATTTCTTTTCTATTCCCCCATTCCTAATTACAATATAAAATGGGAGTTGATCCAGGAGAAAAGATAATAACATCTCTGGGCCTTTGGTGATAATAATGATAAAGGTCCATGAATTATAATCTTTTTGTTCAGTAAACTCAGTTATTCCTACACCACACCTTATTTACTAGAAAAACAAATCTCTATGAAATAGGGAGTAAGGAGTAACTGGGCCCATCTATAAAGACATGGGGACTCGGAGAGGGAAATGGCAACTAGTTGGCAGCTACCCCATGGCCTAGAAATTGATGGTGATTGATTGAATTTCTGTACTTTTCAGTCAAGCCAGATATAAAGGGATTAGGTGAGTTTGCTTATGTTCTTCCTGAGGAGTAAATATTCATTTCTATGGGCTCCATGCTTCCTTTCTCCAGTTTCTTACTTGGGTCCATTTCCTTAGTCTCCTTACCAGATTATGAACAGGATCAGAGAAAATAGATCAGTCATTCTGGCTTCATAGCAATTCCTATTAAGGTTTGACAAAGACTAGATTGAAGAAAATGAACTCAGGACCTGAATGTATATTTAAATTATTTGTCTAGCCCTGTCTTTCAGCCCAGACAATCAAGCAGTTAAGGGAAATCAAGTCAGCAAACATTAATTAAATTACTTACTGTTCGAAGAAAGGTAAGAGAGTCACACCAGAGACAGGTCTCAGTAGCCATAAGAACATAGGTTTTTAAATTTGATATTAGTTGAGATCACCACCTCCATAAACTTTTAATCATATGCTGTCTCTGACTGAGATATAAGATCAACTATTCTACCATTCCACAAAGGGATGACCCCTTGTAACTGCTCATATTTTGTTTTTCAATCTGCTCATGGTTCAACTAAACATCTAGTCAAAGGAAAGCATAGTATCTGAGTTGACAGCAATAAAGCACAAAGGGGATGGATTATTACACAGTTTCTATAATAAAAGCTGCTCGTAATGGCCAAATGAATCAGAAAAGCTTCTTTATGAATTCATTAATCTATATTAATTATCTTCTGCTGTTTGCAGCTGTAGGGAATGACTGACAACAATTTATACTCATATACTTTGAATGTGTAAGAGAAAAGAGTGGCAAGACTTGATGATGTGGGCAAACCGGATCACATGCTGTTCCCTGGACATCTACTGCTTCTATGACTTTGCACAGACTGTGACCTATTTCTCCTTACCTTTGCCTCTTGGGATTCCAAATGGAATGATCAAATGAAAACTCCTATAAGAGGCTTTTCCTGATCTGGTTAACACTACCCTAAGTCTCCCCAAATCATGTTGTATTTATTTTGTATATGTAAGGGCAGGATTAAAACCATCTCACCCCATTTTAGCTCTGATAATTTAACTAGGTGAGAATACCTCTCAACATACAATTAGTTTTCAGAAGGAGTTTTGGACTGTGGAAATATCCCTGACCTAAATTTTCCTTCACAAGAAGTATCTTGTCTTTACTCTGTATTTCCTATGTCTATATTTACTATGTGGACATGGTTCTCCTGGATAGCTCCAAGAAAAGGTTCCTTGAGGGCAGGCAGAGATCATTTCCCTTTTACTTTTGTATCCCTAGGATCTAGCACTGTACATATGAGGCTGGATCCTAAGAGGACAGAATACACATGGAAATACAATTCTGGAAGAATTGTTAAGAAATCAGTTCCCTAATGAAATATGGACCACAACGTAACATTTTCATGATCTCTATTGTCATTTGCTTGCATTGTGTTGCCTTTCTCTGATTCTTTTTTTTTTCTTGTAGATAGGATTTTTCTTGCATAACTTCTCAAGCATTTCAACATTATTAACATGTAGTGGACTTCCTGCCATCTAGGGGAGGGGAGGGGACTGGGGGTAAAATTTGTAATGGAAAGCTTTGTAAAGATCAATGTTGGGGAACTACCCATACATATGTTATACAAATAAAAAGCTTTAATAAAAAAAAAGAAAGAAATCAGTTCCCTGACCTATTGGGTATAACTCATATGAGTCCAGCTTTCAATGCTAGAGTATTGTTAAGTCTATTTCAGTCAATTACAGAATAAGGAACTCTGGCAAAAATTAGATTCCCCATTAAAAAACAAACACAGCAAGCTTTCAAATTTTGAACCTTATGGAACTATAATCAATCAGTGTCAGACCCTCATCCAGAGCTCTGATGACAGTGCTTCTTTTCTGTCAGTATAGCACCAGAAAAGTGTGATTTGTTTTTTTTCTAAAGCTTTTTCTTCATGAGATTCTAAGAGTAGAGTTCCTTTGGCTGAGTGGCTTTTATGTCTGTGTCTTAGACAAGCATGAATGGACACAAATGCTCCTTTTTTCCTGAGCAAAGCCTCTTTGAGGTTTTGTGTCAGCTCCTGGGAGAAGGATGACAAATGTGGTCATGCTTTCTGCTCTCTGGAATCAGAGCTTTAACTAAGACAGGACCATCGGAGATGTGTCCAGGATACTGAAGTACAGAGGGTGCTGACAGCACCTGTACTCTTGCATCTGGTAAAAACACCCAAGCTCAAACTTAATTAGCAAGATTAATTAATTAAAATAGGAAGCTACCAGATGATGTGTTTCTTCTCTCTGGGAACCACACCTCAGGTAAGTTCTTCCTTAGTCTAGTTCTACTTTACTCCCTCCCCTGCTGACTTCCCCAGTACCAGCAGCAAGTGTCCCAGAGTATCTATCTCCCCACAATAGGGAGATCTGAAATCTCTTGCTTAGGATTCTTCATTCTTTTTTGTTTTTGTTTTTTTTTTCTTTTGCTGAGGCAATTGGAGTTAAGTGACTTGCCCAGGGTCACACAGCTAGGGAATGTTAAGTGTCTGAGATCAAATTTGAACTCAGATCCTCCTGACTTCAGGGCTGGTGGTCTATCCACTACACCACCTAGCTGCCCCAGGATTCTTCATTCTTGAATTTGCCCCAGAGGCTAGAATTGCCCAGTCCATCTGTTATCACCATCTCCAGAACTACAAAATTTCCACTGGATTTTCAGTGAACATAATAGGCAGAATACTGGATATTGTATACAGCACTCAGAATATCTTAGCTGAAAGAGAACAGAGAGATCATTAAGTTCAGCCCTATTGTTTTATTGAGGAGGAAACTTGGCTCAGAATTATTTCCCCTAAGAGATCTCATGGAAAAAACCCTAACTTGAGGGACAGGAGATCTGGTCCCAGCCATGCTATTAATGAGCTCTTTATGCTTTCACCAGCTTCTTCATCTTTCTGGGACTGAGTTTCCACTTCTGTAAAATGAAGGGGTTGGAGTAGATGGTCTCTGATGGCCTGTCTGACTCTAGCATACTCTGATTCTATTTGTCTGCCTCTGATTAAGCTCATACATGGCTGACAGGTACCACTTCCTTGATGATCTTGGCCATTATTCATTTATTTTCCTTTGGAAAGCTGTGTCAGCTCAGTCTCTGATATCCTTTGCACTTCTCTCTCACACTCTTTCTCTCTTTCTCTCTCCCTTTCTCTATTTCTCTCTCTCTCTTTTCTCTCTCTCTGTCTTTCTGTCTCTGTCTCTCTCTGTGTCTCTCTATTTCTCTGTGTCTCTGTCTCTCTCTGTCTCTGTGTTTCTCTTTCGATTTCTGTGTTTCTC
>JAJPUD010000122.1:234512-277657 GCA_023553655.1 Myrmecobius fasciatus | reverse complement strand
TGTGGCTCAATAGAGAGACTTTTGGGCATCAAGTCAGGTAGACTTGACTTTCAGTTTCATCTGTGCAGATTTTCTAGTTAAGAGACCATGAGCAGATCATGGAGCCTCTTTCTTCATCTTTCTCTGTAAAATGAGATAACATTGCTGATGGTGCCAGTCTTGCAAAGCTGTTTATTTACCATTCAACACAAATGTTAAAGCTGTAATATATGCAGGAAATCCTTGGTAAGAAGTGGAGAATATGAGTGATTACATAAGACATGGCCTCTGCTATCATGTAGCATCTAGGAGAGATTATATATTCTTATATTCTATATATATATTACATATTCTTAAATAACTACAATGGAAAATAATGTCTGATTAACATATAAGGGATGTGCAAACAAAATACTGCGGTGAGGTCTGAGGAAGGGAAAATAAGAAAGACTGACAGATCTTGAGAGAAAACTTGATGGAAGTGGCCTTGAGCTAAACTTTAAAGGGAGATTAGAAGTTCAGCAGGTAGAGGGCATGCCAGGGGGAGCATGAAGTGGTTAAGTGTGGGGTACAGTGTGAATCCAAGTGTAGCTGGAGCATAGATTACATGGAAGAGGATAGCATGAGAGAAAGTAGGAAAGGTAGGGTGATACCAGACTATGGAGGGCCTGGAATGTCACACTAAGAAGTTTGGGCTTTATTGACAAACAATAAAAAACTGTTCTGTGACTCCAGAATAATCATTTATTAAACAGGGGATTCTCAGGATTCATAGCAGCCCTGAATTCTCACCTTCTGGGTCATGTCATTTCCCTGTAACTCTGAAATTCATTAACCTATGCCACCAATTTCTATGTACTGGAGAAGGAGGTTTTCACCTTGAATAAAATAACTAGATTGTCATTAAAGTCTTTGCCAAGATGCTGACCTTCTCCTTTCTAAACATCTTTAATATTATAACTGCCAACATCTGTGTTAAATGTCTCCTTACAGCAAATATGCTCTTTCTGATTGGACTGATGGTGCATATAAAAATAGAGAAATCTGAGCTGAAGAAAAAGCTTCCTTTTCCGGAAGTTCCCTTTAGAAAAAAACTTATTGTTCTGATCTGAGGATATTCATTGGAAGATGTTCAGCAGGGGCAGAGACTTTTTTTTAGTCCTAAATGCACATAATTATGGAGATCTTTATTTTAATGTATTGATATCAATATATTAATTAATAATTTAAAGGTTTAAAATTAATTTTATTTTGGGGAAATGGGGGAAAAGACAAAATAAAAAGCATTAGATTTGTTCTGTTTGGCTCCAGAAGACAGAGACAGAAGTATGGTGGAAGTAGCAGAAAGACAGAGTTTGATGGATGTCAAGGAAAGTTTCCTCCTAATTTGAAAAATAATTGGGTTTTCCTTCACTGAAAGTCTTTAAGTGCAAACTGGATGAGCATTTGGCAATTTGGATTCCTTTTGTGTATGGAGTGAACCAAATGGACATCAGTATTTCTTTCAATTCTAGAACTGTGTGAATCTGATATCAGAAATAGACATAGAGATTTGGATCATTTCTATGGAGCCAGTAATTGAAGGTGTTGTTTGTCCTTTATTCTCAAAGGGGACCATGACATCAGGTAGATGATTTTTCTCCTCCACCTGGATCCAGTGGCAAAAGATAGATTAGGATGACTTGAAATGGCCCTGGATGCAATAGAAGACGTTGACCTTCTTAAACTGAGATCTTTAATAGATCTCAGTCAACACCTAATTAGTGATTAAGACTGGGTGAGAACAGATGAAGCAATGGGAGTACATATGAGACTTTTAAGGAAAAGAGTGTGGCAAGAAGAGGGGAAAGGACAGAACTTTGGGGAACTAGGAGGTGGGATAGAAGGAAGATGGATTAAAAGTCATCAAAGAAAGACAAAAGGGAGGGATTAAAGAGAGAGAAGGAGACCCTCCTCTACACATAGTGTAATGGAAGCTGAGGAAGGACATAGCTTTGAAAAGGAATCTCTGAGATGATCGTGTATCCTTCATAAATACTCCATCTGCCATGACAAATAAAGAGAAGTCAGGAAGAATGAGGACTGGAAAATAGAGTGTGTGTTTGTGTGTGTGTGTGTGTGTGTGTGTGTGTGTGTGTTTCAACTAAAAAACCACTAATAATCTTTAAAAGAAAGATTACAGTGGAACAGTGGGGACAAATTGCAAATTGTAAGAGATTAAGTAAAAAATGGATTGTGGGAAATGAAAGCTCATAAAGAAGAAAACTTTTCCTGAGAATTTTGAACTTGAAGGGATGGAAAAAAGCTGAATCAGTAACTAACACTTACTGGCTATATTACCCTGAACATATCACTTAACTTCTCAGTCTCATTTTCTCAATGAGTACCTACCACAGTGCTGGGCATCTAGTAGGTAATTAATAAATAGTCATTGGCTGACTGACTGACTACCTGCATCACAAAGTTGTGAGAAAAGCACATTGAAAATCTTAAATTACTATAGAAATATGACTTCTTACTACCATTCATGTTGAACATTGGTTCCTTCACTTCAGGACCAATCCAACTCTCTTTCAGTTCCCATATGTCCTCAGTGTCTTACATTCCACTTCATGCACACAATTTATATTTGGAAACAAAATGAAGGCTGCTTCTACTCCCAAGACATCTTTCACTTGTCCACTAGGTTACATGTAATGTCAATCTCTCTGCAATCAGAGTGTTTCAAGATTTGTAATTGCATAGGACTGCTAGGAACTCTCTCTTAGAGCCCAACCTTCCATTCCTCAATTATGGATCTATCAATATTCATATTACTACACAGTAGACTAAGTTCAGAATTTAGTGGCAATAAATAATATCAATCATAATAAAATACAGCAAAAAGGAAAAAAACATTTAAAATATGAGCTTCCATGTGCCATCCCAAGGTTGATTATGAACCAGAGAATCAGACAGGAATTTTATTACTGTGCAATAAGAACAAGCTTTGAAAGGACCTAGGTTTAAAAAGGTCAAGAATTTCAAGGGAATTAATGAAAAAAAAATGCAAATGAGGGTGGCCTAGATGTACCAGATCTAAAACTATATTATAAAGCAGTGGTCACCAAAACCATTTGGTACTGGTTAAGAAACAGAGTAGTAGATCAGTGGAATAGGTTAGGTTCACAGGACAAAATAATCAATGACAATAGTAATCTAGTGTTTGATAAACCCAAAGACCCCAGTTTTTGGGATAAAAACTCACTGACAAAAACTGCTGGGATAATTGGAAACTAGTATGGAAGAAATTAGGCATTGACCCACACCTAACACCATATACTAAGATAAGGTCAAAATGGATTCATGATCTAGGCATAGAGAATGATATTATAAACAATTTAGAACAATGTAGGATGGTTTACCTCTCAGACCTGTGGAGGGGGAAGGAATTTGTGACCAAAGAAGAACTAGAGATCATCATTAATCACAAAATAGGTAAGTTTGACTCTATGAAGTTAAAAAGTTTTTGTACAAACAAAATGAATGCAGACAAGATTAGAAGGGTAGCAGTAAACTGGGAAAATATTTTTACATTCAAAGGTTCTGATAAAGGCCTCATTTCTAAAATATATCGAGAATTGACTCAAATATATAAGAATTCAAGGCATTCTCCAATTGATAAATGGTCAAAAGATATGAACAGACAATTTGCAGATGAAGAAATTTAAACTATTTCTAGTCACATGAAAAAGTGCTCCAAATCACTATTGATCAGAGAAATGCAAATTAAGACAACTCTGAGATACCACTACACACCCGTCAGACTGGCTAAAATGACAGGAAATGATGATAAATGTTGGAGGGGATTTGGGAAAACTGGGACACTGATACATTGTTGGTGGAAATGTGAATGGATCCAACCATTCTGGAGAGCAATTTGGAACTATGCTCAAAAAGTTATCAAACTGTGCATATCATTTGACCCAGCAGTGTTTCTACTGGGCCTATATCCCAAAGAGATTTTAAAGGAGGGAAAGGGACCCACATGTGCAAGAATGTTTGTGGCAGCCCTTTTTGTAGTGGCAAGAAACTGGAAACTGAAAGGATGCCCATCAATTGGAGAATGGCTGAATGAATTATGGTATATGAATATCATGGAATATTATTGTTCTGTAAGAAACGACCAGCAGGACGATTTCAGAGAGGCCTGGAGAGACTTGCATGAGCTGATGCTGAGTGAAATGAGCAGAACCAGGAGATACACGGCAACAAGAAGACTATATGATAATCAATTCTGATGGACATGGCTCTCTTCAACAATGAGATGATTCAGACCAGTTCCAATGACCTTGTAATGAAGAGAGCCATCTACACTCGGAGAGAATGTAGGAACTGAGTGTGGTTCATAACATAGCATTTTTCACTCTTTTTGTTGTTGTTTGCTTATGTTTTATTTTTCTCATTTTTTTCCTGTTTGATCTGATTTTTCTTGTGCAGCAAGATAATTGTAAAAATATGTATGTATATTGGATTTAGCATATATTTCTACCATGTTTAACATGTATTGGACTACTTACCATCTAGGAGAGGAGGTAGAGAAAGGGGAGGGGAAAATTGGAATACAAGGTTTTGCAAGGATTAATCTTGAAAATTTTTCCATGCATATGTTTTGAAAATAAAAAGCTTTAATAAAAGAAAAAAAGAAAATTAAAAAGCTTAAATAAATAAATGATTATGTATTTTAACTCATTTATTATGATTATGTATGTTATGCTCATTTGAGTTTCATAATGATCCCGTGAGACTAGTCCTACATTTTACAGTTGAGGAAATTGAGGCATATGGAAATTAAAGGACCACACAGCTGATAGTTTCAGGGCTGGAATTTGAAGTGATGTTTTTCAGACTCTAAGTCTAGTACCTATACCCTATTATGTAGGAAGTGGTTCTTAATCTGAGACCTACAAACCCCAAAATGGTCCATGGATAGAATTGAGGGGATCTGAAAACTTGAATAGGAAAAAAATTACATCTTTAATTTCACTGAACTTTAACTGAATGTTAGCATCTCCTTCAATTATTTATGTAGGTAGTACAATTTTTTTTAAACACAGGCTTCAACAAATTGCAAAAAGGGTCCATGACAATAAAATAAAATAAAAATAAAATAAGCTCTTGGTCTAGAGAGTTCTTTCAATGATTTCACCCCCTGAGGCAATTGGGGTTAAGTGACTTGCCCAGGGTCACACAGCTAGGAAGTGTTAAGTGTCTGAGACTAGATTTGAACTCAGGTCTTCCTGACTTCAGGGCTGGTGCTCTATCCACTGCACCACCTAGCTGTCCTCCTTTCAGTGATTTTTAAAGGGTCTTTTCAACTCTCAAAATATGCTCCCATGTTCTATCTTTGTTGAAGTAAGGATACCAATGGGTATCCATCTTTCTCATTGTCCAGAAAGCTGTTTAATTCTGAGGGGAAAAAAAAGTGTAGAAGAGAAAAATGTGAGATGTGAGTAGGCTCTTTTTTCCACAGTGAAAGAGATGGTTATGAAGATTGAGATTGAAACTGGTGATATATGTACATGCAAGTTAGGTTTTTTTTTCCTCTTTGCATTAAGGGATTAGAGTAAAGGTTTATGAATTTGTATTTTAACACTGAATTAACTGATTAAGTATTTCCCTTTAGGCTAGATGAATGCAAAGGCTGAAAAACCTGCTTACAGCAGATAAGGTGATGAGAAGAATTTCTTTTACAGATAACATATCACATAATTAGTAGCTCCTAACGTGAATGGTGGATAGATTCTGACAGTCATTTTGGACATACTTGAGCACCTTTAGCCTTAGGACTGATGATTTAGTCCCCACCCCAAAGCATCCCAATTAGCAGCAGAATTAAGCAAGACTCAGTGAAAGATTTGGTGGTTACATGAACCAAGCCCCAAGGGACTGAAAGTCTGCTATGATGGAAAGCATGCTAGATGAGAAGTCAGAGTACTTTGGGTTCAAGTCCCAGGTGTGTGTGTGCGTGTGTGTGTGTGTGTGTGTGTGTGTGTGTGTGTGAAGGCTTTTCTTAGGAAGGTGATGACTTACATATGTATTTCAAAATTGTAAGAGCATTAATTGAAAACTGGAAGGCTTTTATCTGGATGTAAATTTCCTAATCTGGAAAATGAGGAGATTGAGCAAAATAACCTCCAAGGTCCCTTCTGGTTTTCAATGTCTTCTCCTATGACTTTGAAATACACAGGAAATCAAAATTCTCCCCTCTAACTATTAGTCATAATGAGTATTCAGGTTGAAATTTCAGAGAATCATCTCCCTAGCACGGAAATCCAGGAAGAACATGTCTAGAACAGCCGTCTTCAAACTCTGGGGATTGTCCACTCATATTAGTAAAAATAAAATTTTTTTTAAACCTTTTAGCACACTTTCCAACATGTGCATATTTACTCATTTATAAATTATACAATGAGTCTACTTTGCTAATAATTATATATATATATATATATATATATTAGAGACTTCTAAGTAGAGCAATGAATAGAGTGCTGGACTTGGAATCACAAAACCCAAGTTCAAATTCTGACTCAGAATTGTGGGATCCTGGACAAGTCAGAACTGCTTTATCTCAGTTTCCTC
Source organism: Myrmecobius fasciatus (assembly GCA_023553655.1). Taxonomy (NCBI): domain Eukaryota; kingdom Metazoa; phylum Chordata; class Mammalia; order Dasyuromorphia; family Myrmecobiidae; genus Myrmecobius; species Myrmecobius fasciatus. The sequence goes on along the minus strand of JAJPUD010000122.1, from coordinate 271,057 downwards.
ATTTGTAAAAGGAGAAAAAATAATGCCATTTACTTCCAGAAATTGTTGTCAGGATGAGGTATTTGTAAAGTACTTTGCAAAACTTAAAACATTATGTAAATGCTGTTATTATTATTAAAAACATAAAGAAGTATTCAAAGGATTAAATAAAGATAAATTCATATTTGTAGTTTATTAAGTGGGAGAGTGACACAATCAGACCTGTAGTTTAGGAAAATCACTTTGGCAGTTAATGGGACAATGAAGTGGAGAAGGGAAAAAGTTTAAAGAAAAGTGACCAATAAAAAAGCTTTTATAATTATCCAGATGGGAGATGTTTTCGGTCTGAAGAAAGTAAGAGCTGGGTAAGTAGACAGCACAGGATAGATGGGAGAGAGGAGATAGGGATGCTAATATTTGGCAAACTCATTGTACCCTGATGTATGGTGATGGAGAATGAGGAGTCATTACTGATTCTGAGCTTGTGAATCTGGAAGGCTTGAAGGATGGTGGCCCCCTCAACAGTGATAGAGAAGTTTGAAAGATGGATGGGTTTAAGGAAATGTTTGATGCAGAACCTACCCATCTAATAATAATGAAAAATAAATAGGGAAACTGAGTCTGAGAGAAATGATGGGATATACTCAAAGTGGAGCAACTAATCAGGGAAAAAGGCAGAACAAGAACCTGGGTCTTTGAGGTTAACTTTCCCTTTCTCTTCCCTCCTCCCAAGACTACAATATTCTCTCCTGCATGGCCAAGAGCTTTGTCCCCAGAGGTATCATGTTCATAATAAGACTGAGAGTCAGCACAAGTTAAATTCATAGACAAAATGTTGTTGCTCTGGCCTCTTTGTAATTCAAGAGACTTCTAAACCTAGGTGAAGGTTATGATAAGCCTCTGTGTATTTCTTATCAGAATTGTAATGAGGTAGTAAAAGTTTCTTCCCTGGAGTCCTGACAGACTGTGTGACCCACAATGTGGTGGAGAGCCATTATTTAGTGTTTCACCAAAATAATAAAAATAGTAGTTTTATGATTACTACTAAGCATTTTGTTACATTATCTCATTTGATCCTAACAACAAAGCTGGGAAACTAAAAAAAAAATTCTTTTTGAGGGTAGGAAATTCATACCTGAAATTTCATTGGTGGAAGATAGACATTCAAGAAATTCAAAGTCAGTCCTCTATCCAGTGTGTCAAGGATGCCTTTCAAAATTGATTTTGTTTGCTTTCCTCTATACCTGGGACTTCATTGGTCCTAGGGAAGACCATCCCTTCCTGCTGCCCACTCCCACCTGTACCAATACAGATCATCCTCTCAGCTGTCACTCAGAAACTTAGAAAATTGCCCAGGGACATTAACAGCTTCAATGGATTGCATAGTACTTACACACTCACAGGCTGAACTTGAATCCAGGTCTTCCTAACTTTCTTCTCTCAAGATTGACAATACCTGGTTTATTCTTCTTCCTTTCATAGCTGAGGAAATTTAGAGCCAGGAAGACTGAAGTTTTCCCCAGGGCATTAGATTTTAGAAACAAAAATCTGGGTTCCTTCAGACACTTATTGTGTGACTTAGTAAAAATAAAAAAAAATTTTTATTTAGTTAATAACAATAATGATTAATTAATAACACCACCCACCTAATAATAAAAATCTAGATATTTTCTATGATCCTACTATGTGTCAAGCACAAGACTGAGTACTTTACAATTATAATCTTCATAACAACTGTGGGAAGTAGGAGCTATTATTATCCCCATTATACAGTTGGGAAAACTGAAGCAGATAGTGGTTAAGTGATTTAGGTTCATACAGCTTGTAAGTGTTTGAGGTTGGATTTGAACTCAATTATTCCTGACTAGATGTCCAATGATCTACTTCTCACAGGGTTCTTAAGAGGTTTGAATTGGACCCTATTTACCAACCTTAAAGCACTACATAAACTTCAGCTATTATCATTAAGTGACCTGTTTAAGGTCACTTAGTAAATGGCAGGAGTTGAAAGCCAGTCTCACGATTCCAAATACAGTGTTTTTTCTATCAGCCCAGGCTGCTTCATAGCTCCAAAATGATATGAAGCCCTGGAGGCCATGTTAGAAAGGACACTTGCCACTTCTGTATAGGGTTTCTAATTATACTGTAATTAAATAGAGTTTATTTTTAATTTCATTGTTCAGGAGCCAAAGCTTGGAGACCTAATGAAGAGAACCATTGTATTGAGAATGGTTCAGTTGAAAGTTGTAAGAATGGCAATTTTCTTTCCCCATCTCTCCTACAGCCAGAACCTTTCTCAATATGAAGTTTGTACTACCATTATGTTACTGGTGCACAAATAATAGCTCCCATGCGTGGGCAATCCTCCCTGCACCGATCAAGAACTGGATTGTCCCAATGCCACAATACCCCAAGTTAATTTTACAAAGGCTTTGAAGAGCAAAGTCCAATAGGACAGCTCTCTGACTGCAAGAAAGCCAGTTTCCCAGAGTTACCATAGAGAAACTGGTCCACATGTGAAAATCAGCTCCATACCCACTCTGCATGTACAAACACTGAGAATAGAGAGCTGATTAACCCTGATTGAAGCACACTTTGTTACTTAATTTTATTATTTTATTTTGTTTGAATTTTCTTTTTCAATATGGCTAATATGGAAATATGTTCTGTATGACTTCACATGTATAATCAATATCAAATTGCTTGCCTTCTCCTAGAGGAGAAAAGAATTAGAGGGTAGGAGAAAATTTAGAACTCAAAATGTTTTTTTTAAATAATTGTTAAGTTTTTTAATTGGGAATTTATTTGGGAAATATTTAATGAAATTAATAAAAACATTTTAAAGTGTTGGGGGTGAGTATAAAAGTTCTTTTCTGTGTTTGTGCCATGTTGCATCCTTCTCCATGGAGGTTACTTGCAGATTTCCTCCCTGATGCCCCTGATTCACCTATTTTCAGCACTGTCTCTGTGTCCTTTGCCTTGTTTAATCTCTGAAACTATTCTTGTCCTGATGTGATTGTCTGTGCTACTGCTGCTGTGCAGTCATTTCGGTCACGAAATTTCATCCCAGACTCTTTGTGACACCATTTGTGGTTTTCTTGGTTTGTCATTTCCTTCTCCAGTTCATTTTGCAGATGAGGAAACTGAGGCAAAAAGTGAAAAGTGACAAGCCCAGGGTCACACAGCTAGCAGGTGTCTGTGGCTGGATTTAAACTCAGAAGATGAGTCTTCCTGATTCTAAGTCTGGCATTCTATGCACTGCACCACCTAGTTGCACAGATCCTCTCTGAAAAGTAAGCTAATAATGCATCAGCCCTCCAGCAGCTGTGGACAGCTAAGCAATGGGACATAAACAATTTGCAAGTGTGCCCTGTGTTGTTTTTCAGTTACTCTCTCCTAGATCTTCACTTAGCTCTTCCTCCTCTCTTCCTAATTCCTCTGTTTTACTGTGACTTTGGCAGGGGGTGGGGAGTCCCTTGACCTCTCTGGAATAGCTAGACAGCTCAGTAAATAAAGCACTGGAGCAGGAGTCAGAAAGACAAGTTCAAATATGGTGTCAAACACTTATTAGCTATATGACTCTGGGTAAATGATAAAATGACTTAATATTTATAAAGCACTTAGCATTATACCAGGCATATAGTAGGTGCTCTATAAATGCTTATTTCTTTTCTCCTTTTTGTCTTCCCCCAATCTCTTCCAGGTCAGTTTCCTTTTCTGAGAAATAATAGGAATGGGTGAACTAAATAACCTCTGAGGTCTTTTCTAGCTCTAAAGTTCTTTGCTTCCTTGTTGACTTCTGGTTCTGGGAATAACCACGGAAGATAAAAACAACTGTGTTATAAAAGCAATATAGGAGCTGATGGAAATATAAAAGAAAAAAAAAGTGTAGATATTGATATTCCTTAAAATCCTACCCATCCTCACAAGAATGTAAGCACTTTGTAAAGAGGGACATTCTAGTAAAGTGCCTGACTCACAGGAGGTGCTTTGATTGACTAATTGATGAGTTGATCTTGTCCAGATTATAGGAGGGGTTCCTGAAGACCAACCACTAAAAGGGCAGTTAAATAGGCACTGGGAGAGGAAGGGGACAGCAGAAAGGAACATTCATACCTGATATAATGGCGATTCCTACTGACACACAACCACAACTTACAGGTTTAAAGTTAAATCTGAGTAAATAGAGCATCAGCCCTGGTGCCAGGAGGACTTGAATTCAATTTCAAACTTATTCACTTCCTAGTTGTGTGACCTTAGGCTAGTCACTTAATTCTGATTGCCTCAAAATAAAGTTAAACCTGCAAAAGAATCTGTTAGGAACACTTAGGGATTCAAATCATCATAGGCTTAGAGATTTAGAACTGGAAAGGACCTCAGAGGCCATCTAGTCCAACACTCTCATTTTACAAATGAGGAAACTGAGTCCCAGAGACAACTTGCTCAATACCAAACAGGTAGAAAGCATCCCAGTCAAGCTTAGAATCAAGTTCTCTGACTTTACAATCCAAGTGACTTACTTGTTCATTGTCACACAGTTCATATGTCAGAGGCAGAATTTGAACTCTGATCTTAATGCTACCAAGACCAGTCCTTGATCCCTACCCAACCAGCCACTTCCCAACCAGTCATTTGAGTTTCTACCCAAGTGAGACAAAAACCAAATGAAAACTCAATTAAAGGTAAAGCTTGCTTAGCTCCTAGCATACTTTTTCCCCCAATCTGTGCAGAATGGATTGTGCAAATAAATGACATGCTTTTCTTTTCCATATTTGATCTTGCCCATGTGCAAATGTTTGCTGCTTCCTTGCTGCGAGAAAATGAACTGAACCCTTTACCACTCGGTATGATGGCCAACAGGGACAATTTCTCCATTAAGCAGGAGCTGAGGGGTAGTACTGGGAAAGGATCTCCTGCTTCTCCCTGCTCCCCCCCCTTCCCAAGAATGCTCCAACAGACTGCCCAACCAACATGATGGTCAGCATTAGGAGTCTTCCAAGTCTTTCACAGACAGACACACTCCCATACAAAAGCACACACTTGCACCACTCACTGCCTGATCATACCTTTCAATTATTCTGCTCCAAAGAAGGCCTAATTCAGTTGTTTCCAATCCCGAATGGTTTTTTATACCACAGGGTGTGTATCAAAAACTACCCCGAGGGCTGTTGCAAAACTCTCAATCCAAAACGAATTTTAATTTACTTTGTGTAAAAAGTGAATAGATCCCATATGACTGTATCTGTGTACGTGCATATGCATTTCAGGTGGAGGAGTGGGGGGAATGGAAGGGAGGTTATCATGGAAATGAAACCTTCCACCAGAATAAAAACCCCTGCTTTAAGTAGGAATTCAGTCTGAGCAAAGTACCAATGGTAAGTAGCACACTCCTTCAGGAGATCTGGGAGCCTGCACACTGATAAACAGGGGCTGCTGCAGACTTTCCTTCCGCTGGAGAAAACCTGATCTCTTAATGTCCTCCCAGAGCTGTATCACAGCTGTGCTCTTGCTCCTAGAATTACCCTGTCCCTTAAAAAAAAAAAAAAAGCCAAGAGGAGAGAGAGAGAACACCAGCATCCTTTGTCCCAGACGCCCAGTCACTTTTCTGGGAGTCCCAGGAGCTGGTGAAGTAGCTGTAGCTGGCAAAGTACCAGGGAACTGGTTTAAGGGGAACTTTATCTCTTGGATGCCTACCTTTGCCCCCATGTTTCCTGCCCACCTTGCTGGTCAGGAAGGGTGGATTGCTCGTTGTTACCAACCTAGTCCCAGCTTGCTGTCCCCTAGGGGCCCTTTGTCTAGGAATAAGCTTCAGGTGCCTGTAGAGCCATATTGGGCTTATCAGTGTGTCGTGGCCTGTTTGTTTTATTGGCTGCTGGCAAAAAAATCACATCCAGCTGCTTGCTTCAGCAGCCCGTTAGGCCTATAAAGGTTAACATAACAACTGAAAGGGAAAGTTGTTATTTTTATGGCACAACTATCTCCCAATTGGCCACTGACATGGGCCAGAGGGCTGAGAACCATTACAACTTTCTCCCACTCTTCATACCCCACCAAAAGCACCGTGGAAAGAGAGTTGATTTGGGTGTCAGAAGACTTGCTTTCAAATCCTACTTTTATCCATGATGATCTCAGTGACTTTGGGCATATTTCCTAACTTCTCTCTGGGTCCTAGTGGGCATATATGTAAAAATCAAAGTGTTGGACTAGAATACTCTGACATACCTTCCAGATCTAAAATTTATGATCTTAAGAAAACAAGAAAGGTAGTATGGTATAGTGGATAGTGAGATTAGGGTTAGTCTCAAGCTATGAAGACTTGGTTTCAAATCCTGCCTAGGACACATACTGTCTATGTGATCTTAGGCAAGTCTTAAACCAGGCAATTCTTAAAGTCCACAAGTTGGGAGGAAGGGAGAGGAAAGATTGGATAGAGAAGTTTCCTTCCCTGGGAATTCCCTTTACCAATGAAATTAAAGATTTAGTATCCACAAAACACAACAAAACAAAGAAACCAAGCTCCCCCATAGCCTTCATTAAGTCAGAACTCCTTCTCCTAAAAAAAATCACAAAGAAACAAATAAACAAAAATCCAGCCCTTATTAGGTTAGACCAGTTTCTGCATACACATCTCAGACAGGATTTTCTGCCAAATTGTAAATAAGGATTCGTATAGTCCTTGCTTTTCGGTCAGTGTTCATTACTTTGGGTCTGTATGCATGTGATCACATTATAGTCTGGGGGATATTGAGGTTTCTATTTTTTTTGCACCTTCTTCATTTTAACTATGCTTAGGAAGAGAAATTCAGCCTGAAAACACAAGACCATAATTATATGGCAAGTTTCTTCTAAAAATATCAATTATGAAGACAACCTCTTAATTCTCTATCATTTTACTCAAAAATCTCAAAACATCCTTGCATCAACAACCGGGGTGGAAGAAATATGTTGATACAAAGAAAATGATTAAACAGTGGCGTACTTCTGGTCTGCAAAAAACTACATCCAGTTTAAGATTCTAGCAATTAAAAAAGAAACTTCTATGAAGCCTGCTTTCATAAATTAGCTCTTAAAATGGACAAAGTCCTGCTGCGATCAGACCCAATCTGAACACTGAAGCTGATAACAGTAATAGTGCCTACCCAAGGCTGGCACCTCACACTCACCATTGTTTACACCTCATGCGGGGGCCTGATGATATCTCCAGGAAGTACCCAGCTTCCAAAGGAAATCAGGCAGCCTGATTCATTCAAAAGAGGCAACAAAAATCCTATAGTTGATAAGTTGTGTGTGTTTTTTTTTTATTGGAATAACTAAAAAGGTTACACTGAGTCCACTGGTGCTTTGGAAACCGGTTTTGAAAAGCTGTTACACTTTTATCTCTAGGCATGTGTGCATAAGCTGTCCACAATTCAGTCACTTCAGTTAACTTAACTTTAAAACAAAAATATCTTTACCCTTGGCTGACTATGGTTGTTAATCAAATGGCCTGTTAGAGGAATATTGAGAGAAGGGGTTACATTCAACAATTTCTGAAACCTTAGCTAGCAAATACTGTTATTTACAGTGTCTCAGTTAAGCCTCTGGCAGGTAAAAGATACATTCTCTGGGGTTTAGGGTGAGGTGTTGAGTTCAGGTTGGCTTTCAAGCACTGCTCAATTCAAAAGAAATACAGGTATGTACTCATAAATGTCAGAAGACTTTCAAAGTCTGAGTCTGAACTGTAAATCAGATGGCTCATTCCTTAATACACAGCTTCCCTTAGTTTTTCCCATCTTCACCATTATTTTTCCTCAAATAGCAGCAGCTAAATTCCTGGCCATGGGGGAAGGAACTGTTATATTGTGGGGGGGGGTTCATACCCCAAAGAGCCTAATATAGTGCCTGGCACACAGTAGGTGCTTAACAAAGACTCCTGGAATGTAGTTGAATGGAAGTAGCACAATGAATTGTAAAAGGACAAAATACTTGACTTTGCTAGAGCAAATCTCAATGCTTTCAAATTAAAGTTTAACCAGAGTCAGCTTTCCAGGATTTTATATCTCCGATTCTACTGGAATGCACTGGATGAACTCTGGAGAGAAAGAACTGAGGTTTCCATTCGGCCTCAGACGTGAAATAAAAGGGCCAAAAATGTAGGACATGGGTAAGTTCTAGCATCTGCTGAAAAATGTTAATAGCCAGGGCTGTGTGTTTTCTCCAGGATGTAAGGCTGAGACCAGCACAAATGCCTCTCCTTTGGCTAGTTTTAACAAGTTAGAGCTACAATTAAAATTCAAGGAATTTCTTTACCAACCAAAGATAAGTACCTAATGCCCCAAACTGGTGTCCAACTGTCACGGTTCCCAGAAATGCCATTGAAAGACTTCACTCTAATGAAAATGAGTGAAATCCACATAATACTCCTTTGAAAATGGGCCTGGACCATTTCCCTTGGGACTAAGGTCCCTCAGTCGGAGGGATGTCCTCCCTATCTCCTATTCCCTTTCTTCTGCAGCTGAAGTTTGGGTACAAAACTAACCCTTTGGAAACAGGGGTGTCCTTTATTGGGCCCTTCCTAGTCCAAATTGTCAGTGTGCCCCACTCAGCGCACACCACACTGGGCCCGATGGAAGGGGCTGCAGCAGAATGAAGTACTCCCACTTACGCCCATGGGATCCCTGAGCTGGCTCGTGCTTTTGGTGACCAAACCACTGTCTTTCTACCTTCCCTCACATCTTTTCTCCTATACGAGAGACTCACAGACTGGGACGGAGTCTGAGTCCTGACTGTGCATGGAGCTCAGCCCAGTATCCGAGTCTTCATCATTGCCCTGGCAGCCTTTGGCCAGTCCCCGGGCCTGGTCCACCCACACCTCGGGGCCCGGGCCCGGGCCAGCAGCAGCTGCCTCCTCACCCGCCCGTGCCTGGCCCGCTCCTGGGCCTGGAGCCCCGGAACCAGGCTCGCCGGGCCCGTCGGAGCTCGGCACGAAGTCTAAAGATTCCAAAGTCTCTAAAAGGTTCTGCAGCTCCCTCTCCTTGAGCTCCCATTGCTGTTGGCTGTAGTCCAGGTCGCTCTTGATCGCCTCTAGGTCCGTGCTGAGACGCAGGCCGATGTAGAGGCTGGTGCTGAGCTGCGTCTTCAGCCTCTCCTGCTCCAGCAGGAGCTCGCCCTCGGGACTGCCTTCCGCGTCCGGGCCCGGCTGCCCCGAGAGCTCCTCCTGGCGCCGCTGCATCCATCTCTGGTTCAGCTCCTCCTGGATCTCGGCCGCCACGCGCTCCAGCAGCTCCTCCTGCTGAGCTCGCTGCTCCTGAAGCTGCAGCATCTGTTCGCACCGACGGGCGTACTCCGCCAGGGCCGCAGCCTGCAGGTCCCCTTCGTTGCTAGAAGGGACTTCCTCATCAGGACCCTTCTTCAGGGGGCCGGCCCCGTCCAGCTCCGCTGCAGGCCCCACCAGGTAAGTGTCCTGCACGTAGTTCACGCCGTGCCGCCTCATGCGGTCTAAGTGCACCTTGGCTTCGTAGCGGTCGATTTCCCGATCCAGCTCTCGGATCCGTTGCACCTGCTGGCGGATAGTGTGGTCCTGGGACAGGACCAAGTGCACCAAGGTCTCCATCCGCTCTCCTGAAGCCCTGTCCTGGGTCGGGGGCGAGGAAGACGACGAAGCCGTAGAGGACGACGTAGAAGTGGACGAGCAAGGCGACGGCGGCTGCTGTTGGCGCCGCTGATTGATCTTGGCCAGTTTGCGGAAAGCCTTGCGCACCACGCGCCGCTGTTTCTCCTGGGTCAGGGCCAGGCTGGGCCGGGCTGGGCCTCCGCGGCCGGAGCACGGACTTTCCTTGCTGAGCACCACCCGGGCCTCGGCGCTGCGGGGCCCCGTGTTGGGCAGAGATGCCTCGCTGCGCACCAGGACGAAGCGCACGTTCTCCTGCTCATCTCCCCAGGCGGCCCAGAGGCGCAAGATGCGCGTCTTGTTAGGCAGGATCCGCTCAAAGCCCCGCCACTTCTCCACGATGCAGTAGCACTGAGGGGGCCCCCAGAGCATGCCCTGCGCCGGAGCCTCCTCGTCATCCTCCTCGGGCTCCTGCGGCTCCCCTCCCCGCAGGTCCCCTTCTCCTTCGCCGCCTCCCTCTTCTCCTCGTGCCCGCCGTCGCCGCCGCCGCCTCCGAGGCTGCTGTTGCTGCCGCCGCTGGCGGCTGTCCTCCAGGAGCACCCGGACCACGTCGGAGCAAGTGGTCCTGCGGGAGAGGCCAGAGATGATCTTCTCTTCTTGGCAAATCCATACCGAGATCTTCTCCTCTGGCGGCTCCATGGAGCACCCGGATCGCGCCTGCTTGCGCCCCTTGCAGGCTCCCCAAGACTGCCGATCCCGGCGAAGCAAGAGCCCCTCGCCCCTGGAGCCCGAGGCCTGAATCGGGGAGGGTCAGGGGCGGCCAGGGGAGCCCGGCCCCGCGGCTGCAGCCCCGCAGCCCGGCCAGGGTGAAGGGAACTCCCCTTGCCCAAGCTTCAATTCTTCCCCCGTCTCCCGGCGCGCTCGGCATAAACTCTCCCCAAAGTTGCCTCGGTCAGACCTGCGCCTCCGGGGCGGAGCTGACGAGTCCGGCTGGGGCGGGCCCCGGGTGGGGGCGGGGAAGAAGGACTGCTCTTAGCTGCTCTCAGTAGAGTTCTGCTCGGGCCTCTGGCGCCCCTAGGGCGACGCGATGGGTCCGGAGCTCCTGCCGATCTCCCTCTGCCACTAAGCTCCGGGGGCCTCCGAATTTTGCTCCTCCCCGTGTGACTCCTCCCCCTTCCCCCGAGAGCTGCCCCAAGTCCCGGCAGCGGCAGCGGCTGCCAAGGCGGGATCCTATCCTGGGCCCGACCCGGTTGGCGGCTTTCTGCCCTACTCTCAAGCTCGTTTGTCGCCCCTTCCTCCCGTGGCTGCTGCTTTTCCGAGAGTTATACTTTCTAGAACAGAACCAAGTGGGGGGGGACCTTTAAAAAGGAGAGGGAAATTGGGTGGAGGCAACAGGTGGATGCCTGGAATTATTCAGTGGGCAGATACATTTCCCCTAGCAGGGCAGAGGGGGAAGATCGGGAGGCCGGGAGCGCCTGAGTCCATACCTGGGTTTGCAACCTCGGACCCCTCTCTCCGCCTTCTCAGTCAAATGCAATTGATCGCCCAGTCTCGGGGATTCCACGGCCTCGATATTTCCTCTCATCCTTCCCTTTCTCTCTATTCACATTATTACCAGTCTAAATCAGGCCCTCCTCACCTCTCTCCAGGATTGCTAAAATAGCCTTTTGATTGGTCTTCCTGCCTCCAGTTTCTTTCCTCTCCAATCCATTCTCCATGTAGCTTCCAAAGTGAAATTCCCAAACACTCCCCTATTCAATAAACTCTAGTGGCTCTCTTTTTACTTCTAGGCTCAAATGCAAACGTTTTCCTTTACAGCCTGGCTCCAAGCTTCTTTTCCAGACATTATAAATGACTCTACTCACTGGGAGATCCGGCCAAACTGGATGTCTTGATATTCCTCACACTTGATATTCTGCCTCCCATCTACAAAATGTTGCTCAGGTTGTCTCCTATTCTCAGAAGGAATTTCTTCCTCATGTTTACCTTTTAGAATCTCTAGTTTCTTACAAAGCTCAGCTCAGATGCCACTTTTTACATAAGGTCTTACTGGGTTTCCTAGCTCCCAATATTTCCTCCTTCCCCTTCCTCCAAAATTACCTTGTATTTATTTTGTACTCATATACATATATATATATATATATATATATATATATATATATATATATATACATACGTCTCCCCAAAAGGACTAGATGCTCTTTGGGAATAGTGATGACTTTATTTTTGTCTTGCTCTTCAACACATAACATATTGCCAGCTTGGCATATAGCGCGTGCTTAAAAATACTTGCTGATTGAATGATTGCTGAGGTTTGAAAGGAGAGGGCATGTTTATACTCTTCCCCTCTTTAAATATCTTTCTTTGGGTCTTATTTTTTTCTTGCTGATATCCTGTCCTGGGACTGTGGATAGCTTGAGTAATACATACAAGTGTCTGCCTCATTGGTATGATCTGGCCATGCAAACTAAAAGCATCTTTGGATTGCATCTTTCTATAGAGAAAACCGTTGACGCCCTAAAATTTATTGGATTCTATTGAAGGCACTGAATATCAGTGTTCCCACTGCAATTTCCGTTCAAATAACCAGATCATTCCAGTTGTACCTCTGAGTTGTCAGTTGTGCTGATACTGAGCTCAGCAAGTACCAAAGTATCTAGTAGTCTCTAAGTGAGGCAGCTGTGCTTCAGGTTTAAACCATGATCCATTTCCTATATCACTCTCCTCCAACCTCCCACTCATTTGGTACATGATCGTCCAGGAGAATTCTATACATTTTCCCCTACTGTTACCAGCTTCTGCTGTTCCTAGAGGATCAATCCAGATACTTAGATGATCCATCAGGATGAACAATTTTCAGAAGCATTTCTCCTTCATTCTCCTCAGGGCTCCTTCGTTCTCCATTATCTATATACAGATAAGACCAAAATTCATCCAGGTTACTGTTTTCTGGTCTCTTTATTATCTCTGCTAATAACCTGCCAGTGTTAGTCAATTTAGTCGAGGTATTTGAATATATCCTGATTAGATGTTCTAGTCCAAGCACAGGGATGGGGTACTAATCTGTTTATACCATTACCATATTCTTGTTTACCTGACTCTTGGCCTCTTTGTAGAGAAGATGGTCATAATAATGAGTTTCCTAGCTTCCAAGATTGAATTGTCACTATTTTCACTGTGTGTTTGTGTGTGTGTATGTTTTTAAAACCAGGTTTTTCAATCTTACCAGGACTGTTAGGGCAGCAGCCACTAATGACCTGATCCCAATTCTAATTGGTATGGAAGCTTTAAAACTGCTCTTTTTCTGACCTGAACTAATTCATTTATCCTTAGTCAGCCTGTTGGCCCTCTCTTCCAAGGGGCTCACATAGACACAGAGTAGTAACGAATTATCTTTACCTAGATTGCAGCTCTTGTTTAGAACTCCTAACTCAGTGGATCCACAAACTTTAGCCTTCTGAATATACTAAGAATTACAAAGATGTCCTACCACCCTGTTCTCTTTTTCACAATTTTCAACTTTCATCAAAAGAAACCAATTTTGCCACTGCTTTGATTTATATACTTTTCTGAGCTGAGAATAGATGTCTCCTTTCCCAATATCAGAATCCCAAGGCCAGAAGCAATCTCCAGACTGTTCATGGATTTGCCTACAACACCAAATTCACCCCATGCAAATTAATGAATGCAGCAGAAAAAGCTGAAATAGTAAATATTGCTTGAATATTTCCTATGTGCAAGGTCCCATGCTAAGCACAGTGAGGAATATGTATGCAAGGGATTGGTAGCCTACTTGATATGGCATTTATGAGTAAAAAAATACACTGGCTCATAACATAGGACAGGATTTGATAAATGACCAATGGGACATATAAACAGTAACAATATACATTTTAACCCCTACTGTGTCTAATTTGGGGTATATAATTGGTTTGTATTTCTGAGACCATTTTCTCAGGACCAGACTCCCTACATCTCCCCCTCAGAATGTTAAGTGACTCTGAGGACTATGTGGTTTTCTTTTCCCTAATGTTGCCTTAAGCCCCCACTGGTTGTGTTTGCTCAATGGTGACAGTAAGTTACTAGCCCCTCAGGCCCATTTAACATCAATTTGCTTTTTAAAAGGGGTATTTATTTCAAAGTTATAGTAAGGAATGCACAAGGTTTTCCCTTAATACTCCCAGGACTTCACATCTCTGGAGGAGTTGGTTCAAAATTTAGCTCAGTTCCTGTTTAACATTTTCCTCACCATGTTCATATAGTAATTGATTGATAAATGCTTGCTTGCTTCCTTCCTCCTTCTATGTTACTTGGGGACCTATCCAGATTGGGGACATACAAGGTTTAAATACTCTCAGTGGGCCTCTATTAAGAATATCCATTGTCTAGGCCCTAGCAATACTAAGACAAAAATAAAATAGTCCTTATACACCAAGAGATTATATTCTGTAACGGAGGCAATATATATTCCCATAAGTATATTCAAAATAAATCCAATGCAACTGCAGGTTACCTTTGCAGGATCGGGAAAAGTTACATGCATGAAGTAGTGTTTGAACCAAGCTCTGAAGGAGACTAGTGATTCTAAGAGAGGGAGAGGAGGAGATAGCACTTTGTAGACAAGAGGGACATCCTATGCAAAGCTAAGATAATGAAAGATCATGTATGAGGAACATCAAGTTGTCCAGGTTAACTAGACTGTAGAATGCAGTAAATTATGGGCTGGAAAGACAGTTTAGAGCCAGAATGTGAAAGGCTTTAAATGTCAAACAAAAGACCTTGAATTAGGCATGATCCTTACTCTCATGAATCACACAGTCTAAGTAGAGAGGAAAGACATAAACATAGATAAATATAGTGGTGTGTGAATTTCTTGGGATAAGCAATTTTTATATGGTTTTATTTAGTGACAGTAATGGTTTGTGGGTTTGCTGCTACTGATACTAAGCTGTAAGATATATACATATACATATTTACATGTGTGTATATATATATAAATATGGGTATATACAGAAAGAGAGACAGAGACAGAGAGAGATCATATACATACAACTATAACATCTGGCCTTGATAAGCTGAAAATTCCATCTTTAGTTCCTTCTCTGTCAGTTGAGTGCTAGATTTCATGCAACACTCATATTTGATTGCTATTTTGTTGTATTTATATTTGTTATATACTTTGTTGTATTTTAAATTCTGTGGTTTTTAAAGGATGGATATCTCTTCAAAGAAACATGCAACTCTTAAAGAGCACACCTCAAAGGCTGTTAGAGATATTTCACTGGTTGTTGTCAGGAAGTCAAGCATTTCAAGGATTATTCAAGCTCACAATGAAACATGATCAGTTACACCAAAATAAAAAGGAAAGTGAAATAGAAAGCAAAAGATAATGCTAAGAATTGATGAACTATTGCTATAAAATAGTCATTAATTTGCAGGGGCAAAAAGCATCTTTGAGGCATCTGACATTTGGATATGTTGTTGCTGATCGATCTACAATGTTCTATAGAATTATTGAAACTGGAAGAACAGCAAGATGACCATTAACAATAACAATGGTTATTGCAACATTGTCATTTCTACAAAGAAAAAAGTTTGTCATGGACAAAATGTACTGAAGATCAGAAAAAAAGTAATTTTTGCTGAGAAAGATTCTGTTTTTCATTCAAGATATACAAATTCATTATCAAAGTGAATCTTTTTTCAAAATCTAGGTATATTCAATGGAATATTCCAATATAGTTGTGTTCCATGTCACATGTCCTAAAAGGTTAAGAAATTTATATATCAATGGAGATAAACAGGCTTCAAAGTTCTCTGAGTTTATCTTATTTAAATGCAATTGAAAGTCTATGGATTATATTCAAGGCTAAAATTGAAAGAACAGATTTTTTTCTTCAAAGATACTAATACCAATAAGGATTTGTATAGTACTTTAAGATTTGCAAAGCATTTTATAAGTGTAACCTTTCATATTAATATCATTGAATATCTAATGTGATAAAAGTATAGTTTCATGATGAAAAATTAAAGATTGTGTATCAAAATCTTGTGAATTCAATGCTAAATGTATTATGTACAATATTGCATTGAAATGGGCATAGATTAGAAACTGGGAACCAATTTAATATAGCCAGATGGAGCACCTGGTGGTCTGATTAGCATGCTGAACTTGGCATCAGGAAAGTTGTGCTTAAATCCTGCAGTACAGCCTTGGGCAAGTCACAACATCTCTCAGTCTCAGTTTTTACTTTAAATTCTAAATATGATATTATTATTAAGAAGAAAGCCGAAGGAGGAGGAAGAGGAGAAGGAGAAGAAAAAGGAGGAGGAGAAGGAAGAGGATGAAGAAGAGGAGGAGAAGGAAGAACAGCAGGAAGAGGAGAAGGAAGAAGAGGAAGAGAAGGAAGAGAAAGAGGAAGAAGAAGAGGAGGAAGAGGAAAAAGATGTCTAGGTCTACAGAGGTCAGACAATGGACAAAGAAGAGTTTTCATAGTGTTTGAAATGCCTCTCATGATATAGTTGCCTTGCTGGTTCAGAAGGATAATATCAAGGAACCACTGATGATCCTTGAGTAGGGAATTACCATGATTATATCCATAAGGAACGACAAAAGGCCAGTAGAGGAGAATTCTTATTTTGGGCGGTGCGGTGGACTAGATGAGTAAGAGATTAACAAATGCTTTTGACTTGTTTACTTAATTTCTGGGGTCCTAACCAATCCTGCATTTTGATGATTCTAACTGGGTGCAACTGAATGAAGGAGGAAAAAAATCAGCTCCTAATTCATCTGAAATCATCCATATGTAAGCATACACAATTTAGGGATACACAGACCCTCTGGATGTCAGAATAGAAAGGATTTCATGGGTAGCTTCTTGAATATTTAGATTTTAGTATCAGTTCTTTTTATTATTGACTTGTAGTTTTGGGTAAATTGCCCTCTCTAGACCTCAGTTTTTTCATCTATAAAATGAATCTATGACTCTAGATAGGTTTTCTTATTTATAGGTATCCCCAAGAAAGAATATAGCTCCAATTTTCTAGAAAATTGTTCAAATATTACACATTCAGAATATCTTTTTGCCCCTGATAATTAAAGGTATGCTTTAGCAGGACTTGTACAATCTGACCTTGGAGATTCCTATTAAGTTCAAATCAGTCTAAAGTCCTTAATTATTTATCCCTCACCTACATTTCTTTTCTTATTTCACATTATTTACATTTACACATTCTCCATTTTAATCAACTGGCCTATTAGCTGTTCCCTGTATGCAACATTCCTACCAGGATGCCCTTGTACTGGTGACGTTCCCCATACCTGCAATGCAGTTTTGACCTTTGTATTTTAGGATATCTTACTCCCTTACAAGTTCTGCTCTAGAGTCACTTCTTACATGGGTCTTTTCCAAGTCCCCATCAGTTGCCATTGTTTTCCTTCCTCTTAAAATTATTTCATCTTACTTTTTATTATAATATTTATGCTTATTTATCTGTGTACGTCTTATTCCTCTTCTCCCCTCCAGCAATGTGTAAGCTTCTTGAGGGCAGGAACAGCTCTATTTTTTTTGTATCTCCTGTGCCTTGCACATAGTAGGTACATAATAAATATCTTTGGAAGAACTGAATTTTTTATTTCATAGTGAATCCTATGATTATATCTATAAATTGAAAGGCAAAGTATAACACTTTTCAGACATGCAAAAGCATGCCTTTGCTCATTTCCAGTCCATGACCCCTAGAGATGATTAAATGTATTTCCAGAGGGCTTAGAACGGTAAGAGATAAGGATACTGGCAGCTTGGGACTTTTGTAGGAAATGTAGCCTACGCACTTTCTGAACGAAGCCACCAGATTGCAAAGTGGATCCCTTTTACACCCCTCAATGCTGTGTCTCCCCACACACAGCACCAAGACACTGATCCCCACAACACCCCAGTGAAGAGTCCAGGAGAAAGAAGGACAGGTTAAATGCCTTGCCAGCTTCCCATCACATGAACAGCTGTGGGAACTGATGCTATAGTCTGGTAGTTCTACCTTTGGGACCTGTCAGTCAAAAATTGTAGCATGGATGGAACACCCCAAACAGGAACTTCCCACCTTTAATTATGTGAGGCCAGGCAGAAATGTGGCTGGACCTTCTTTTCATGAATCAGTGCTTACGAATGATTAACCAGGAGAAATAATCCATCAAGTGGTGTTTATGCCATCTCTATTTGCAGTTCTTCCAAGACATTAGGGAAACTTTAGGAAATCTGATCCTTCTCCAATCTCTCCTCTTATCTTTCCCCTGTATTCCTGACCATGCTTAGTTTAGGAGATCTATTCTTCTTGCTCTAGCCCACTGCCTTCCCAGGTAAGTAGGTTTCCTAGTAGTAGATGGAATAAGAAAGCTCAAAACCAGTCTCCAGTTGTGTGACAATGAGTAAATCATTTAACCTCTGTTTGGTTCAGTTCCCTCATCTATAAAATGAGGTTAATAATAGCACCTATTGGGGAAGCTCAGTGGCGAAGTGGGTAAAGCCCCAGCCCTGAAGTCAGGAGGATCTGAGTTCAAATCTGGTCTCAGACAGTTAACACTTCCTAGCTGTGTGACCCTGGACAAGTCACTTAACCCCAATTGCCTCAGCAAAAATAATAATAATAATAGCACCTATCTACCTCTACACATCTCTCAGATTGGCTAAGATGACAGGAAAAGATAATGATAAATGTTGGAGACATGGTGGAATTGTGAACTGATCCAACTATTCTGGAGAGCAATTTGGAACTATGCCTGAGACTATCAAACTGTGCATATCCTTTGATCTCGCAGTGTCTCTACTAGAAAAGGACTCACATATGCAAAAATGTTTGTGGCAGCCCTTTTTGCAGTGGCTAGAAACTGGAAACTGAATGGATGCCCATCAATTGGAGAGTGGCTGAATAAATTATGGTATATGTATGTTATAGAATATTATTGTTCTATAAGAAATGATCAGCAGGAGAATTTCAGAAAGGTCTGGAGAGACATGAGCTGATGCTAAGTGAAGGGAGTAGAACCAGGAGAACATTGTACACAGCAATAACAAGGTAATGTAATGATCAATTCTAACGGATATGGCTCTTTTCAACAGCAAGGTGATTCAGGGCAGTTCCAATAGACTTGTGACAGAGAGAGTCATTTGCATCCAGAAAGAGGACTATGGGGATTGAATGTAAATCACCATAGTTTTTTCACCTTTTTGTTGTTGTTGTTTGCTTGCTTTTTCTTTCTCACTTTTTTTCCTTTCTGATCTGGTTTTTCTTGTGCAGCATTATAAATGTGGAATTATGTTTAGAAGAATTACACATGTTCAACATATATTGAATTACTAGCTGTTCAGGGAATGGGGTGGGATGAAGGAAGGGAGAAAATTTGGAACACAAAGTTTTGCAAGGGTGAATGTTGAAAACTATCTTTGTATGTATTTTGAAAATATAAAGTTATAAGAGCAAATCATAGACACAATCAATAATTTCATCCAGGAGAATGACAATAAGGAGACAACATACCAAAATTTGTGGGATACGGCCAAAGTGGTTATAAGGGGCAATTTTATATCTCTAGATGCTTACTTGCATAAAATAGAGAAAGAAAAGATCAATGAATTGGGCTTATTATTAAAAAAACTGGAAAAAGAACAAATTAAAAACCCTCAATTAAATACCAAATTGGAAATTCTAAAAATAAAAGGAGAAATTACTAAAATTGAAAATAAGAAAACTATTGAATTAATAAATAAAACTAAGAGTTGGTTCTATGAAAAAACCAACAAAATAGATAAGCCTTTAGTTAATTTGATAAGAAAAAGGAAAGAGGAAAATCAAATTGTTAGTCTCAATAATGATAAGGGAGAACTTTCCTCTAATGGAGAGGAAATTAGATTAATAATTAGGAGTTAATTTGCCCAACTTTATGCCAGTAAGTTTGATAATCTAAATGAAATGGAGGAATATCTACAAAAATATAGATTGCCCAGGTTAACAGAAGAGGAAATAAATTATTTAAATAGTCCCATTTTAGAAAAAGAAATAGAACAAGCTATTAACCAATTCCCTAAGAAAAAATCTCCAGGGCCAGATGGATTTACATATGAATTCTACCAAACATTCAAAGAACAATTAATTCCAATACTATATAAACTATTTGAAAAAAATAGGGACAGAAGATATACTGCCAAATTCCTTCTATGAGACCGATATGGTGCTGATAGCTAAACCAGGTAGGGTGAAAACAGAGAAAGAAAACTATAGACCAATTTCCCCAATGAGTATTGATGCAAAATTTTTAAATAAGATATTAGCAATGAGATTACAGAAAGTCATCCCCAGGATAGTACACTATGACCAAGTAGGGTTTATACCAGGGATGCAGGGCTGGTTCAATATTAGGAAAACTATCAGCATAATTAATTATATTAATAACCAAACTATCAAAAACCATATTATTATCTCAATAGATGCAGAAAAAGCATTTGATAAAATCCAACACCCCTTCCTATTAAAAGCACTAGAGAGTATAGGAATAAGTGGGCTTTTCCTTAAAATGATCAGTAGCATCTATTTAAAACCATCAGCAAGCATCATATGTAATGGAGACAAACTAAAACCATTCCCAATAAGATCAGGAGTGAAACAAGGCTGCCCACTGTCACCATTACTATTTAATATTGTATTAGAAATGTTAGCTTTAGCAATAAGAGAAGAAAAAGAGATAAAAGGAATTAGAGTAGGTAATGAAGAAACCAAATTATCACTCTTTGCAGATGACATGATGGTATACTTAGAGAACCCTAGAGACTCAACTAAAAAACTACTAGAAACAATTCACAACTTTAGCAAAGTTGCAGGATTCAAAATAAATCCATATAAATCATCAGCATTTTTATATTACCAACAAAATTCAGCAGCAAGAGATACAAAAAGAAATTCCATTCCAAATAACGGATGATAGGATAAAATATTTGGGAATCTATCTGCCAAGGAAAAGTCAGAAACTATATGAACTAAACTACAAAACACTTTCCACACAAATAAAATCAGACCTAATCAATTGGAAAAACATTAAGTGCTCACGGGTAGGCAGAGCGAATATAATAAAAATGACAATACTACCCAAACTAATCTACTTATTTAGTGCCATACCAATCAAACTCCCAAGAAATTATTTTACAGATCTAGAAAAAATAGTAGCAAAGTTCATTTGGAAGAACAAAAGGTCAAGGATTTCAAGGGGATTAATGAAAAAAAAAGGCAGATGAAGGTGGCCTTGCTGTACCAGATCTAAAACTATATTATAAAGCAGCGGTCATCAAAACCATTTGGTACTGGCTAAGAAATAGAGCAGTTGATCAGTGGCATAGGACAGGTTATCAGGACAATCTAGGCAATAACTTTAACAATTTAGTGTTTGATAAACCCTAAGACCCCAGCTTTTAGGATAAGTACTCACTATTTGACAAAAACTGCTGGGAAAATTGGAAACTAGTGTGGAAAAAATTAGTGCTTGACCCATACCTAACAAGATCTAAATGGGTTCATGATCTAGATATAAAGAGTGATATTGTAAGTAAATTAGAGGAACGTAGTGTAGTTTACCTCTCAGACCTGTGGAGTTGGAATAAATTTATGTCCAAAAAAGATCTGGAACTCTTAATTGAACACCAGAAACACCAGATAGATAATTTTGATTATATTAAGTTAGAAAGTTTCTGTACAAACAAAACAAATGCAGACAAGATTAGGAGGGAAGCATCAAATTGGGAAATCATCTTTACATTTAATGGTTCTGATAAAGGCCTCATTTCTAAAATATATAGAGAATTGTCACATATATATAAGAATTCAAACCACCCTTCAATAGATAAATGGTCAAGGGATATGAACAGACAATGTTCAGATGATGAAATTAAAACCATCTCTAGTCATATGAAAAGTTGCTCCAAATCACCATTGATCAGAGAAATGCAAATTAAGACAACTCTGAGGTACCACTACACACCTGTCAAATTGGCTAAAATGACAGGAAAAGATAATGATGAATGTTGGAGGGGATGTGGGAAAACTGGGACACTAATACATTGTTGGTGGAACTGTGAATGGATCCAACCATTCTGGAGAGTAATTTGGAGCTATGCTCAATAAGTTATCAAACTGTGCATACCCTTTGACCCAGCAGTGTTTTTATTGGGCCTATATCCCAAAGAGATCTTAGAGGAGGGAAAGGGACCCACATGTGCAAGAATGTTTGTGGCAGCTCTTTCCGTAGTGGCTAGAAACTGGAAACTGAGGGGATGCCCATCAATTGGAGAGTGGCTGAATAAATTGTGGTATATGAATGTTATGGAATATTATTGTTCTGTAAGAAACGATCAGCAGGACGATTTCAGAGAGGCCTGGAGAGACTTGCATGAACTGATGCTGAGTGAAAGGAGCAGAACCAGGAGATCATTATACACACTGACAACAATATTACATGATGATCAATTCTGATGGACATGGCTCTCTGCAACAAAGAATTGCCTCAAACCAGTTCCAATTGTTCACTGAAGAAAACCATATACAACCAGAGAGAGGGATATGAAATATGGACCACAACATAACATTTTCATGCTGTCTATTGAGGTTTGCTTGCATTGTGTTTCCTTTTTCTGATTTTTTTCTTGTAGATAGGATTTTTCTTGCACAACTTGTCAAGTATTTCAACATTATTAACATGTAGTGGACTTCCTGCCATCTAGGGGAGGGGAGGGGATTGGGGGTAAAATTTGTAATGGAAAGCTTTGTAAAGATCAATGCTGGGGAACTACCCATACATATGTTATACAAATAAAAAGCTTTAATAAAATAAAAAAGAAAATATAAAGTTATTATTAAGATTTTTTTTTAAATAGCACCTATGTCCTAAGGTTGTTGTGAAAATAAAATGAGAAAATAATTGTAAAATGCTTAGCATAGTGCCTGACACACAGTAGGGGCTAGGCAAAAATTCAAGCTCTGACTATTAGTATCCTCCATCTCTCCTTCGTGCTCCTAGCCTTGGTGATTAGGAGTATGGAGGAGGACTTTAATAGACTTAGCTCTGCTCAGCAATACAATAATCTAAAATAATTCCAAAAGGCTCATGGTAGAAAATGCTATCCACATCCAGACAAAGAACTATGAATTTGAATGCAGATTGAAGCATACTATTTCTACTTTTTGTTTTCATGGTTTTCCCTTTTGTTCTGATTCTTCTTTCACAACATGACTAATGTGCAAATATAATTATACATCTATAACCTATATAAGATTATTTACCATCTTAAGGAAGGGAGATGGAAGGAAGGCAGGGAGAAAAAAAATTGGAACTCAAAATTTTATAAAAGTGAATAATTGGGGGGAAGGATGGGGAGAAAGTATCTAGATATGGCATTACTGCCCGAAAAATACAGAAGATGAAGAATCCTCCACTGGTTCAAAATGCTAGGAGGGGGCAATGGCATAATAACTCACATTTCTATAACATATAAGGTTTACAAAATACTCTCCTCAGAACTATCCCATGACACAGGGAGTATTCGGGTCTATATCTGTAATTTCTTCCATATCAAGAATTCAGTGTGTGGAAATTCCCTCCCCCAATGCAGTTCAACTTGTTAGGAGATTAGAATCTTAGAGAGGTCCCTGGACCATTAAGAAGGTAAGTGATTTATTTACCTGCAGTCACAACAGTCAGCTGTTTCAGAGGCAAACCTTGAACTAAATCTTTTTCATTTGAAGGTCAGCTCTCTCTGTCCACTATATTATGCTTCCTCTCTAGACTGGTAGTATGAGTAGTATTACCTTTTTTCTTTACAAATAAAGAATTTGAGATTCTATTAAGTGATTTGTCCCTGGTCACAAAGTTAAGAAATGATGGGATTAAGAAACCTGTGTTGGAAAAGCATGAAAAAACTTACATGAACTGAGGCAAAAGGAAGAAAATAGAACCAGGAGAGCCCCATACATAACAATTATACTATGTAAGGGGGGAAATAGTAATAGAAAAGCAATTGGAACTGAATGCTGAGACCAAGCTTAATGATAATATTATTACAATAA
This sequence comes from Myrmecobius fasciatus, assembly GCA_023553655.1. Classification (NCBI taxonomy): domain Eukaryota; kingdom Metazoa; phylum Chordata; class Mammalia; order Dasyuromorphia; family Myrmecobiidae; genus Myrmecobius; species Myrmecobius fasciatus. The sequence goes on along the minus strand of JAJPUD010000122.1, from coordinate 247,386 downwards.
CTAGCATTTATATAGCACCTACCTTGTGCCAGACACTATGCTAATATGTCATAATATAATAAATATGTCATTTGTTCATTGAAACGATTCTGGTAGACAAATGTCGTCATTATCACCATTTTATATGAGAAAACGGAGGCAAATAGAAATGATTAGCTCAAGGTCACACAAGTATTCGGGGCCAGATTTGAACTTATCTTCCAATTCCAAAGCTGAGAGAGAGAGAGAGAGAGAGAGAGAGAGAGAGAGAGAATAAGTCTTGGCTCTTAAGTTCAGCATTCTTCCCATTATGCCTTGTAGAGTTGAAAAGAATATGTGACAGATAACTCAGAGTTGTCCACGGCAAAAGAAGAAAGGATACAGGATGCAGAAGGATACAGGCAGGATCAGATCCCTGGAAGGGGAGAGAACTGGAAGCAGGAGGGATAGTGGGGAGTGACTCCAGGATCCGTATTTCATGTCAGCAATCTCACATCTGTGGATGAGACCTGGGTTACAAAGCAATAACATACAAAGATCCAGGTAAAAGAGCCTTAGGTGGCAGTGAGTTGAAGATGCTGAAAGCCATTCTACATTTCCATTCTTCCTCTTTGTGCAACTCCTCTCTCCCAGGCCTTGTTGGGACCCAGAGTCCTTAGGGCTCAAGAAGAGCACCCCTAGTAAATTAAGAGCATTGGCTTTTGAATAGCCCATGACATCATCATGAGAGATCCTAGCCAAAGGGGTTTTGTCTGAATTATTTTCATGTATCTGTTGTTAGCTAATTAATGAAAGGTGATCCTGGTAATGAGCGTGTGAACGAGATGGCTTCTTCATTGCCACAAGAGAAATGTTTTCTGGTCTTTTTTTCCTCTTAAAGTAGAACAGTAACGACCTCAGATTTGGCTTTTCTTCATTGTAGATTCATACAAACGCTTTCTCTTCTCAGCACACTAACACCAAATGATCGTGTGTCAGCTGCTCTGCCCTGAGACACAATCTGTGCCCGGTGCTTGTGTTACAGCTATTTTATTGCAACAAAATGCTTGTATTCTTTTTCAGAGGAATCAATTGAGTGAGGAGAAGTCCTAACACTGCTTTTTTTTTCTATCTAAAGTATGAGTGTTTTAATGACACACCACAAAAAACTTGGCCACTCTCTTACTGTAAGAAATATTACTTTATAAGAAATGGAGCCAGCTTCTGCATCTGTGCAATGAGGGGACTGAATCTCTAAAGTCACTTCCAACATTTGGTAAAATGTGGTTAAAAGGGGTCTATGGATTGAGTTGGTTTTGAATGCTGGAACTATACTTAGGAATATGTTCTCAATTTCTCTGTAGTGGGTAGAGTGGGGAAAATGGAACTGGGTAATGGAAAGAGCGTTTTTAGTCAGAGGTCCTGAGATCGGCATAGAAAATGGAAAAAAAAAAACTCTAACCTTAATCCTCTGGAGTCAGAGGATCTGTGGCCTGGAAGAATGGTTGGGACTTGAACAAATAACAGAAGTATTTGATCATTCCATGTAAGGAGAATGTCATGAACAGAAGTTATAATGTGGAAGTTACAATGGCAAGTTCATGCAGATTTTGCCTCTAATGGTCAAAGGATTAATAACAATAAGCCTCTGATGCTTACTACCTGGAACAAGAAACCTCAGTTTCTTCACATGAAAAAGAGGACTTTGGACTAAATGGCCTCTGAGTTCCATTGATCTTTCCATCTACAATTCCAAACCTATTTACTATATATGTAAGCTTGGGTAAGTCATCCATTCTTCTTCTCCCAGCTATTTTTCCCATTTTTAAAATGAAAGAGTTAGAAGAGAGATTCTTGATTTTTGTGGCATAAAACCCATTGCCAATCTGATGAAATCTGTGGATCCCTTCTCATAATATTTAAAAATGCATAAAATAAACTACAAAAGATTATAAGGACTGGGGAAGGAAAGAGAACATTTATAAAGTGCCTATTAAATGCCAGAAGCTGTCCCAAGTGCTTTACAAATATCCCATTTAATTCTCACAACAACCCTGTGAGATAAGTGCTATTGCGACCCCCAGTTTATAGTTGAGGGAACTGGGGCAGACAGAGGATATGTGATATGCTCAGGATCACATAGCTTGTATGCCATAAAGGCTCTATATAGGTTCACAAAGAATCAGACACAATCAAATGACTGAAGAACAACAACATTATTAAGTGTCTGAGTCTGGATCTAAACCTAGCATATTATCCATTACCACCTAGTCCAAGTTAACCAGTTACACTGAAATATAGTTATCAGAATATTAAAAGAACAAATCCATTGGTGCCAGGCTAAGAATCCTTGGACAAATGACTATGAAAAATGCCAAAAAGTTGCTATGGAAAACAGAATACAACACAAGACCCTCCACAACTTGTTTTCCTCAAGTTTTTCAACATTATCTCCCTTAGTATTTTCCATGTTTCTGCCAAAATAGATTGCTAGCTATAATGTAGACTGGCTATTCTGTCCCCTGCCTACTTTCCACATGTCTGCCTTATTTCCTTATGCCAAGAATGTGTTCCATCATCTTCATTGTCTTTGAATCATTATCTTTCTTCAAGGTTTGCTCAGGTGCTCCCTCCAGGCATTCTTGACCCCTCCTCCTGTGCCCAGTTTCTCTCTTTCTCTTTGAGTTATACTGTGTTTTCCCATATCGGTTTATCTTGTATCCTCCAATAGAACCCAAGCTTCTTGAAGGCCAGGGTCTGTTTTGTTCATTGTCTTTCTGTCCTCAGCACCAGGGATAGCACCTGTGCCTTGTACCTTCTTAAACAGATTCAGATGCTATAATCTCCTGGATGCAAGAACTTCTTTCACTGACTCTAGATTCCAATCACTTATGACTCCCAGATTTAGAGAGTGATGTAAGGTTCAGAGAGGGTAGATTTATCCATAATCATACTGCTAGTAAGTGGCAGAGGTGTTATTTGAACACAGGTCTTCTTGATTCCAAGACAAATGATTACACCAGTGTCTTACCTTTCATGTAGCAAATGTTTGTTGAGTTCACAATGTAATATTAAATATTATTAAAGATATAGCACTTTAAAGTTTTCAAAGAAGTATAAATATGGTATATCATGTCTGTACATTCTACAAACGAAGATTGGACCTATCTGAGCAAATTTTCTGTCTAAGTTAAAGATGTTTTTTCTTTGTTTCCTGAACACAGCTTTGTTGACTTCCACCCTAACCCTCATTCCCTACCATCTCTCCCATCCAGGGATCTGAGTAATTTTGTTCTATAAGGTTCAGCAAGGTTCTATTTATCCTTGATTTTTGCCATCATGAATCCACTTGGGCTCTGAACGAGATCTGTTATAAACTGTAGAGAATTTGCTTAGCTTAAAGCACTGTGAATAGACAAGAAGTTATTTGAGCTGTTTGTAAGCTTTTGCTCAGATGTTCCTTCTTTCCTTCCTATTCATCCCTTAAATTATAACATACCATTTCCCCTACGCATACTATCCCAGGCTTATTTGCCATAAAGGCAACTCAGAAATTTTTTTTAAATGAAGTCAACCACACAGAGATTTGCAGATGTCAGGCTCTTTATAGAGGAAGCTTCAAATCCATCATTTGTCAATTGGTTTCCAAAGAGTTCTAAAATAAGCATAAGCTTAGTATTATTTCTCTGGGATACTAACTTTGACACTAAAGAGGAGCTAAGCTTTTAGGGGCATACTTTGCTCTCCTTTGCTAGGGAACTGAAGTATTGTAGCAATTAGCAGCTCTTGACATCACTTGAAACTTTGGTCAAAAGCTCTATTTGTGTATGTGAATTCAAATTTTACAAACAGTAATTTGATAATAGTTAATGTAGTTGAAGTGGCCTGGAGCACATCCCATGAAGCTGGGCATGTATTCTGGTCCCTTTCTATGAGACCAATTTGAATAACAGATTTGGCTCCTGGCTAAAGAATATAAGTGGTTCAATGATTCCTGATTAGTTCCTTGGCCCACTTTGGTGGGGTTATATCAGATCTAATTGGCCACAAAATCAGAAGCAATCTCCACCCCTCTGTAGGTTATATGAAGGACTATGGAGAGACTGGGGTTGTTTGCCATCTTCTTTGCCAGCTTATTTTACAGATGGAGAAACCGAGACAGACAAAGTTAAGTAATTTGCCACAGCTAAAAAGTATCTGAGGCCAGGTTTGAACTCAGGAATATGAGTCTCCCTAACTCCAGGCCCAGTGTTCTGTGCACTATGGTGCTATATAACTGACCCAAAGTCAGTGTGGTTGATGCAAAAGTTCTCAAAGTGTACTCTTGGGAATCCGAGAATCTGAAGTCAAAACTCTTTTCATAATAACACTAAGACATTTCTGAATTCCTCTCCATTTAACATGATAGTAAGTTGAGTGCTAGATTTGGGGTCAAGAAAATTTGGGTTCAAATAGTTTTGTAATAAATCAATAAAAATCATTCTGCCTCAGATAAAGTAAATGGCAAAAATACTAAGTTTTAATACATTTGTCAGATAAAGACATATCTTTATTGTTTTCTAGGTATAAACATTGTTTGAATGCTCCCCTACATTCAGATTGTTTGAGAGACTTGGTCACACCCTCATGGGCAGGCTGAAATCGAGAGATTTGTGCATTTGCCATCATAAAGGAGAGAGAAGAAAAGAAATACCTTGGGGGACAGCAGGGAGGAAGTGCCAAAATCTTTTCTACCTCCTTGATTGAAGGAGGACCTGGTAAGCTCCAAAGTGTCTTGTGGATGTTGGACTCTTCACCTTCTCATTGGCATTCTAGCACCATTCCCAGGACTGGCATCTCCCTCTGTCTCTGAAGCAAGAACAATATACTGGATGTGATTAGGAAAGGAAGAAATACAAAAACCCCAGAGGAAAACAAATCTGCAGTACACCTAAAGATTATATCTTGAAAATTCTAGCATTTTCCAGAGCTCCAAATTAGCCTTTTTTTTTGCCAAATGTGCCCTTACCCTGAGCCCATTTTACCCTGGACTTTTTATGTATGGAAAAGAAAGTATGGTAGCAGTTTGGCTAGGAGAAGGTTTGTTTTACACCAACTATTCTTATATCACTTTAAGTAAATACCACTTTCTAAAAGCTAATTAAGTCTGGTTGGCTAATAGTACTTGATAATCATGGTGAGAAGTATACTCATGAATTCTAGCATCTGACAAGCTACCCCCAATCCCCAAAATCTATGATTAGAACCTCAAGGAGTTGTGTTAGTCTTGCTCTAGGAGCCTGAATCAACAATGCTAGAGAGAGCTGGGATGGTGACTCCAGAGCAGTCACTATCACTAGGTAACCCAGTGTAAATCCATTAATCTTCATGGGCCTCAGGGCTTTTTTATTTAATCAATAAAAAGTTAATAATAACAGTACCTATCTTGCAAGGTTGTTGTAAGGATCACATAAGATAATGTACATCCAGGGTTCTTTACCTTATTGTGAATTCCTTTGCCAGATCGATGAAACCTATAGATCCCTTCTCAGAATCGTGTTTTTGAAGGCAAAAAAATCAAATACATAGGTTTACAAGGGATGGCAATTATGTTAAAATAGTTATCAAAATATATTTAAAAATTTTTCCCAGACTCCAAGTTAAGAACCCCTAAACAAGATGGTCTCTTTAAGATCCTAAACACTGTTAAATGTCAGCTATCATCAACATCAACAACAGCATCATTATTATGATCAACATCAATTCACAAATTACACCCCCTCCCTCCTCCAAATATTTGTGTCATCTTTTCTTGATGAGTAGCTTGCAAGTCTGCCCTCTATACCTCATGGGACAGTGACTCAAAATATTGCCATTAAAATATCCCAGGAAGGACTCAAGGAGAAGGAGCAGTTAGAAATAAGTCCGGCTTCAAATTTCCCATGACAAAAGATGGATCTTTGGAGCTTAGCTTTGAGTGTCTATGAGTAAGCAGTGGTTGGAAGCTATGTTTGGTAGTGGACTGAAACAAATAACTAAGGATAGTTAGAAAAATTGGATCCTAGAAATGTAATTGAATATTATTGAACCATTAGAAATGACAGACATCAAATAAATGAAAAGCAAAAAAAATCAAAAGCGATGCTGAGCTAAGAGAAAAATGGAACAATATACACATTGTGTTGTTGTTGTTGTTTTTAAGTAAATTAACAAGAACCCAGACCTTTTCTGTGAAGCATGGCCCATATTTTGTTTTTTGTTTTTTACCAATAATATTCTTCTGGTACTTGAGATTTGTGTATTGAATAGAGCTTGGAGTTAAGGTAGTCTGGGTTCAAATACTATCTTAAATCCTTACTGTCTATGCCACTGGTAATAATAGTAATAATAATAACCCACATTTGTACGGGGCAAGTAGGTTGCATAGTGGTTAGAGCACCAGGCCTGGAGTCAGAAAGATCTGAGTTCAAATCCAGCCTCGACAAATCCAGACTCTGGACAAGTCACTTAACTGTTTGCCTCAGTTTTCTCATCTGTAAAATGAATTGAAGGAGGAAACAACAAACCTCTCCAATATCTTTGCCAAGAAAACCCTCAAAAGAGATCACAAAGAGTTGAACACAACAGAAAAAAATAATAATAAAAAGCATGTGTTAAGTACTTGAAGTTTTGCAAAGTTATTTATATAAGATGTTCTTTTATCTTCCCAGTGTGATGTAGGTTCAAGCATTATTCTCATTTCACAGGTGAGGAAACTGGGAGAGAGAAGACTGGGAGAGATGAAATGATTTGCCCAGGCCACATAGCTAATTAGTGTCTGGGGCAGGATTTGAAATTAGGTCTTCCTAACTCTGAGACCAATACTCTAGCCACTTCATCACCTAGCTGTTCTTGGGTAATTCTAGGCAAGCTTTCCTCAAGTCTGTTTCTTCATCTCTACAAGGAGGTTGGACTCAATGAGCTCTCAGTCCCTTCCAGGTCTAATTCTGTGATTCTATGCTAGATGACTCTGAGTCATAGAAAGCCACAGATTCTGATGAATAAAAGTTAAGGGTCATCCAAAGGGCAACATAAAGGCACATGGTGGATGTGAACAGGCTGTAACACATTACATCGAAGGGATACCAATGTAAGGATGTCATCAGACAAATGCGTAAATGGAAAAGAGGGCGTTACAGTCAAAGAGTGAGAGTGATGGGCAACTCCAGGGCATCCCATTGTGTTTCACTGGTATCAATGCAATGTCAAGACATCTCCCTCTCCTAACCCCAATCTCCCCCCACACATAAGGTGGGTGGATCCCTGTAGCAGCTTTTGAACTTTTATAAACAAATTAATCAAGATGAGAAGGTAGGAATTGGTTGTGATTTGTAGTGGCGGTGAGAGTGCCAGAACTGAGTAAATTCCAGATCAATCAAAGTAGTCAAGCAAAAACAATAACAAAAATTTGAGAAGGATAAGGTTGGATCAAAACATTAAAGCAAAAAAAATTATTATTATTACATTTTTACATATATTTGCTTTTTTTGTCCCTTTTAACAAACTATAGGGTAGAGCTTAAGGGATTGTTTTGTACTTCAATTTTATTGTCTGTTGGTGAGATTGTCCTTTTAATGGTTATTAAGCTTATAATAAAACTTTATTTCAAATATTCAAGAGTATGTCTGGGAGATTCAGTCACCAGTTAGAGGGTGGGGCTCATGAGAAAGAATGTCAGGTGTAGAAACAGTTTCTAGGGTTGTTCCCAAAGTGTTTTTGCAGGGAGGGACCAACTAGTAGTGATATATTGTCCCAGAAGGGAAGTGGGTGAAGGCCACACAGTTTATTTGGCTGACAACAACATAGGATGTGAGTCTGGAAGAGACCTAAGAGGCCAATCTAGTCTAAGCCTTTCATTTTATAGATGAAAAACTGAGACCCAGAAACCTGAAAAGGGCTTCTCTGTGTATGAGAAATTTCTGGCTATGAGAGAAGAATCTTGATCACCTCATGGATCGCCAAACTACAGAATCTAACAGAAAAAAACTTCACTAATGATATCAGGAATGATTGAGCAGATATCCAACTCTAGCAGACAGTCATGAGGGCACTGCCAGAGACTCCAGAATATCCTGATGGCAAGGAAGGGACCAGAATTTGAATATGCTTTGGAGACGGGATATTCATCGCTGAATCTCCTCTTGAATCTCAGAAGATGAGGTGGCCATTGTTGTTGTTCGGTCATTTCAGTCATGTCCAACTCTTTTTGATCCATTTTGGGGTTTTCTTGGCAAAGATACTGAAATGACTTGCCATTTCTTTTTACAGATGAGGAAACTGAGGCAAACAATGTTAACTGATTTGCCCAAGATAACAGACAGGAAGTGTCTGAGGTAGGATTTGAACTCATGAAGATGAGCCTACTTTTTTCCAAAGACTTACCCTTTCCATTTGTGTCTGTAATCTGGGACCCTCTTGTCTCCTCCAGAACCTTTTTTGTCCCATCGGATATTCTTTCTCATTCTAATCATTAATCATCCCACACAACCAATTGCAAAGCTTTCTACTTGTTTATTTACAATATGTGGTTTTCCTCTTGTAAATTCATATCCCTCCATTGGGTGTTGCCTTTAAATGCTGAATCAATCTCTTGTAAATTTGGACAAGGTTATTTCCTAATGTCTCATTTACCCCTAAATCTGGGGTTTTAATTTAGCTTTACATCCTGTCTGATACCAGTTTAACTGCATTCAGTAGACTTCATCTACAACACAATATTGTTTCTTTGAGCAGCTTGGTGAATGATCTTGATAGTATTTTAAAAGTTTTTTCTTTCTTTCTTTCTCAAGTTACTTTGTAAACAGTCTCCAGGAAGTAAAAGCATATGGTTGGGAGGAGAGTTGAATGCAAGCTCACACTTTCCCCACAGTGGAGCTTAATTATTTGCTATGAACACATCTCAGAGCTTTCCTTTGTTCTGATTTAGTGAGTTGGGAAATTGTTTAACTCTCCAGAATGGCCCTAATACACAAAGAAATTCCCACAAAGAGACAAACCCCCAAATAGGAAGGTATCAAAGGAAGGCAGATACCATGGTGGCAAAGAGCTAAGCTTGGAGATGTTCTTTACAAATATTTGGACACTTACTCACATTTAGATAGTTTCTGACTTACAGATGATCCATTCATATATGATGAATGGCATGGGTGTCATAGCAAAAATACTTGGAGTTTTAAAGGCTCTTTGGATTCAGAAGCTTTGTATATAGTAGGTAAAGACTTACTGAGTTAAGGGAAGTGATGATTAAAAACAGAAATAGCTAAAAGGAATGATGTAGGCACAGATACCCAATCCACTACCCAGGATTCCTGTCAGACATGGGTTTCCCAGATTTGAGGTATGCTAAAAATTTGCATACACTCAAAATCATTGTTCCCAGTTTGCACCAGTGTGTTTCTGTTACTAGCTAACCAGAAGTGTCTTATTTTTTTTAAAAAAAAAAAAAAGGAATTTAATTTAACTACATAGACATCTCTCCCTCATCCCACTCCCAATACATTGTGATACATTTTTCCACAAGTTAACACATCACCAGTAATTGAGGGGTCACACATTACAAGAACATTTGTGGCTATGAGACACATAGTTAGGACAACTTATTCTCCTAAAATGATTTCTCTCTTACTGCTGCTGATATCTTCTGGTGATATTATCTGCCTGATATCTTTCCATTTAGGTGAGATGTCCTATTGAACTATCCTCTGATGCTCTCTGCTATCCTATGGCGGATAATCATCCTCTTTCACTGTAGGGGAAGGGGACCCGTTAACTATCAGTCCATAGCCACCGGAACTATTTTGACTCTCGTAATATAGACCTCCATCAGTCACACTTAGCCACTTAGCTGGAGAAGACTAGGCATTTAAGTCTATCTTGTAATTGTTTTTTTTTTTAAATTAAAGACTTAAACATCAACAAACATGTACATTTTCAGACACAAAGAACAGAGAAAAAGAATTGGATATGAAACCATAAATCTCTATTATGTACAACATTTTAAAGTATGTATTAAAATTTACATAACAGTACCAACACTGCCCTATTTATCAATTTCCATATGGAAATTCAGGATACAAGGGAAAGGGAGTCATGTGAGATTAGGGGTGAAGGTCATTACTCTGCCATGGAGATCAAGAAAGGAGATAACTTTATGTTGGAGCAAAGGATGGGTAAAAACCCTACAGGCAGAGAGGAAGAATCTTCCATATATTTTAAACTATTTCATTGATGTTCTTCCATCTTTGATTTTTATCCCAATCACCACCCATCCACTCTTCTCACTCTTGTACCCCAAGACAAGTGAACAAACATTTATTTATTAAGTACTTAACTATGTGCCAAGTACAGTGGTAAATGCTTCAAAAATGAATACTAGCAAGCAAAAATGTGTGTGTAAGAGACAGAGAGAGACAGAGACAGAGACAGACAGAGACAGAGGAATAGATAATGATACAGAGACAGACAGAGAGAAACAGAGATAGAAAGGGACACACACACACACACACACACACAGAGAGAGAGAGAGAGAGAGAGAGAGAGAGAGAGAGAGAGAGAGAGAGAGAGAAATTATTCTTCCCAAGAGATATATTTTTTCTAGGAGAATAAGAGACAGAGGCAGATAGACAAAGACAGAGACAGACAAAGAGAAAGAGGGACCGAGACACATAGAGATCCTTCTTTTCAAGAGAGATTTTTCTCAGGAGCATGGCTTAACTTGGAATCCTCAACTCCAGATCTGAAATCTTTTACCACTGAGCCGGACATCTCTGAAATGACTGTTATTTTATACATTGGCTCAGACATCTTTCTTTCTTGACCCAATCAAAAAACCCTCATATCTCATTTTAAAAAATCACATCATGTAAACCATCCTGTTAACACATTTAAATTTTCATCAGACCCTTCCAATGATTATATTACACATCCCCTTATACTTGGTATATTTTCTTCTTCCTCTCTGCCTGTAGGGTTTTTACCCATCCTTTGCTCCAACATAAAGTTATCTCCTTTCTTGATCTCCATGGCAGAGTAATGACCTTCACCCCTAATCTCACATGACTCCCTTTCCCTTGGATCCTGAATCTATCCCTCATGTAATCTTGTATACTTGAGTGATCTGTATTGATTTCTTGACTCCTTACTCCACAGTAAAGTCAGGGTTCATGTCTAAGCTCAACTTTCTATTTCCCCTAGCACAGAGCATGTATATTCTGTATATACTAGACGCCTGGTGATTTTGCATGGAATTGAATTAACAACAACATTCTAAATACAGCCTCTGATATATTAGAAAGTGATTTGTTTCTAGTGTTTTGTTTAATGTACTTATCTTGTCACCCTAAGCTTTGTAACGGCAGAATCAGTTGTTCATACTTGAATATGATGCTAGCAATCTATGTTTGGTAAATATTTGGTGAAATTTTCATTGTCTGTTATTTTCCTTTTCACCTCCTTCAGCTGATTACAGATAAAGGTAACTATTGCCACTGTATTTTTTTTAAATAAAATTAAGAGATATTAATGGAGCATCAGAATTGTGAAAGATATCGTGAAAGATGCAAAGATACAGTCCCTGTCTTTATGAAACTTCCAGTCACACATGATGAAAAATGTTGTCCACATCCAAAGAAAGAACTGATAAAATCTTCATACAGATCGATGCATATGATTTTCACCTTCTTTATTTTTTTAGTTTTTTTTTAACTTTTGTTCTTTTTCTTTCTATCTAGCATGGCAAATATGGAAATATGTTTTACACAATTCCATATATAACACCAATATCAAAATCCTTACTATCTTGAGGAAGAAGAGAAAAAGAGAGAGAAATTAGGAATTCAGATTTTTAATTAAGAATAAATATTTAAAATAGTCTTTACATGTAATTGGGAAAAACAAAATACTATTTTCAAAAAGAAATTTAAAAAAAAAAGAAATTTCCCATAAAATTGGGAATATACATAAAAAAAGCAAATGTGGGAGAAAGTACAATAGAAAGAAAACTGATTTTGGAAAGCTCAGAATCTGGTTTCAAATCCCAGTTTTGTCACTTACCACCTTGATTGCCCTAAGATAATTTATTAAAAGTCTCTGGGCCTCAGTTTACCTGTAGAGGTGATATAACTTTAGCCTTGGTATTAACTTTTTATAGCAACACCCTCAGGGTCTATTGAGGTATGTGGAGCTGTCAATCTCTATGTTAAATACCCCAGATTTTGGACTTCTCTGTTCCTACAGTTATGTCAACAAAGGTCTTTCAATTGTATCTTCTCTCTAGACTTCACTGAAACTACCTACTTCACTAATCCTTGCCTAGGTCACACAAATTGTACGTGTAAAAGGCAGGGTTTGAACTCCTGTCTTCTGACTTAAGAGCCAGTGTTCTTTGCACTGAACCATATTTTCTTCTTATCATCTCATCTCCATTCTCTCTATAGTTGCTGAAAGTCAGCATGATATATTGGAGCATTGGACTTGCAGTCCAAATTCGATTCAATAGTTGCATATTTGGGACTGCTAGATGCAAAGTGCTGCCCTAGGTGTTAAAAATGCTAAGAGTGATATGTTCTAAAGGAATTCAAAATCTAATGGTGGGAGAAGAGTATGAGTGGAGGAGAAACAATATGGCAATAGTATAAAGAGTGATTAGAAAGTAGAAGGGCAGCTAGGTGGCATGGTGAATAAAGTGCCAGCTGAAAGAAAAAAAAAGAAAAAGAAAGAAAGAAAGAAAGAAAGAAAGAAAGAAAGAAAGAAAGAAAGAAAGAAAGAAAGAAAGAAAGAAAGAAAGAAAGAAAGAAAGAAAGAAAGAAAGGAAGGAAGGAAGGAAGGAAGGAAGGAAGGAAGGAAGGAAGGAAGGAAGGAAGGAAGGAAGGAAGGAAGGAAGGAAGGAAGGAGAGCTAGA
>JAJPUD010000122.1:194023-234412 GCA_023553655.1 Myrmecobius fasciatus | reverse complement strand
AAAGAAAGAAAGAAAGGAAGGAAGGAAGGAAGGAAGGAAGGAAGGAAGGAAGGAAGGAAGGAAGGAAGGAAGGAAGGAAGGAAGGAAGGAAGGAAGGAAGGAGAGAGAGAGGGAGGGAAGGAATTCAAATCCAGTCTCAGACATCGCCTAGTTGTATCACCCTGTTTGCCTCAGTTTCCTCATCTGTTAAATGAGCTGGAGAAGGAAATGACAAATTACTCCAGGACCTTTGCCAAGAAAATCCCAAATGGGATCACAGAGAGTTGAACAAGACAAAAACAACTAAAGAGTAACAGAAAGCAGAAAGACTAGAAGCAAGAAGAAAGATCTCTCAACGTATTCCTTCTGTTCCTGGCCTCCCATGTACTGAGTAACTGAGTTTTAGGTCTGATGAGAATGGAAGACGGGGTGGCTACAGGAAGTTGTGCAACTATAGCTAGAAGGCGTGGTTCAAGGTCAGAGATGCCGGGAAGAGATTGATGATTTTGAGGACTGGCATTAATTTGATTCACCTAGCTCTTTGATATTTTAGATTTGACTAGAAGAAATCGGAAGTGTTTGCTTATGAATAGCACTTGCCAAATTATGTAATGTGATGTAAAAAAGGCATCAATTAATTACTTGTTTTTCAAAAAGAAAAGGAGAGAAGGAAAAGGAATACACATTTATAGAGTGCCTACTATGTGTCAGATACTCTGCTGAGTTATTTTTACAAGTATCTCATCTGAAAGACTATTCAAAAAAGTGAAAGATTATACAAGGAAAAGTCTGAAATTATGTAGGAAATCTTTAAATTTAGTGCCTACTGAATTATTAGAAAGATATGACTTGATGGCTTTATGCATAAGAATCTATCTTTGTGGATGGACAAACAACTCCCTACCCAACAAAGAACTCAGAATATTGTGAAATCTCAGCTAATAACCTGTACCAATACCTAGAGCATTATCCCAGATTGACTTGTTGCCCACAATTACCCGAGTGTACATGAAATGTTATAATAATGTTTTAGCAGATTTTGCCAAGTCAAATTCTCACAATCTTTAAGATATGTGGAATTAAATGATTTTAATTTATAAAATTAAAATAGAAATTTTAATTTAACAATAATTTCAAATAGAAAGACCTGGCAGAAAAATCAAAATCATGAAAGATGAGGTACATATCATTCCCATCATTCTATCTGCCTCAAGATTATATGAAGAATGGTATCAGTGAACCTATAAAAAATGAACTGACATCCTACTCTTTTTATTGAAGGAATGAGTTATCAAGCTCTTACTAAATGACAAACATTGTGCTTTATATTGGGGTCACCAATAGAAAAAGCAAGCTAACCCCTGCTCTCAAGGAGATCACAGAAAGAGACAATACACAAAGGGTAATTCAGAAGGAAATACCCAGAAGTCCCAAGCATACAGCAGTCATCCTGATGGCAGAGCCAAAGGGTTCTGATGTAACTTGTGTGGGCCAGATGACAATAGTAGTGGAGTGCAGGATATAGGGTCAGGTCTGTAGGATTCAAGGAAGCAGTAGAGGGTAAGTGGTAAAGCCTATAAGGGGCCTCTATCTCTTTGAAAATAATGGAATTATTGACTATAGAAAGTTCTTTCCTTCACTCATTCAAGAGTCTAAAGAATATTAAATACAAAAAAGAATCATAGCAGGAATAGGGCTTGTTCTATTTATTTCTATCTGAACGCCATCAAATAAAATGATAATAACAACAGTATGGCAGCATGGATAGTATTCTAGTTTGGAGTCAGGAAGACCTGGGTTCAAGTTTTACTTCTTAAACTTAACTGATTGTATGATCCAGGCAAGTAATTTATCTTTGCTGTACCTTAAGAAAATTCTTACTCCTTATCTTTGCTTCTTAAAATCTCACATTTCCTTCAGACTTCAGCTCTAGACCCATATCCTTCATGAGTGCTTTCCTTGTCTACCTAGCTGCTAGTTGTCTCTTCTGAAAGAATGTAAGCTTCATGAAGTTAGGAATTCCTTCCTTTCTTCCTCCCTCCTTCCTTCTTTCCTTCTTTCTTTCTTACCTCTTTTCTTTCTTCTTTCCTTTCTTTTTTCTTCCTTCCTTTCTTTCTTTTTCTTTCTTTTAAAATCCTTCTCTCCTTTCCTCCATCTTTCTTTTCCTTCCTTCCTTCCACTGTTTCTTTCTTTATCCCTGTCTTCTTTTCTTTCTTCCTTTTTCCTCAGCATCTACTGCAGTGGCTAGAACAGACTAGAAACAATATATGCTTGTTGTTTGCTTGTAGACTGTTTATCCTCTCCTTTGGTGAAGAGAGTTCCCATATTGCAAGTGTTACTATTTCAGAAATTTCAGTTTGTGAGAAGTCTCATAATAATAACTCAAACAAAGCACATGCTCAAAGCCCACATTTAACAATGCCTTTTCTTATAGCACTTTAAGTTTTATAACACACTTTTTTCAGAACAGTCATGGGAAGAATATAGTGAAAGTTTTATTATCCCCATCTAACAGATGAAGAAACTGAAAAAGGTAAATAGTTTGCTCAAGATATGTTGAGCAGCTAATATTTGGAGCCAAAATTTGAAAGCAGGCCTCTGAAATTAAAAAAAAAAACAGCATTTTATGGAGGCTAAATAAGAAGGATAGCATGAGGTAGCGGAAAGAATATTGAATTTGGTTCTAGTGGGTCTAGGTTTAACTTCTAGTTTTCCTTCTTGTTACCCTCCATAAAATTAAATGTATAGACATGATTCAATCTAAGGTCCTTTCCCATTCTTAAGCTATGGTCCTTTCTATCCATGGTACCAGGATATTTGACTGATAAAATGATAAAAGACATATATCTTACCACAGATTTGAGTTCTATACTGTTTGTTGTCTTATTCTTCATTATTCTGACCCAGCCCCTAAAACTTGGGGCTTCCTTTTATCCCAAAGTGTCCCTGTTTCCAGAGTCACTTGGGATGTAGCCCATATGACCCCATTCTCACATGAGCACCATGTCTTGAGGGGTATTGACTCCTTGATTCTATGTTCTTCATTCCTGATGACAGATTATATGATCTTAACTCTAGATGACTATGAAAGTAGAGGGACTGTAAGTCTAATTCTGTAAGTCTAATCTTTGTGGAGTGGGGGTATGTTTGTGGAATCTATAATCCATACACAATAGAGAAGAGAGAAGCTTCAAGAGATGTCACATCGCCTTCTGCTGAGGTGAATAAATAAAGCATTTGTCTACTTTTATTGGTAGAGCACATTGTGAATCCATGCCTTTCAAAAAATCCAATAAATCTCCAAGTGAGTTTATGAGTTGCCTTTCATCCAAGGACCTCAAAGAAACTCTGCTTATATAGTATCATTATTAATCATCAGACAAGCCCAGTAAGGCAAGCAGTGAGTTTTATAGAGGGATGGAGACACTGAGGTTCCCCAAAGTTAAATGATTCCAAAAGGTTAACCAGCAGGTCAGTGAATGAACAAGTTGGGAACAGAGCCCAGAACTCCTGAGTCTTTCCTCAATTATCTCTCTCATCCCTAAGCAACTCTCAACTTACTTCCTTCTTTCCTCATAATTAATAATAATAAGCAGAATTTATATGGTGCTTACTATATATTAGGCACACTTTATAAATATTATCTTATCTGATCCTCACATGAACCCTGGGAGATAGATGCTATCATTCTTCCCATTTTACTGTTAAGCAAACTGTGGTACCTTGCCCAAGGTAGCACAGCTAGGAAGTGTGAATTTGAACCCAGAGTTTCCTAACTGAAAGTCCAGAACTCTATCTACTATACCACCTAGCTGCTTAATTGATTTCCTTGCTTCTATTATCTATCCTTCCTTTGCACAGCTGCTAAAAGAATCCACTTAACACTGATTCTTCCCCTACTCTAAAACTTTTGATGGCTCCCGGGTTCCCACAGGAAAGATTACAGACTTCTCAGACTGGCATTTTATGCCCGCTGATATTTGCTTCCAATGATATTTTTTTCAACATGTCCCTTTTTTTCCAGTCAAACTAGTTATTCCTTGAATTTACAAGTTGTCTCTCACCTTTGTACGTTTGCACAGGCTATACCTGAAATATATCTCTACTGATTTTGGCTTTTCAGATTAAAAAAAAATCTTCCATCGACTCTTAGCCCAGAGGCTTCCCCTCCCATCATTCCAATTGTTAGCATCCTCTCTTTCCTGAAATTACCAGAGAAGCTTTGTCCAGGTCTTTTGTTTGCCCTCTTCTAGTCTATTTTGAATTTAATTTCTCTACTAACAAATTACACCTTGTAATCTCTGGCAGCATGTAAACTCATTGAAGAATTAGGTCACTTTAGGATTTAGCACCATGCCTCCCACACAGTAGCTGTTTAATAAGAGTTTTGTTGTTGTTTGGTCACTTAATCTTTAGTCATTCTTCATGACCCCATTTGGGATTTTCTTGGCAAAGATACTGCCAGATTTGAACTCACAAAGATGAGTCTCCTGACTCCAGACCTTGGTGCTCTATCTAGTGCAGAGCTTTTTAAATATTTTTCCACTCACAACCACTTTTTTGCTGGAGAAATTTTTTTGTGACTCTGGGTATATAAAATAGGTATACAAATCAAACATTTACTGATAATAAAATATAATTTCACAACCCCCTCATTCAGTTACAAGATCCCATATGGGGTCATGAACCATAGTTTAAGAAACTTTGATCTACCATGCCATCCACCTTCCCTCTAACAAGAGTTAGTTCAGTTAAATTTAATTGCTCTCCACAATTGTCTTTATTTTTTTTTTTTTTGCTGAGACAGTTGGGGTTAAGTGACTTGCCCAGGGTCACACAGCTAGGAAGTGTTAAGTGTCTGAGACCAGATTTGAACTCAGATCCTCCTGACTTCAGGGCTGATGCTCTATCGACTGCATCACCTAGCTGCCCCTCCACAGTTCCTTTTCAGTAGAAATCTGAATGTGTCACACTGTCCAATGAGAGAGAAAGGAAGTATGTGTCTTTCTGTTCTAATCTGGTTAAACCTCTGTGTGTTCAGGAAGGTACCTGAAGCCTGTTTCTTCTGCATTAAGTAACATCATTAACATAAGTTATAAGCTTTGTCAACAATAACTTGGATTCCTAGCAGCCTTTGCCTTGGAGAGCAATGTAGTTAGGTTTAGCTGCTTTCTCTCATTTCATGGGTTCATTCTCCTTTTCTTGTATTCACATTTACACAGCCAGCACCCTTTCCTAGACTCTTACTACTTCTTTTTCTTTTCCTCAATAGCTTTTATTTTTTGCAATTACATGCAAAGATAGTTTTCAACATTCATTTTTGTTAGATTTTGAATTTCAAATTTTTTCTTTCATCTCCTCTCTCCCCTCTCCAAGACAGCAAACAATCTAATATGGCTATACATAAACAATCATTTTAAACATATTTCCATATTTGTCATGTTATGAAAGAAAATTCAGAACAAAAGGGAAAAAAACCATGAGAAAGAAAAAGAAAACAAAAAATGAAAATAGTACATTTTGATCTGCATTCAGTTTCCATAGGTATTTTTCTGGGTATTTTTCATTACAAGTCTATTGGAATTGGGTTGGATCACTGTATCCCTGAGAAGAGCTAATTCTATCATAGTTGAATATCACACAATGTTGCTATTACTGTTTACAATGTTCTCTTGGTCCTGCTCATTTCACTCAGCATCAGGTCATGTAAGTCTCTCCAGGCTTTTCTGAAATCAGTCCACTCATCATTTCTTATAAAACAATAATATTTCCATTATATTAATATACCATAACTTATTCAGCCATTCCCCAACTCATGGGCATCCCCTCAATTTCCAGTGACTCACCACCACAAAAAGAGCTGCTATAAACATTTTTGCACATGTGAGTCTTTTTCCCTCTTTTTAATATCTCTTTTCCAGCGATAGTTCTCTCAATGATCCCCTTGCCTTTATCCTGTCAGGTCTATCCATCTTATATAACAGTTGTCGATTTAATCTTCCAAAAGCTCAGATCTGGCAATGACATTTTGATTCAAATAGAATGCTTGGATGAACTCTTCCTTGCTCTAACATAAAATCAATTTAAACTTAACCAGGTGGTATCAAAAACCACTATTCAGATTCTATTTAACAAGAAGGATAAGGAAGCAATGTAATGGAGAAGGAAAGATACATAGATTTGGCACCTAAGGACCTGGGTTCAAATCATACATCAATCACTATCTGGATGATCCTGGGCAAGTAATTTCACCAGGTTTTATTTTGTTGATATTTAAAATGAGGGAATAGAAAAAAATGCTTCTTTTTAATCTGTTTTTGAAGCCAAAGGTATATATTGTATCTAATATTCAAAATAAAAACTTGTCCTGAGATTAGGAAAATACCATGACAATTTTTGTCACGATGAAATTTGTTGTAATGGGATTTGACTACAATGGCAAAGATCAATTTTAAATTTGCAAGGGAAAAACATCAGATATGATGAAGCTATTTTTCTTCATGGACAGAAAAATTCCAAAGATGGAGACCTAAATGGAAAGAAAAATGCAAAAATACTGAAAGATGAGAGAGAGAGAGAGAGAGAGAGAGAGAGAGAGAGAGAGAGAGAGAGAGAGAGAGAGAGAAAGAGAGAGAGTAGGAGGGGGAAGCAGAGGATAGTGAAAGCTAAACTGAATTGTGCAAACAACGGTTATGAAAAAATCCTAAGAAAGCAATATGTATAGTTATGATGCCAAAAATTGATGTTCTTTATAGGAGCCTAAATGGACATTTATACTGGTTTTTTTAAATGGCTTTTTATTTTTCAAAATACATGCAAAGATAATTTTCATCATTTACCCTTGCAAAAACTTGTGTTCCAATTTTTCTCCCTCATACCCCCCTTCTCTAGACAATAAATAATCCAATATAGGTGAAACATGTCCAATTTTTCTAAACATATTTCCACATTTATCATGCTGCACAAAAAAATCGTCAAAAAAAAGAAAAAATGAGGAAAAAACCAACTAATCAAGTCAAAAAAAAGAAAAAAGAAAAAAATAAGGAAAAAACCAAGCAAGCAAATAATAAAAAGATGAAAATACTATGTTGTGATCCATATTCATTCCCCATAGAACTCTTTCTGGATGCAGAAGGCTCTGTTCATCACAAGTCTATTGGAATTAGCCTGAATCATTTTATTGTTGAAAAGAGCCAAGTCCATCACAGTTGATTATCACATAATCTTGTTGCTGTGTACAATATTCGTTTGGTTCTACTCACTTCTCTTATCATTAATTCATGTAATAAACATTTAGATTGTAAATATAGGGTTCTATGATTTGATGCTGGATCAATCTCATAGTCACCCTGGAGGTTATGTATTTATCCCACTGACTACCACTATAATCTTTCTATAATTCTCAGAGAGCAGATGACTTTGACATCTGGCGATTATATCAATTCACCATCTTGGAGGTGTAGGTTATTGTAGATGTATCTAATTAGAATCAGTGCTCTAGCCCACCTCTGGCAAACCCAATCCCTTCTAAAATTGACCATATTTTCCTAAGCCTTGTAATGTCATGTAACTTTGGCATAGTGGAGTCGATTCCCCAAGGCATGCTTGGATACCATTAATAGCATTTTAATCGCAGCATGGAACTAATAAAGGAAATAATGGAGTACATAATAAAACAGCCATCACACTGTTTTATATCTGCAACTACTCTCAGACCTGGGCAGTCCCCGGGTAATATATAGCTGTACAAACCAGGAGTTCTGGGTAATGCCAGTTGACTTGATTTAGTTTCCTCTGGCTACCCCTGCTGCTACTGGGCAAAGATATATAGACAATTCAAAACAGTTTTCGATTCATATTAGACTCATGTATCCAATTCAATAGGGCCAGTCTCGAAAATTCAAGAACTTGGAACATAGGGCTCTCTATAGCAGATGCTATCAACTCAGAATCTGATGAGAAATGAAACTTCTGAAGATGTGTTTTTATTTAAAGTCCTGTTGCTAGGGGCAGCTAGGTGGATTGAGCACCAGCCCTGAAGTCAGGAGACCTGAGTTCAAATCTGGTCTCAGACACTAAACACGTCCTAGCTGTGTGACCCTGGGCAAGTCATTTAACCCCAATTGCCTCAAAAAAAAAAAAATCCTGTTGCTGGCTGGATACTCCAGCTGCTTCTTGCCTTGGCTAGATGCTCCATCGCTCATCATGGAGTAGGGGAAATGATTTCTTTTGGGCAACCAACCCACCAAGAAGAGCCAGCCAATCTTCCTTCCACTCTGGTGTTCTTCCTTTCCTCTCTTTGAACTTGAGATCTTTAGTCTGTGACCCCTTTCTTTTGTTGCCCAATGAACTACCTGGTTTATACTTCCTCTTTGTCTTCCCACAACTTGCAGCCTACCGCCAGCAACCTGGGATGGAGAGGACCAGTTCCTTACCTCCCCTGGGCCTCAGTAATCCCATCTATGAAACGAGAAGGTTGGGCTATATGAGAATGAGAAACACACTACATTGAAATTCCTGCGTTTGGCATTTAAGCCTTTTGTGACCTGGTTCCAACCTGTCTTTCCAGACTCGTTTCATATACAGTCTCTGGTCTAGTCAAACTGGTCTACTTGCCAGTCCCCAGACATTGTGCTACATTTCTCACCTCCATGCTTTCAGTCCGCTGTTTCCCTTGCCTGAAATGCCCTCCCATCTCATCTCTGACTCTTGGAAATTCCTAGCTTCCTTCTCAGCCCGTGTCATTTTTTTATCTCTAGTTATCGAGGGGTTCCAGGAAAGGGGCAGCTCTTTCAGGCAGTGGATTTTGTGGGTCTAGAATCATTGCCTGAGATTCAGAACTACAAGAGCATAATTTATTCATTCATTGATCTCTTTCTGTCTGGGGGTAGGGGGGAAGAAGGGCAAAGCCCATTAGGTCCTTAATACCTAAGAAATTTTTTGTCTAATGGAAGCCCTACTATTCAGTAGTAGATAATTTCTTTTTCTTTTCACTGAGGGCAAGCAGTCTATGTAGACAAATTCCCAAGAAGCATTTCTGTCCAGAGGGCACTGCCATCTCATCAGTGAATAAAGAAGGGTTCAGTACCTTCTTTGCTCAGCGTCACAGGTTTATAAATTGGGAACTGGAAGCCATATAACCCAACCTTCTCATTTCATAGATGAGACTACTGAGGCTCAGTAGGGTTAAGTGACATAGGTAGTATGTGGCAGAACTGAGACTGGAACTCGAGTCCTTACTGGGATTCTAAATCATAGCACTCTTTTGTTGTTTTTGCTCTATGTGCATGCTGGGAATCTTTCTTATGTTGATGTATAATCCAGAGACTTGTTCCTTTTTTTTCCTGACTTTCATCTAAAGACCTAAGAGCCACAAAGACTCTGTGAGGGAAGCATCCAATTATTATTATTTTGTGTGTGTGTGTGTGTGTGTGTGTGTGTATGTGTGTGTGTGTGTATGAAGCAATTGGGGATAAGTGACTTGCTCAGGGTTATACAGCTAAGAAGTATTAAGTCTCTGAGGCCAGATTTGAAAGCAGGTCCTCTTGATTTCAGGGCTGGTGCTCCATCCACTGCACCACCTATGTGCTCCCCAATTATTTATATAGAGACTTAGAAACATGGAACCCATTTGCCTTGCTTCCTCAAAAGGTTCAGGAGAGAAAGGACCCAGAATCTAAAAATCTGAATAATTCTGTGTTCCACTTTCATCCTGATACTTTCTTCTGTTCCTAAGGTTTTGGTGATTTCCCACACACAAAACTAAAGAGAGTAGTCAGGTGTTGGTAGCTTGTAGATCCATTCAAATCCAGACTTTCAGACTCACAAATGAATCCATGATCTCATTGACTTGGGTGCTTCCTCCCTAATGCTCAGCTTCCACTCCTCTGGAATTCTTGCTCACAAATCATCCCCTAAATTAGAATTATTGGGTCCAGTTCTAGGTTACAATCCATTATCCTGCCCTTTCCCAATCAGACTTCTCCTGGATGAGATTTTTACACCACTCTGTATAGTAAATTAGGGGTGTGCTGGAGCCGGCTTAAACTGCCTCCAGAGAGCCCATGGTTAAATAATCAGTGTGAGCATTTATAGCTGAAGAAATCAACAAATGCTACAAATTGGAGTTTGATTTATTGTTTTGTTGACTGTCTAGACTTAAATGAGTGTTGAGGAAAATATTAATAAGGCAAGTTAAATTTAAAAGTGTGCCCTGAATGCATTTTCTTCTGGATAGTTAGTTGCTAACCATTTCCCAGCAGACCATGGTACATGAGTCATCAATGGTCATATAGTATAGCCAGTTTTTACTCACTATACATCCCTCTATTGGGTCACTCACAATTTTGTTTCTTTGGAGATTGCTGTATTTTGATTTATGGTCATTTCATTTCCTTAGAAGAAAATCAATAGTGTAAAAAACAACAACAACAAAAACAAAGTATTAAAAATGTTGAGAAGTTCCAATTTCCCTTTCTAGTAGTATTTGTAAACCCCCTTAAGGCGTTCCACAGACTTGATCTCTTCCACCACCACCCTCAGCCCTTCTATTTATTGGAATTACTGAAAATACTTTGTATCTACTTCGTATTTACTTACTTATACATATGTTGTCTTCTCTTATGAGAATGGAAGATCCTGAGAGTAGAGATCCTTTCATTTCTGACTTTATAACTCCAGTGCCTTATAAAGTGTCTGGCAAATAGTAGATACTTAATTAATGCTTGTGGACAAACTGATTGATATACAACTGGAGTTCTCTTTGGAGTCAAAAATGAAAATATTTAGAAGTAAATTCAGTTTACAGATTTGCAATTATTGTTTGGAAGATACATCTCAAAATTTGGTTCTTTTAGACATCTTTTTTCATATGTTCTTTATTGTTAATTTGGGTATTTATAATAGTCAAAATGAATTTTTCACTCAAAAGTCTTTTGCCCCCTCGAAGCAATCAAGGTTAAGTGACTTGCCTAGGGTCACACAGCTAATTAGTGTCAAGTGTCTAAGATCAAATTTGAACTCAGGTCTGCTTCACTCAAAGCCATTCTTTTTTATCATTCATTCATTCATTCAATTGGGGTTAAGTGACTTGCCCAGGGTCACACAGCTAGAGAATGTTAAGTGTCTGAGACCAGATTTGAACTCAGGTCTTCCTGACTTCGGGGCTGATGCTCTATTCCCTGTGCCATCTAACTGCCCCCCAAAGTCATTCTTAAAACGATATTGCTATTATTCTAGACAATGTTCTTCTCTTGGTTCTGCTCATTTCATTCCATGATTTCATGCAAGTCTTTCCAAGTTTTTTCTAGAATCATTGAGCTCATTATTTCTTATATCAAATAGTATTCCATCACAATCATTTATCACACCTTCTATCACCTTCCCCTTATTTCAGTCATCCTTTGCTCTACATGTCTAGAATGCATTTGTCACAGATGATTGCATATTATCTCAGTTTGTATCTTATCACTGACATTTATTATGCCATATTATTATTATTTGACCATCCCCTTTGTTTTACAGATGAACAAATGATTTGATCAAAGTCACACAAGATAGTAGTTGAGTTTGGATTGGGACACAGGTCCTCTCCATGATGGTAAATGAAACCATCAACTTCAAGGAGAGTGTCAGGGCAGCACTTAGCTAGAACTTGAAACTCCCCTTTGGGTCAGAGTTAGGGTTCCACTAGCTCCCATTCATTTAACCTTTTAATGATTCACTGGTCCCTTTTCAGAAGTCTCCTGAGAAAGGTTGAACCTAGTCATTGCATCCCTTAATGTTGCTTTCCCCATCCCACAGCCGGGGCTCCAAACTCTCTGAAGGGATTTGACATTTGAAATGTGGGAACCCAAAGGACAACTTATGAGCTCCAAGCAAGAACAAGTGAGATTCTCCCATGAGCCAAGACTCTAGCCCTTCCTAGGTCTCCTGCTTAGTTCTGTTCTCCACACACACACATACTCCATTCCCCCACTAAGCACTCTCCTGTTTCATTCTTTTGCTCAAAGTTAATTTTACCAATGTTTGAGTGCAGGTTGCAAACAGCTTCTGTCATAAAGGCAGAGCCTAGATGCAGGTACATTTCATCTCTGATGGCTTGGGCTCCCCTATTAAAGGATATGTTTTCAAAGCAGTGGGAGTAGGTTACTCATTCAAATCCTGTTAACAAATAACAGGACTTAAGTGTGTAATGTGTAGTTCACTCAGCTTTGAAAATTTGCCCTGAAGAATTAAGATTTCTGCTTCACTGGAAATTGGGAGTTGGAGAAGGGGGGCTTGCAGACATCCTCGTGGGAGGAATTTTCAGCCCTTGGAATTTTATTTGTGATCCCCTCCCTTGCACCTGAGCTGGAAACGATTGCAAGATCCAGGATCAGATTGCAGGAGCAAGGCAAGCCGGGGGACCTTGTCCTGAGGCCTGCAGGTGTTCTGTGGTCTACCAGGGAGTAATGGGAGGTAGTGCAAAAGCAAGCTACTCTCCCAGCAGCTGAAGGGAACCCGCTGGGGCATGCAGGGGCTCGGCTTCCTTACACTGGCTCAATCCAGGTTGGAGATGGAAATAGGAGATTGAGAAAATGAATGGGGAAGGAACACAGATGGAAGAAAGAGTCTCATCCCCTTCTTGTTACCCCTGGGAAATCCAAACATTGTCTAGTTGCCCTACAAACTCTGGGGAAACATCTGTGCCTTAAACTGACAGATTATGGAGAGGGACAATACTCACTGGCTACCTTTAAACATTGATTTTGCCTCAGCCTTTCCCATTTGCTAGCATATGTGATTTTTTTTTCCTGAGGCAATTGGGGTTAAGTGACTTGCCCAGGGTCACACAGCTGTTATGTGTCTGAGACCAGATTTGAACTCAGGTCCTCCTGACTTCAGGGCTGGTGCTCTATCCACTGCGCCACCTAGCTGCCCCATATGTGATTGTTTTTAGTCCTTAAAAGGACATACATAACTCCTTCATGTTAAGATGGAAATACTTTAGGAAGAAGTAAGTCTCTTCATATAATAACCTGGTTGAAGGGAAGAGTGTAACTAAGTTGGAGCAACTTGGGCTTTGCCCTAAGGTGCAAATCTATAAAGCAACGAGGAAGGTGATAGCAGCTACCACAATATAGAAACAAGAAAGTAGAGCTGCTTATATCAATACTCATTATTATTTATGTTTTTTTTTAATTTTTTGTATTAAAGTGTTTTATTTACAAAACATATTTTCCATCTTGACCCTTGCAAAACCTTCTGTTCCACATTTTCCCTCCTTCCCCCCATTCCCTCCCTTAGATGGCACGTAGTCCAATACATGAACATTTAATGTTAAAGAAAAAAGAAACAATCAAGCTTAAGTGGCAAGTAATTATTGAAAATAAGCAGTCAATTGAGCTCACCCTGTTCCTGTCTCATATCTCTCCCTCTCCAGTGACTCTTTCTCAGACACTGTACTATTGTCTCGGTTACCCACCCCCTCCACAGGATGATGGCCCAAGACCCTGTTCTCTGACCATCCCCACCCTCCAAACCCCCCACTAAAATTAAAGAGTCCTGAAAGTCAGAAAACCCAAGTTCAACTTCTGACTTTGATCTTTATGAATTGTATGGCTGCTGATGGTCACTTTCTTCATCTGTCAAAAGGGCACAATCATTCAAGTCTTGTCTGTCTCTGAATCTGTCTCAGAATGTCAGGGGGAAGAACAAGGGGAGATCCCAATTCCTCCACCTTGGGGAGTGCAGATGCAAATACTTACAAATACTTGAATCCTCCCATATGATGACATTGGGGTCACTCCCAACTGTCCCTGGACTACCTATAAATAATACCCCATCCCTAATTTCCACTTAGTACTTTCCAAATATCAGGTCAAAACCAGGGAAGAAAAATTCTGATCTACCTGATCATCCCACCAGACATTATCTAGTCTAGTTCAGGGCTTCTCAAACTTTTTCCACTCGCTACTCTTTTTCACTAAAGAAAAGTGTATATAGGTACACAAATAAAATATTTCCTGATAATAAATCATTAAGAAATTTATTTTAAATTTTAAAACAATTCTTTGATATACATATAATTTTACCATTTATTAAAGACAAAAGCAAATTTGCATACTAATGAGATGGATGTGCCAGTTTATTTTTACATAAAGAATTAAATCTTGTCAGAATATCTAATTCCTTTTACCATTGCCAATTTTTTTATGATTCCCCTCCCTCCCCATTCAATTATAGAACCCATATGGGATTGAGACCTACAGTTTAAGAAGCTTTGATCTAGTGATTCATCCTCAAAGCTACTTTAATGATGCTGACCCAGAGGATCATGGTCTACATTTTAATAAAAAACTATTATTTTTTAATTACCCCTTCCCTAAACCTATACCTCCTTCTCCCCAAATCCACACATATAGAGTTCTGGATGGACTGCCCATTTTCATTTTAAAGCATAATGAGCAGAGACGTTTAGAAATAAGGATTAGCCAGTTTTGAGAAAGTGGCATTTGGAGGTTTGTCTGGGCTGAGTTGTGCACCCCCTTGTGGAGAGAAAAAAAAGATTCCACTGTATTTCAGGTTAGATTTTGGCATTTCAAATGTCCAATGGGCTGGAAGGGTGAGGTTGGGGGAGAGGGGGCAAGACAGGGAAGGGGAGGGGTTATATGATTCCTAGTACCTAGCTCTGAGATTCTTATCTAATGATCTAAGGTCCTTCCAGTTTAAAATTCTGGATTGTAGTAATAGTTAACATTTATATAAGAGATATTATTTCATTGGAGTCTCAAAACAATACTGTATGGTAGGTACTATTTTTTTTTTCATTTTACAGATGAGGAAACTGAAATTCTGACAGGCTAATTGACTTACACAATGTCACACAGCTAATAAATGTCTAAGGTGGGATTTGGACAGGGGTATCCTTGGCTTCAAGTACAATTATGCAATGTTACCTTAGAGTTCCAAAGTTCTATATATCCATCATGGAAGAGATCGTTTTCATTTAAAACAAACTCTCTATTATCTCCATCTTTTCCCCAAAAGGGCTCCATATAATCTCAGGATTGTGTCATTTTTGAATGGCTGTTTTTAAGATGAGTGGACTGATTGGTTGATTGTTGTCCAGCCAACAGAACATTACTATGTTAGGATTGAGTAACAGTATGTCTGACTATGGCTAATCAGACCAATACAAACTCAGAAAGCTCTGCCATAAATCGGACACAAATAGTCCATATGCACGTTTGGGGCAGCTTTCTAATTTTGTAAATCTCAAGTTTCTTCTGGGCTAATTCAATTCTGTTTTGCTCATAGAACACAGCACCTTCTCTGATGAGGGCACACCATACTGGATGATCTTGTGCCAGTGTCTCCCATGTCACACAATCAATTTTAATATTCTTTCTTACCTCCTCCTCCTCCTCCTCCTCCTCCTTCTTCTTTTTCTTCTCCTACCTTCTTTTTTGTTTTTGTTTTTGTTTTTGTTTTTGCTGAGGCAATTGGGGTTAAGTGACTTTGCCCAGGGTCACACAGCTAGGAAGTATTAAGTGTCTGAGACCAGATTTGAACTCAGGTCCTCCTGATTCCAGGGCCAGTGCTCTAAGGTTCTAGAATTAGAGAGACTTTGACAGTGTTCTTGTATCACTTTTTCTGACTACCTTGTGAACGCTTGCCCTGTGTGAGTTCTCCATAAAATAATTAAACATTTGACACTCGAACAATGCGGTAGCCCAATGAAGTTGTGCTCTTTGCAGTAGAATTGGAATACTTGGCAATTGAGTTTGAGAAAGAACCCCAGTATCTGGTATCTTATCCTGCCAGGAATAGGAATCTTCCCAAGACAATTCAAACAGAAGCAATTCAGTTTCCTGGTTAGAAGATACATCTTTTAAATATCTGAAGTTTCATATTATCCATTCAAATGTTGGCAAATGCTTATCAGTTAATGCTGGATTGCCTCTTCTGAAACTAAACAAAATCCTTAATTTTTTTCAGACTCAGTTTCTTCATCTATAAAATTAAGAATCATAACAGCACTTACCTCCTAGGGTTCTTTTGAGGACCAAATGACATAATATTGTAAATCACTTTGCAAACCTTACAGCTTTATAGAAATGCTATGCAATTGAATCCTTCCATTCAATAATCATTTATTAAGCTCTTTATGTATCAGACGCTAAGTACCATAGTATCATAGTTTTAGACAGGAAATTAAATATCATATTCAAAGAATAGTATGACAGCTTCTTTGTCTAGAACGTAACGCCCAGAGACAGATTATGACCTGCCCAAGAACACACATGAAATGATTGCAAAGCCAGACTAGAATTAGCTAATGAGGTAAAGCAGACACCAGATTTCATTTCATTTGGTGTTCTTTAAACTATCTCTAGAATGCATCAGAAAAATTCCAAATAAGGACAAAGCAGGGTAATATTTCATTTTGCTCGAGCTGTAGCCAACGATGGCTGTGGAAAGAGTTAATTCAAAGTGGGCATCATTGTGGTCTAAGCAGGCCTCCATTTCTCTTAAGACAGAGTTTATTTTTAATGTTTACAAGATGTGAAATGCAAGACTGTTCTCCCCACACACCTTCCCCAGAATTCTTCCAAAACACTGGTCTTAAGTACTCAAGAGACACCTTTAAAGTAACCCTTTGGAAGGATTTTGCTGCCCCCTGCAGGCAATCTTAATGAACTTGGGGGATTTAAGGAGCCTGAGCTCAGAATGAGAGCCCAATGGTCAGGGGCTTTTATCTCTGGAAGGAGTTGAAAAAGCTCCTGAAGGATTGATGAAAAATATTTAGAAAAAGGCTTTTCTAGTGCTATGGAGTCAGGAGACATTGATTTAAACCTTCCCCTTTTTCTTTTCATAGACCATTGCTCCAGTGGTTCCCTAAAACCTCCAGGAACAAATACAAAATCCTAATTGGAGTTTGAAGCTCTTCACAAACTGAGGTTCCTCCTTTCCTGGCTTCTTTCACAATTCAGAGATCATTCTGTAAGTTATTTCAAAAGGGGGAAGTTTACAAAAGAATATAAGTGATTATAGATGATACTTTATATCCCCTCAAGATCCCTGTCAAGGCCAAAAAGTAACAACTCTTGGTCCACATACATCTTTTTTTATCTTTATAAAATATTATGAAAATCATATACCTTTGGTTTCCATCAAGAAAATCTTTGATGAAAATATAAGAAAGGAAAAGGCAAATTTTGTAGATAAGCTGTGGCAATAGAGCATGTCTTCATAGTCCAATGATGGCGGTATATAGAATCTTATTTTGACTGTCAAAAATCATTTGATAAATTTGTGCTGGACAAGATAATTGTATAAATATGTATACATATGCTGGATTTAATATATATTTTAACATGTTTAACATATTTTGGATTATTTGCCATCTGGGGAGGGGGTGGGAAGAAAGAGGGGAAAATTTGAAACACAAGGTTTTGCTAGGATCAGTGTTGAAAAATTATCTGTGCATATATTTTGAAAATAAAAATCTTTAATAAAAAGAAAAGAAAAAAGCTTTAATAATAAAATATATAAAAAAGAATGTGCTGGAGCCAGCTCAAGCTCCCAAATTTTCAGTATGAGCATACCTGAGAAATCAAGGCTTGATTATTACTTTGTTTTCTGTCTAGTTTTAATCAATCATTTTCCCCCATTTTTTGGTGAGAGAGGCAATCAGAGTTAAGTGGCTTGCCCAGGGTCACCCAGCTAGTAAGTGTCTGAGGTTGGATTTGAATTCAAGTCCTCCTGACTTCAAGTCCTGCACTCTACCAACTATGCCATCTAGCTCCCCCAAGAAATCACTTCTTAAAAACGTTAATAATGCAGGTTAAACTGGGACTTTTTGCGAGCCCATTGTTAAACATTTGCCAGAATATTCCTGCATAAGTTATATGGATAACATCAATACTCTACACTCATTGCTTTCAGATGGGGGAGGGAGAGAAATCTACCCCTGATAGAAGAGAAAAACGACTAAGAACTTTACTGGTCCCTATACTGATGTCAAAGTAGGTTGAGTTTAGGCAAAAGGAATTGATTGAAAAGACCAATCATAAATTAGGTATTGGCAACGGTGTCCCATTGAAAAATGGTAGAAAACTACAAAATAGGGCTAAGCAATTGGCTCAGCTCCTCTGGAGGAGATCTGCTGGGGTTTGTTGTGCTAAAGCTTCCATTAGTCTAGGATCTGACAATCCCACTACCATCAGCAGACGTTCCTGGGACTGAAGATTAGGCACCAGGACCCAAGGCTGAGCTCTGACTTCAAACAGCCTGGAAGAAGGTTGTCCTCTTATGGCCCTCTGTGCTAAGTGAGAAATCACAGATGGCAAACAAGCTTCGAGGATCTGCCAGACTTCAGGGAAACAACTTATGTTAATTTCTTCTTCATTCAGCTGCCATTAGCCACAATCGATTGAAAATAGACATTTGCTTGGGATAAATAAAGCCAAAAAAAGCTAATTCAATTTTAGGCTGAATTAATAGAAGTACAGCCTCCAAATGAAGGAAAAGCAAAATCCAGCTGTCCCATCTAGAGCTGATAACATCTATGATACAATGTGAGTGTTACATTGTAGGTAGGATGTTCCCAATCTGACATGGATGGAGAGACCTGGGGACTGAATAGGTTATAAGATGATTATTTAAAGGACCTACAGATATGGAAAAATACTCAAATAAGAGGTTTTTTTTTTTTTAATTTTAAATCACCATCCCCAAATATCTGAAGGATTTTCTTAAGGAAGAAGAATGAGGATTAGTGGTTGATCCCAGAAGGCAGGAGCAGGAAGGAGCAAAAGATGAAGTTAGAAGGCAGCAGATTTTGACCGGATCTGACAGAACTTTTCCCTACAATTTGAACTGTCCAAAATGGAATTGGCTGCCTTCAGAGGCACCGAGTCTCCAACCCTAGAGCCTTCAAGCAGAGACTATAATAGCGCTTTCTGAAATATTATAGATGGAGTATATGCTTAAGGTCCTTTTCCATTCTAAGTTTCTATTACAATTAGGATCATGTACCCTAAATTTGGTGATTCAGTTATGTCCTCTTCATGATCCCATTTGAAGTTTTCTTTTTTTTTTTTGATCATACTTCATTCTCTTTTTTTTTAAATATTTTTTTTATTTTAAGCTTTTTATTTGTATGACATATGTATGGGTAGTTCCCCAACCTTGATCTTTACAAAGCTTTCCAATACTAATTTTACCCCCAGTCCCCTCCCCTCCCCTAGATGGCAGGAAGTCCACTACATGTTAATAATGTTGAAATGCTTGAGAAGTTATGCAAGAAAAATCCTATCTACAAGAAAAAAAAAGAATCAGAGAAAGGCAACACAATGCAAGCAAATGTCAATAGAGATCATGAAAATGTTACGTTGTGGTCCATATTTCATGTCCCTCTTTCTGGGTGTATATGGTTTTCTTCAGTGAACAACTGGAACTGGTTTGAGAAAATTCTTTATTGCAGAGAGCCATGTCCATCAGAATTGATCATCATGTAATACTGTTGTTGCTGTGCATGATGATCTCCTGGTTCTGCTCGTTTCACTCAGCATCAGTTCATGCAAGTCTCTCCAGGCCTCTCTGAAATCGTCCTGCTGGTCGTTTCTTACAGAACAATAATATTCCATAACATTCATATACCATAATTTATTCAGCCACTCTCCAATTGATGGGCATCCCTTCCATTTGAAGTTTTCTTGGCAAAGATACTAGAATGGTTTGCCATTGCTTTCTGCGGCTCATTTTATAGATAAGGAAAGTGAGGCAAAATGGGTTAAGTGACTTGCCCAGGATCATACAGCTAGTAAGTGTTTGAGGTTGGCTAGGATCTTAGGAAGATGAGTCTTCTTGCCTCTAGGCCAGACACTCTATTCACTGTGCTACCTAACTGCCCATTCTCTAATAGTGAGTATTCAATAAATGAGTATTTAATTGATTGATATGCCCACTTATTTTTCATTATCATTTAATTCTGAAACTGACAAGATACAAGGTTCCTAAGCTTTGAGGAGAACTCAATAAACAAATTCTGGTGCCATTTATTTGATTTCAAAGTGTCTGCCATGAAAAAGGCAAGCTACAGGTGGGAAGCTGGGAAACACTACAAGAAATGATCTTATTCCAAACCTTAATATTCTGCAGTACATTGAACCACAAGGATCATTGATTTAGGTGGATAGAGCACCACCCTTGAAATAAGAAGGATGTGATTTGAAATCCAGCCTCAGACACTTAATACATCCTAACTGTAAGTCTCTGGGCAAGTTACTTAATCCCAATTGCCTTGGGGAAAAAAAAAAAATAAAGATCTGGGAGAGACCTTAGAGGTCATTTAATCATTTTCAATATGTTTTCTGTAATACTTAACAATGCTTTGCACACAGTTACGTGCTTAATTAACACTCATTCATCTATCCAATTTCCTCTGTTTTACAGATGAAAACAATTGAGACTCAGTGAGGTACAATGATTTTTTCCAAGGTCATACATATAGTAGCACAATTAGCATTCAAACCTCCTATACTATTTTAGGTAGTACAAGCTGCCTCTCCTTTTGGGGCAATTTTCTCAAGCTATTTCTTCATGTAGAGAAGTCCTTCATGGTTCTAATGTGGGGGTGCTGTGAGGCAGAGGGGGCCATGAAAGGTTGGGGAGGGGAGGAATAGATATCTGGATCCCATGGCTGACCAGGCTAAAGAAAAACTGAGGCAGTCTGGGATTGGAGTGGGGAGGGGACACTTTGTAGTATTCATCTCTTCTGAATTTGATTTTTACTAATTCCTTTTGTGTAGGACTGATGAAAAATGGAATCAACTACATTTATTTGATTTGGTGAATTTATGATTTTTTAAAGAAAAAGGAAAATAAAAAAGGTTTTATTATCTTTGTCAAACAGCTCAGCTATAGATCCCCCTAATCTTTAAGAATATGTTTATGTTGATATTCGTAACATCAGGAGTGGGATGGGTGAACTGGGAAGGAGAATTGGGGTTAGGTCTGCTTCCTAGCTGAACACTTGGAAAATATGAATAATGGAAAAAATGAATAACTTGGAAAAGTAGATGAATATCTGGTTGAGCTTTGAAGGCCAAACAGAGAAATTTGTGTTTGATCGTAGAGAGAAATGATTTGTCTAAGACCTCATCCCTTGTAGCAGAAGTGAGACTAGAGACCAGATACATCATCTTTCCATGTCTCTTTTCCATATTGCTTTCCAATATTCACTTACATAATTCATAAGAGTACCTACAGAGCACACAAATTGCCCCATAAGCCAGAGCTGTAACTAGGAAGGAGTGATCAGGGCTTTGCCTCAGAGAGCCTAATGTTTAAGGACTTCGAGAGCACTAAAATTTTTTGGTGATAGTAGAAACACTGAAGCTTAGGATCATTAATTAAAATAGGAAGTTGCCAGATGAAATCTCCACTCTCTAGAGACCCACACTCAGGTAAACTCTACCTATTACAATCCCCACCCCACCCCCAGTGACATATCCTAGATTCTTTGTCTCCACACCACAATAGAATTTGTCTTAAAATATTTATTTGCTATGCTTTTTAGGCTATTGCCCCAGTCTCTTTTCAGTCCCCTAAGAGTGAAAAAAAAAATTTCTTGATACACCTTGACTGCAGTCTGAACTGAAGCATGAAAATTAACCCAAATCCTTCCTGTTAGTCCCACTAGATGTCATGCTCCCACTATACCCCCCCCCAAAGTCTGACTACAGGCAGCAGAGAGCTGCAGGGGGAAAGGTTGGGGCCCATGCTTTCTGGAGAATCATTCCCCAGGTGTCCCAACAGTCCCAGGACACAGAGTTCCCTCTTACTCCCTGCATAGGACTCATGTCAGTTCAGCCAGTGGGTGCTCTAGGTTAACTTTGGACCAGGTATTTCCTTTGTCTGGAAATGAAGCAACTTTTCAAGGTCTGCCTCTTATCTGGGTCCATCATGAAGAGTGCTGTCTTAGTTTCCCCAAATTGTGGTTTAGGAGTTTGGGAGTCATTTCAAATTAAACTGGTGCTTGATTCTGTCCTTAACTCCATATGATATAGTAAAAAGAACCTGTGATTTGGAGTCAGAGAACCTGAGTTCTAATGCTGTCTCTGCCTACTGTGAGACTTTAAATAAGTCATTTCATATTTTTTTCTCTGTGCATCAGTTTCCTAATCTACAAAATTAGGGTATAAAATCAATCAACTTCTAAATCTCTTTCAATTTAGAATCTTTAATTCCATGACTTGAAATCAAGTACTAAATGCTACTAACTAGCTGTGTGATTCTAAATATGTCACTCTTATTCTCCCTAGTGGTCAGTTTCCTCATTCATAAAATGAGGTGATCAGGCTAGGTGGGTTACCTCAAGTTCTTTCCAGTTGTAAATATGGGGGTTTGTAAACTGAATAGGCTTGTAATATTCTGGAATCTCTTTCTTGCTTTTGAGTTGGGATGTCCCAAAAGTCCTAGTGCAGTTAAACTAGTGAGCAGATTCTAAATTTAAAACTGCATTAAGACTTAAGACAATATACATCTATGATTCTATAGAAGGCATACAGCAGATATTTGCCCCTTTTGTACATATTTGACTATCCTTGAGTTTGTCCAGTTCTGAAAGAGTAAGCACCCTGATCTCTACCAGGAGCAACCCAGTATTGTTTTGTATCCAACCTTAACCCAAATCCTCCTTTGCCATCTAAACTTAGCTTATCCCTGAGGATCTGTGGATATACTGATCTTTGTCCTCCTAATCAAAGAGAGAAGACCCTCAGTGCTTTTCAGGCCCTGGGACACAGAGGTAACATGGGTTCTTTCTACTGGCCATTCTCCCTGAAGCTGAGAAATCAAACCATGGGGGACGTAAAAGGTCAGCAGGCTTAAGGATGGAGGGAGGCAGTTTGTCCCCCTTAAGGTTGTTCAGTCCCTTTGATGACTTGTGCGATGTTGTCTTTGGTCATCCCAGAAGCAGATGAACATTGCCTGAGATGCAGAAACATTGATATATTTAACCATCCATGTCTATAAAAAACTGGCTTTAGCTTAATCAAGGGCACTTTCCAGGAATCCTAAAAAGGAAATGTAAACTCACTATTGGTATTTCATGGTTGTACTTAGAGCTCCTCTGAATTAGAGGCTCCTTTACAGGCTAGTTAGTACAAGAAAGCCCCCTATAATATTCCTGACAAGGGGCACCTCAGCCTTGAGGGGAGGACCTTTGGTGATATCAAGAAACCCCAAATGATATTCATAATCACTCAGAAGAGTTCTATCTACACAGAAAAGTCCAAGTGGATGAAAAATAACTATTGGCTAGATTAAGATACAAAGTTGGATGGAGAATCCATTGAACTGATCCATCTACATATATTTCATGGAGAGACTATAGACATGAACTGGAACCTGAATTGAATAGGAAGAGGAGAATAAGCAAAATTGTCTTTAAGAAACTATAGTTATTGATTGGTGACAGGAAACTATCTCAGGAGACACGTTCCATTGTTGGGCAGCTCTAATGTTTAGGAAGTTCTTCCCATAGTGAGCCAAAGACCTGCTTCCCTCTCACTTCTACCATCACTCCTAGTTTTGGATCTTCTGGATCCAGGTGGAACAAACTGAACCCCTCCCCTGCATGACAGCTGGCCAGATGTTTAAAGACAACAATAACAACTCCCCTGACTGTAGTTATTGATTGGTGACAGGAAACTCACTATCTCAGGAGACACTTGTTCCATTGTTGGGCAGCTCTAATGTTTAGAAAGTTCTTCCCATAGTGAGCCAAAAACCTGCTTCCCTCTCACGTCTACCCATCACTCCTAGTTTTGCATCTTCTGGATCCAGGTGGAACAAACTGAACCCCTCCCCTGCATGACAGCTGGCCAGATGTTTAAAGACAACAATCACAGCTCCCCTGAAGGTCTTATTGTCATGGGCTGAAGCCTGATGTCAGGATTACCAGTGGAAAGTGCTCTGATCTGAATTCGTGTCCTCTCAGCTTCTACCTTTCTGACCTTGGCAAGACTTTAATTAATTTTTCTGGGCCTCCATTATGTCATTTGTAAAAAGAAAGGTGGAATGGGATGACCAAGGTCCCTTCCAGCTCTAAACTTCGGATCCTATTATGTGGTTGCTATTACTCTTTCTCCTCCTCTGGACTGACTTCAGAAAGTTCTCCTAGGCACAATCCTCCAGATGTGGGCCCATTAGGGGAAGAGCACAGTTGAAATATTCAGCTGTCCAGATTTCCCTTCAGTGCAACTCTGTGCCCAACAGGGCATTGGATATTGATGTAGACCAATTTTTGAGTAAAAGTCCGTGTTCTACAGAGATGAGGAGTCCAGGCTCTACAGTATCTGCCTACTGATACTACTTTTTCTCTCCCATCAGTGAATGTGAACCCTCATGTGTCTTTCCAGGCCAGTCTTTTGGGTGCTGATTCAGGGAACTTCCCTGTATCCTGTGCCTATGATCTTTTGAACCCAAATGTAAGACTTTGCATTTACCTCCATTAAATGCATCTTGATCAGATTCTGGATTATCATGCGTGACCTTTTTGCATCTCTCTGAGGTCATCCATTTTATTACCAAACCCTTCTAGTTCTGTGTCATCTGCAAATTTGGCAGTGTGCCTCCATCCACACACTGATAAAATGTTGAAACCAAGATAGATGATGATCCAAATAATATAGCCTACATAAAGCACTTTATAAACCATAAAACTATATTAATGCTTTTATTATAATTATGGTTAGTAGTATTTACATTTGCAAAGTACTTTTCCTCATTGATCTCACAAATTTCTGCAGCACTTTCCACTAGAGAGAGATCTTCCTTGATGCAGATCTGTTATTTAAATTACCACTTTTGAAATATGGTCTTGGGATCCATTTAACTAGTCTATCCACATCTTTCCATCTTCTTCACAAGGATATTAAGACTAGAACCTTAAAAATTGGCATGACCTTTACCCATCACACAAGTTTAGTTGGCACACAGTCTAAGGGGCTAACAGAAATTGGTGGAATACAATGGAGTTACATAAATCTGCAATTCTGAAGCATGGATTTGAATTGTGGGTCTCTTGCTTACAAGCTGCGTGATCTTGGATAAATCACTCAATGTCTCTGAGACTAGGTTCCACATCTGCAAAATGGGACAATAATATTTGCACTCTCTCCATCACAGGGTTGCTGTAAAGATCTTATGAGAAAATGGATGAATGATGATAGAAATGGAAGCCATTGCTATAAGTCTTCACAGGCTTTCCTCCTTCTGTTCCTTTTCTCATGCTCTCTCTCCCCTTGGAACTATTGTGCCACTGACTACCCTTTCAAACTCAATCCCTGGCTGCCAACGTTCTATCCATACTTCGAGGCCCAGTTCAAATGCTACCTCCTCCAAGAAGTCTTTCGAGATTCCCTAGCTTTCTTATCTATCCTCCTCTTAACTCCCTTGGCATTTGATTTGTATTACTCCTATTGTATTAATTATATCCTACTTACCTGTGACTTTGTGGACAATTATACTCTTGGTTTTAGATGGTCCCTCAGAATTCAAAGCACAGTAGATAGACCACCAGATGTGGATTCAGGAAAACCTGAATTTAAATCACTCCCCGGACACTTACTAGTTGTGTGATCCTGGGAAGCTTATTACATCTTAGATCTTAGTTTTGCCTCTTTTACAGGACCTCTTGGATCTTCTAGGAAATTTTACAAAGATGACACTGTCCTCTGTTGAACTCTGTAGTCAATGGTTTTATTGAGCCTTGTAGGTCAGAGTACCATGTCATGAAGAAGTATAGAGATTATGGAAGAAAAATGCTTGTGTGTGCGAGGATTGCATACATTTGGGGAAGCTTAACCTCTCCCCTTTGCAAAATTAAGGAAGCATTTTGAAAATTATACTAGTCAGAAGTTTATGACTGAATCTGAAAGAAAAATTCTTATCAACAGTCTCTCTTAATTCTGTAATGAGATCTGTTTTCCTCTTTCTATCAGTCCAGGAAGAACTCTGCCCCTTAAGTAATTAGGTCAGTGACTAGGACAAGATATGGGGCTCTTGATTGATCCATCTTGATGGGATCAGAACAATGATTCACCTAACAGAAAGAAGAAGTCTTTTGGATGATTTCAGTGTATGGACCTTAGGGTAGTACTCGTCAGCTGAGAAGGAAAATCCATTGTTCAAGAAGAACAGTTTTAGGAAAATGATTATGGGTAGGAGAAAGTTAAGTGACTTGTTTAATGAAGCAGAACCATGAATCGAACTGCTCTCTGAATTGAGCCCTTGCTTAGTCCAGAATCCTATAAACTGGGACTCCAAAATAATTTATGGAGAAAGATGGCCTTTCTAAACCTTCCTTCTCTAAACTGAAACAGGTTTGGATTAGAATGATTAATAAAATTGTTACTGGTCAGTTTTTCCCTACAATACAGAGTACAGCATTAATTTTTTTCCCTACAATACTAATATTCAAGCTTAGATTCTCTATATAATTAACTTCAACAGGCTTGCTCAAGTTACCTTGTGTAGCTTCTCATATGGTATATGTATGTACCTGTTAACTTTCAAAGTACCAAAGGATGTCCTTCTTGCATCCAACTTAGGGTATCTCCTAGCAACAGGATGACTATTTTTATTCCAGATCTTGGCTGAGGATCTTTCTTCTTCAGAGAGAGGATGGACTAGACAGCCAAAGAACCAGAAAGTCTCTTTCAAATCCGAGATTCTATGAGCCCATCTAGAAATTGCCCAAGACTATCTTTTTCAGCACTCCAAACATGGAGAAGGAACATTTACTTTGCCCAATCCAGAATGCTATCTATCTAAGAATAAAATTCCAAATCTTAAAAAAAAACAAACAAACAAACAAACAAAAAATGGTGATTCAGAAGGATTTGGTTTGGGTTTCTCGTTATAAGGCACTGGCTTCCCATAATCTTGGACTGCAAGCAAGGCAGAGAAGAAAATGTGCATGACAGGGACTGGATGTGTTCTGGTATATTGGAAGTGTATTGCATGAAACATGTAAAGAAAACAGAAGGTATATCTCTGTTTAGATGGGCTTGTGTAGAGATCATTTAAATGTCCTGAGCAAAGTTCAACCGAAAGAACCCATCTAACCATCGCATCATAAAGATAGTACCCATTCTTTCTGTCCTGAAGGGATGGAAACCTCTGCCCGTTAGTGCATCCATCGGCCCCACTGCCCCCCTCCCACCGCCCAGATTTTTAGCACTTGTTTGCAACAACTCAGTGGTTTTTTGCAGATGAAAAAGTTGACCCACACTTTGATTTTCTTTATTTTCAATCGATACGGTATGAATACAAAGTTTCTAGAAAGCTACAAAAAGTCTACCACTTCCTCAAG
The DNA here is from genome assembly GCA_023553655.1 of Myrmecobius fasciatus. Taxonomy (NCBI): domain Eukaryota; kingdom Metazoa; phylum Chordata; class Mammalia; order Dasyuromorphia; family Myrmecobiidae; genus Myrmecobius; species Myrmecobius fasciatus. Next base: position 207,063 of record JAJPUD010000122.1, on the reverse strand, counting down.
AAGGCATCAAAATGTGTCACTTTGCAAAGACATGAAAACACCTGCAGTAACTGACACAAAAATAGCATTTTTAGAGTGATGAAATAATTGCACTTAACTGGCATGGATATTAAAGTTATCACACATGTACCGCGAAAGCTAGAATACATTTTTTTTTTACAAAGCACTTTATAAAAAAATTCTCTGCACACAAACCCTATAATTTTCATATTACTATCATACTAAAGATAAATTCACTTTAAAGCCAACACTTAAAACATTTTGAAACAAAAAAGGTACCAGTACCTACACACAGACAATAACAAATACAAGAATACTGTACTGCCAAGAGATTGAAGTGAACTTCTTTTGGAAATTTCTGCAATTAGGTTAAAGAAATGTGAGATTTTCTTTGCCCTCCCTCCCTCCCCCAACAGGGTTCCCACCCACCCAATCTAACAAAAAGGAAATGCTTTATCAAAAGGCAGTTTCCACATCAAGTCACCAGCAGCAGTACAATCATAAAGTAACCACTGACCATATATGAATATGCTTAAGTCACAAACCCATTTTTATACACATTACACGAATAAACATAAAGTGAGAATTCCATTAAGTCATTTACAACGTGAACAGATGTACATGGCAAAACGGGTTTACGTAAAATGTACAAATAGTAAAGAATTAAAGGCTATTCAGGTTTTTTTTTTTTCAACTGTTATAAAATTCTTCTGTCATTTTTCAGGCACGTACTGTATTTTATTTTATTTATTTGTTTGTTTGTCTGCGGTCATGAGCCTGAAGTAACAAGGCTCACAAAAAAATGTGTCTTTTAAGGAGGTAACAGGGAAAAACATCATTTGTCAACCAAGGGCTTTCAATAGCTAACTGACACAATGAAGATTACAAATATGAAACTGGAAAAGTCGGAGACTGATTTCCAATTGGCTTGCATTTGAACACTAAAAGCTTCCTTTCCAGAAGAAGGAAAAAGAAGAGAAAAAAGAAAAAAGGAGAAGAAGAAGAAAGGAAGGAAGAGAAAGAATAAAACAAAGAAGAAAAAGAAGGAAAGAATGCACAATCTTATAATCAAAGGCAGACAAAAAAAAAAAAGGTCAACCTGAGAAAGGTCTGAACTTGGAATCTATAACGATTGATGATGAACAACAGAGAGATTAAACATCATTTCAAAAAAAAAAATCAGAACACTTCAGAGTATAGGGACTCTAAAAAAAACTTCACAGGGAGTAAGAAAATCAATTACACCCAAAGAGTTAGGAAAAGAAAATAAATATAAGCATTTCAATTACTCTCATGGTGGGTTGACTTCTGTTAGCTGTCTACTGGCATTAAACATTAATTAAACAAGTTTCACTTTGAAAGATATAGGCAATGGGTTTAAAAAGGCTAGTAAACTATTGCCAAATGAAACTGAGCTAGGGGGAAAAAAAAAAAGAGGGGAAGAAAGGGGAAACAAATATTGTTAGAGCTTCAATTTTTTTCAAGGCAGGGTGCAGTACCAAGGTCCATGGTTTGAAAATTCAAGTAGCTAACTAGCTTGTGTAGTGTTTGAATAGAAATGGCTGAATTTTAGTGGCATTCCAGATAGGTTTATTTTCATTTGTAAATCTTCATAGCATAAGGATTAGAGGGAGAGTGAGGAGAGAGAGAGGCACAGAAATCAAGTGATATAAAATAAAACTTCAAATTTAGAAAGATTATTCTTATGATAGACACCATGCAGAAGGAGACAATATATGTCAAAAGTTTACCAAGTGACTATAAAACTGTGTTTATAATAAAAACACCTCTCTTCCAGATTTTGGTTGGGCTGGTGTTTTTCCCTGGTCCCCTAGCCCAAACCCTCATGTCCATTTTCTTTATAATGTATGGCCCAGATCTCAAAAGGTGACAAAAGCAGACAATGACTTTAAAGAGTTGCCTTCCTTGGGACTGAAACATTTATTGAAAATGTTGAGTTGTGACTGGTGCTCTTTGGGAGATTTTTCAAAGCACATTCAGACATCACACTCAAAAGTCAACATTGCCAGGCTTTAAAAAGCTGGTTTGGATTTGATTTACCCTAATTCACTTTGGTTCGGTACTTTTCTCTCAGTCTGGTGCTTCCAAATTTCCAAAGAGTCTAACTTTGTAAACAAAATAGTGCACACTAGAACTAGAATAAAAAGGAAAGCCTTCACAGGAACTGAAATGTTCAACAGAAAGGAGATCGAATGAACCCAAAGTTCTAACATCTGTCCATCGACAAATGATTTCTGTGGCTGTCGAGCTCCACAGACACAAGATTGGGCAAAGAGCAGAAAAGGGAGTAGTACATGGGTCATCTGGATCTATTAACATCCCAGTTACTGGTCTTTCACGGCTGTAAAACAGTGGTGGAGAATAGAAGGTTGCGGACGGGACTATCCAATGACTGGTGGCAAGCAGGTTACCATACGCAGTGCTCTCTTGTAAATGGAGGCCTAGAGTTTTGTGTTTTTTTTTCCCCCTCGTTCCAATAAACCAAAGGCATTACGGTGATCTCTAAATATTTTTGGTCTCTCTACAAATTATCATCATTATGGCAGCACTTTTCTAAGCTGGAACGGCAAACCAAAGGCACTTTCATGCTAGAGTGAAAATTCAAAAATAGTTAAGTATTTGGTCGTGAAATTTAAAAGGCAGCATCATAAGTACTTTTCACGGAAAACTATGAAGTTGTAACCTTTCATTTTGGTATATACATTTAAGAGTGTAATGATGGGATTGACTTGGATATAATTTCATGTTTTAGACCAAGTAGTCCAAAAAGTTTCCTGTGGAAACAAAGAAAACAGGTGCTCATTTGTTGTTGTTGTTGTTCATTTGTTTTGTGAAGGGAGCCAATTTGTAAAAATCAGGTCAAGAACAACTCTAAGAAAAGGCTGGTGGCAAGTACATCTAAGAGAACACTAAGGCACTGCATACTGGAATGCTTTGGCGGCTCGGAATTAAAAAGTTCCTAGAAAAGTAACAGTTACAAGAGAAATGCTTCCAGCTTACAAAAGGGCTCACAGTTTTCAGGCAGCCTTTTGTACCACACACCCCACGTTGAACATCCCAAGGATTTAAGGCTTTTCAGAATGAACGTGTGCAGGGTTTAGCCACGTATTGAAAAAGGGTGAAGAAAAAGCAAAGCAAACACTTCCTCCTAAAATGACACACGGACAACACTGATGCACAAGCTTGGAAAAACCTGACATCAGGACAGATGCAGTACCGGAGCATAGAAAACTGTACCTGGTTTGGAAATGGACTGATTTATCGTTATACAATTCAAATTGTTGACTGTCTTAGAAAAAAAACAAAACAAAAACAAAACAAAAAAAAACTGCTAAAGCCACTATTGTATTGGAGTCCTAAAAGAGACTTGGCTTTTAAAAAGTAGTTTTGGAATAGAGGGTGAGCTTTGGGCTCTCAGGATGTTGTGCTCTTGCTGATGGGATGGTCAGCATTGGAAAGAGGTCTACAGGAACCTATGGTGGAAGGTGAACCATACACAATGCTAACTAAAAGGCTCATCAGCTTTACTATGTGCATATCAATGATATAACAGGGTTCTTAGCCAGCATACAGAAAATGATATTTAGATAGTGCTGTGTCTTAGAAAGACCGGTGTCATTTCTATAAAATAGTGAGCCTGCCCCTTTTCCAAGATCTCAACTGACTCCTTTCTCACCCCATTCATTCTCTCTCAAAGTCTGGATGATCTCTTTCCCAGTCAATGTTCCTCTTTCTAAATCGTCCAGGGTCAAAAATAAAATAAAATAAAATAAAAAATTTCCCCTGAATGTCTATGTGAGTACTAATGAGATAGTTTGGGAAGTGAAACCTTAAAGGAAATTCAGCAACATGGCAAAGGTACTAGGAAAGAAAGCTCTGAGGAACGATGGAAAGGGATGGTGAAGAAAAAGGACTATAAATGATGAAGGGAAGCCCAAGCATTCGCCATTTCTATCAGGAAGGCAACAGGACTTAAGAGTCGCAAGAAGATGATGAGTAAAGAAATTGTCCTGGGAAAGACTGGAATAAGGATGGATTTTCTACCTGGTTCCTCAGTTTCCTCATCTGTAAAATGAATGAGGAGAATTTTTGGAGAGGAAGGTTGGTTTCTCAGATTTGAATAGCTATAGATTTCTAATCCTTATTTCCTTTCTACTTTGGCTGAGTGAGGCAGCCCTGAAGCCAGGATTTGGCCACTTCTGTTGGCTATTGTGCTTTGTGATTGAAGAGAACCAAAATGACATTATTCTGTTGGGGTCAAAGTACAGTGCATCCCACTGAGGCTGATGAGACCAATATGAGCTCAGAGAGCTCAATCATAGTTTGGGCACATGTATAATGATAAAGCTACTGGGCCAGAAGGGGATCTATATACCATAGTCCCAGCTTTTATGAGTATTTCCTTTTGTAAAATGGTGATTTAGGCCAAATAATTGTTTTCGAAATACAAGCAAGAAAACATTTTATTACTAAAGGCTTTTAATTCATAAAACACATAAACTTAAGCAGATCTGCTGACTGTCCTGCTTTCTGCATTCTAGGGCTTATAACTCCTATTTCTTTTTTCCTAGGTCCCCATCATTACTCTCATGAGATCAATCAGTCTGGTATGGGATGGGAAACATTGGCCCAGAAAGCTTTATTAGTGTTGACATTATGTTTAAGATAATCTCCAAAGCAGTCCCTGGTTTTTATTCGAGGTCTTCCAGAAAAACAAAGAGGAATGGAGTTACATTGTCCAATTTAGTGCCCTTTTGTCATTACATTTCACTTCAGGAAACAGAAGGAGAGGCCCCACACTCCCTGGTAAAAATTGGCACGGGAAGAAGGCCCTGAAAATAGACAGAAAGGACCAATGTTTAGAAGGATCGGTTATCACTTGGATCTCTTTCCTGGAGGTTTTTAATTCTAAGATCGGAATACTCTAGAGGAAGAGATGACCAAGGGGAATTTGCAAGAGGGCCTCGGACAAAATTCTGTCGCTCCTTCCAAGCAGATTTAGGGGAGGATGGATTGCTAGGAAGAGAGGGAAGAAGCACAGATGCAGCTGCTGAAAGGAGCCACAGTTTATCCAAAAGATACTGAGAAATACAGGATGAGAGAAGCTTTAGCTTTTGAAAAATAAAGTATTAAGAAAGAAAAAAAAAAACCAACCAAAATTTTAAATGGGATAAGAATTATTAGTGATTTTAAGCAAAAGCAATCCCAAATCCACAATGACAACACAGCAAAGCCCCAAACAAAGGTTTAAGGGCAGAAGGAATACAGAGGTGGAATTTAACCACCTGAGCAGTTTATCATACAATTATGTTGAGAATCAGATGCCTGCATGTAAACAACTGTGACTAGGGAGCTATGAATCTGGCAGGAGGAGTTTGAAGTGGTTTGTCTGGCTGCCTGTTGGGGTTTTTTAAAATTCCCTCTATCTAGTACTACTATATAAGATATTTCCAAGTCTCTGTGGGGTTGTGTGTGGGGGTGCGTATGTGTGTGTGCAAGCTTTGAAAAATAGTTTGAAATATCCTTCCTGCTTGTGGGCCACACAAATCGCATATGGCTCCCTTCAGGCAGAACTGCCTGAGAGGGCAATGGGACCACCATGGGAAGAAGGTGGGCAAGATACCAAAAGTATTGGTTCACTTTCAAGTTATTAAAGCTTAAAGTTGCACAAAGACTTGTGACACACTTTATTTTGGGGACAGCTAATCAGTCACAGGATAAGAAGATATAATCCAAAAAGATGTACACAGCCTTAAAATAAAGGGCCACCTGTGAGCAACTGTGAATGGGCCAAATGGGTCCTGGGAATAGGAGTAAGACAACATCTGGATCTGGCCTAAACTGAGTTACAAGCTCTGTAAAGGACTGGAGCTCACACAGGAGCCTCCACCATTCAGCACAATATGCCAGATGCCATCTTTTCTTCCCAGGGACAAAATGCACACATTCCGGTGAAATGTATGGTGTGCTAGGAAAAAAGATCGATCTGTAATCAAAAGGATTTGAGTTCAAATCTTGACTCTGCTACATACTAGCTGATTGATGTCAGGACAGGCTTTTGGTCTTTCTGGGCCTCAGGTTCTTCACTTGTAAAGGGAAAGATTTGGGGCAGAGGATGACTAAGGCCTCTTCCACCTCTCAATCTGTCTCTTATGGAAGGTTTGGGTAAGAGGTTGTACCCTGTAGCTGTGAAGCAGTTTTTATCTGGGTGACAGTAAATGGTGGAAAACTGGCATTCAGTCAACATGGAAGGAAGAAAAAATAAGGAAAGAAAAAAGGAAGGAATGGAGGGAGTGGGAAAGGAAGGGAGAGAGAGAGGGAAGGAAGAAAGGAAGAGGGGAGGGAGAGAGGAGGAAAAGTTGGAAGAGAGGGAAGAAAGAGAAAAAGAAAGGAAAGAGGGAAGGAGGAAGTGAGGGGGGAAGGAAAGAAGGAATATGGAAGGAAGGAGGGAATGGAAGGAGGGAGAGATGAATGGAGAAAGTAAAGGGAAAGGAAAAAAAGGATAGAAGGAGGGAGAGAGAACTAGGGTGAGGGAAAGAAGAAGGAAAGAAGGAAGAAAGGAATAAAGGGAAAGAAGGAAAGATGGAAGGAATGGAGGGAGAAAAGGAAGGATAGAAGGAAGAGACTGAAGGAAGGGAGGGAGGAAGAGAAGTAGAAAGAGAGGGAAGAAAGAAGGAAAGGAGGATAAAAAGGTGGGAGGATGGAAGGAAGGAGCACCATGCTTTATAATCTAGGTCTTTTAATGACATATAGTATCAGAGTAGAAAGAACCCAAGTGAGGTCATCACTCTCCCTACCAACTCTAATTGCTGAATGTATTTTAGCATTTGAAGAGGGAAGTAAAGAACTCTCAAATGAGCTTGTTTCAAAAGAAGGAGCATGAACAAATGTACCAAAGTTAGTAACAAATGGCATGCCCAAACCTTAAGGGGATTAGTCAACACATTAGAATCGAAGGGCTTGAAGAGATGTTCAGAAAATGCCTCTTGCTTGTCCATTCAAGGACTTTAGATATTCAAATGAATGTGGATCTGTTAGAACAGCTCAGGTGGGTCTGTGATGTTCTGAGTGGCAGCGATACTAAAGCAGATGAGCCTTTTGGAATTTGGTCTATGAAATCTTTTTCCCACCACAGTCTTCTCTCTACCTTGCAGCTAACAGTGCAGTATTCATGCCAATTTTTAAAAAAACTCTTATTTTGTTACTAATAATTTCAGTGTTTCAAATTCAACTCAAATTAATAGAAAATTTAGTTGTCCATATAAAATATAACTGCACACACAACTACAATGTAAGTTTAAAATTTCAGTATTTACCTACTTATTGCAAAACAAGCCATCTTTTTCATTAAATAATCAAATCTTCATATTAGTACAATACAATTTTTATATTTTTAAATACACTCTATATGTTATGTATAAGGGATGACATTTTCTTTCTTTGTAATACCTGTTCAGATGTTTAATGGATTAGAGAATTAGTTTTAAATGGTGAGGAAAAAAAATACAATTTTGCCTCATTAGGGTCTTCCTACCAAGCATTTCTTAAGGCTACATTGTAACATTTGGTTTCAAAAAGGAAAAAAAAAAGTTTCATTTAAAAAATAATTTAGTGAATTACATTCGTTTCACCCTAATTAGTTACAAAGATATTCTAAAGTTTCTTCACTTTGTGTACTCATTTACATTTATACTTAAAGTTTCACTTTAATTTTACTTGCATCTTAAAACAAGTATTTTATGTTGGAGGAAAAAAACAAAACTAAACTAAAAACATTTGTATAAATGCTGTAAATTTCCCATGACAAATGCTTCTGTCTTACATTTTTTTACCACAATTAAAAACAGGTCTCCCAGACAAGAGACCTCAGCTTTTTAAGTGTCATCTTTCCCAAAGAACTCTGGATTGCAAATCTGAAGAACACATCATTTCAGAAAGAATTTTTTTTAAAAAAACAACTGTACCAGAATTTCACAGCTACAATGATATATGAACACATGAAAAATGACTCTGACAGGATTTAGAAAACCGTGGGGGCTTCCCTGGGCCAGGGGCCCGGCCACTTAGTACTGAGGTTTACAGTCTGCAGTTTCATGATGACATGTGTGTGTGTGTGTATGTATATATAAATAACCGTGCTCAGTCCTTTACAAGCCTGTAAATATGATGCTGTGCTCCATGCTCACTATTTGACACTTCAAATACGCAGGCCATGCAGAGGAGGGTTTCTTGTGTATCCCTGTTCGTTACCACCTGTAAAAGACAGATCACACAAGTAGTTAGGGTGACAGGTGCATCCTGTGGTTCAAATTCCATTTTACTCAATGCTATGACAACCATCATTTATTTTAAAATAAATATGTGTGAGCTCTGGCCAATGGTCATATAACCTGCTCTAAGAGAAGGGTTTGGCTGAAGCTTTAAGAGATGTTTCAGGTAAACCACCTGAACTGTGTGCAAAGGATTTTGTCCCATCTGTAGTGCTGCTGTCCTGGCACTCTAAGGGGGCAGGATAATGTTCTAGAGAACACAAAATCTCAGAAGTGGAAGGATCCTTCCTGTCTGATTCAGACCTAGTCAAGTAGAACTCCCTCTAAATCATGGGTACTTCCATCTTTTGTGAGTTATGGCTCCCCACTTTGGCAGTCTGGTGAAGCCTCTAAATCTCTTCTCAGAATCATGTTTTTAATTTCTTGGGAGTTTGATTGGTATGGCACTAAATAAATTAGTTTGGGTAGTATTATCATTTTTATTATTTTTGCTCGGCCTACTCATGAGCACTTAATGTTTTTCCAATTGATTAGGTCTGATCTTATTTGTGTGGAAAGTGTTTTGTAGTTTAGTTCATATAGTTCCTGACTTTTCCTTGGCAGATAGATTCCCAAATAGTTATACTAGCAACAGTTATTTTGAATGGAATTTCTTTTTTGTATCTCTTGCTGCTGAACTTTATTGGTAATATATAAAAATGCTGATGATTTATGTGGATTTATTTTGAATCCTGCAACTTTGCTAAAGTTGTGAATTGTTTCTAGTAATTTTTTAGTCGAGTTTCTAGGCTTCTCTAAGTATAACATGTCATCTGCAAAGAGTGATAATTTGGTTTCCTCATTACCCATTCTAATTCCTTTAATCTCTTTTTCTTCTCTTATTGCCAAAGCTAACATTTCTAATACAATATTAAATAGTAATGGTGACAGTGGGCAGCCTTGTTTCACTCCTGATCTTATTGGGAATGGTTCTAGATTGACTCCATTACATATGATGCTTGCTGATGGTTTTAAATAGATACTACTAATCATTTTAAGGAAAAGCCCATTTATTCCTATACTCTCTGGTGTTTTTAATAGGAATGGGCATTGGATTTTATCAAAAGCTTTTTCTGCATCTATTGAAATAATCATATGATTTTTGTTAATTTGGTTATTAATATAATTGATTATGCTGATAGTTTTCCTAATATTGAACCAGCCTTGCATTCCTGGTATAAATCCTACTTGGTCATAGTGTATTATCCTGGAGATAACTCAGAATCATGTTTTTAAATGCTTAAAATGAAATACCCAGGATTACAAAGCAATCAATTACACAGAAATAGTTATCAAAAATTTTTTTAAAGATTAAGTTCATGGATCCCAGGTTGAGAAATCCTACTCTATGATATCCCAGACAAGTGGTAGCCCAGTGAAGAGATATCCAGTATATCACACTCCCCGAAACAGACCATCTCTCTCTGGACAGTTCTAATCATGAGATGTTCGTACTTACATCAAATCCGAATCTCTCCATAACTTCTACCCATTGTTCCTAATGAGGTCTGATATTTGGAGTCAAATCCAATCTTTCTTATTCTTAGAGAGAACTCTCAATTTTCCCCTACAACTTTTCTTCTTCAGACTGAACAACAGTTATTTTAATCAAGCTACAATACATGATTTAAACTCAATATGTCCAAAATCTCTCTCCTACTTTCCTTCTTAATGCAGAGGAAACACCATCCTTCTAGTTCCTCAGTTTCATATCCTGGACCCTTCACCATCTCTCACCCCCATATCCAAGTTGTTGTCAAGGTCTGTCAAGGTCAGCATCTTTCCTATTTATGTAAATATAAGCTGTTTTGTTGTTTTTTAATGGCTTCCAAAGCACTTTCTTTTATAACAACTCAGGGGAGTCAGCAGCAGCTGCATTTCCCCCATTTAATAGAACAAACTTTGTCCTCTCTCTTCCCCCCAAAAGGGGGGGGGGGGAAGAGCAGGAAAGAGTAAGAGAAATTATTCTGTATCTCTGGAAATAAGTTGACCCCTTACCAACAAAATTGTAAAGTTTTCCAACACACTGTTCATCATATATTTTTCTGGTAAATGCTTGAGCTTGTGGATGAAGTTGATCATATATTCACACATTGGAGAGCGGTTTATTCTATACACAAATCGGCCATTCTCAAACCTCGCATATTCCGTCTGAGAAGAGGGGAAGAAAAAAAAAAGATTTCTGTAAATTTAAAAATACATGAGACAGCTGACTGATTTTTTTTATATTGCCTTATAGGAGGAAACAGTGTGAGTATATGGGTGGATGGTGGTAGCAAGGATCAAAGGTAAATACTATCAATGCATTGCTCTTCCTCAATTACTAGATAACCATTTATTCCCCTCAGCACTAACTTCAAATGAATACCTCACTAAGAAGGGTCTCCAGCAGTATTTAAACAGGAAGCAGAGTTGAGATAGGGGAGAAGGAAGCAAGTTTTGAAACAAGTTTTCCTCCTGATAACTTGTCAATAGCATGTACTGAGCCCCACTGGCCTGGAGCCAGAGTCACACAATGACATTAGTCAGTTTGTGCCATTTTCACCCAAATCGGTAAGGATGAAGGTAGGCAGACAGAGAGAACAGGAGAAATATTTATGAAATGCCAAAATTTAGCTAAATACACAAATGCACATGAATTCCACCCCATTCCCTGCAGCCATCTCTTTCTTGGTTTTATTCCAGAGGTATGGCTTCCAAGGCAGAATTTTGGCAAATTTCTCTGCAGAAATCTACAACCAAGCATCCCATCATTACCTGAAATCTCCTTTGGGCATTTATGAACTCTAAGTAATGTGCTGATGGTTAATCACTTGAGCTAGATTCCTTGTTGATATTTATACGACACATTCTATCTGTTGACTCTGGATGCCCTACATCACCTACTTCTAGACCTGCTCATCTCTGTCTCCTGGCTTACCTGACTTCCATGAAGTCTCAGCTCAAAGATGCTTTTGTGCAAGAAATAAATGTGTCTTTAATGCTGTCATGCTAGTGCCTTCCCTCTGAGATTAACTCCGATTTATCCTGTATAATTATTTGCATGTGGTCTCCCAACTAGACTGTAAGCTACTTGAAGGGAGCAGCTGCATTTGCATTTATTTGTAACTACCCTGGAGTCAGGAAGGCTCATTCCTCTGAGTTCAAATCTGGCCTCAAACACTTGTTAGCTGTGGGGACAAGTCAATTCATCCTATTTGCTTTAGTGTACTCATCTGTAAAATGAACTCAAGAAGGAAATGGCATCTTTAATAGAAAACCCCAAAGGAATCACAAAGAATCAGTACCTCAGATACCATAGATATATATGTATATGGGTATGAGTATGTATAAATGCATATGTATATATAATTATATTATAAATAATTACTATATATCAGATTGTACATAATATCTGTGAAAATATCTTTATCTATAAATAGGTTTGTCATGCTTATTATATATTATCTTCAATCTTCATAACAACTTTGTGTGGTACCTGAGGTATCTCAGATACACTCACCCACAAACAAGGAGATTGGATCAGTCAATACTTAAAGATAATTAATTCAGATTCTTCATTAAAAGAACAAATACTGAAGCTTACATAAGAGGATATGCAATATTGATCAGAGAAATGTAAATTAAGACAACTCTGAGATACCATTACACACCTGTCAAATTGGCTAAGATGACAGGAAAAGATAATGATGAATGTTGGAGGGGATGTGGGAAAACTGGGACACTGATACAATGTTGGTGGAGCTGTGAACAGATCCAACCATTCTGGAGAGCAATTTGGAGCTATGCTCAAAAAGTTATCAAACTGTGCATACCATTTGACCCAGCAGCGTTTCTTTTTTTTTTTTTTCCTTTTTTCTTTTTGCTGAGGCAATTGGGTTAAGTGACTTGCCCAGGGTCACACAGCTAGGGAATGTTAAGTGTCTGAGACCAGATTTGAACTCAGGTCTTCCTGACTTCAGGGCTGGTGCTCTATCCACTGCACCACCTAGCTGCCCCACCCAGCAGCGTTTCTATTGGGCTTATATCCCAAAGAGATCTTAGAGGAGGGAAAGGGACCCACGTGTGCAAGAATGTTTGTGGCAGCCCTTTTTGTAGTGGCTAGAAACTGGAAACTGAAGGGATGCCCATCAATTGGAGAGTGGCTGAATAAATTATGGTATATGAATGTTATGGAATATTATTGCTCTGTAAGAAACGACCAGCAGGACGATTTCAGAGAGGCCTGGAGGGACTTGCATGAACTGATGCTGAGTGAAACGAGCAGAACCAGGAGATCATCATACACAGCAACAACAGTATTACATGATGATCAATTCTGAGGGACATAGCTCTCTGCAACAAAGAATTGTCTCAAACCAGTTCCAATTGCTCACTGAAGAAAACCTTATACACCCAGAGAGAGGGAAATGAAACATGGACCACAACATAACATTTTCATGCTCTCTATTGACATTTGCTTGCATTGTGTTGCCTTTCTCTGATTCTTTTTTTTTTTCTTGTAGATAGGATTTTTCTTGCATAACTTCTCAAGCATTTCAACATTATTAACATGTAGTGGACTTCCTGCCATCTAGGGGAGGGGAGGGGACTGGGGGTAAAATTTGTAATGGAAAGCTTTGTAAAGGTCAATGTTGGGGAACTACCCATACATATGTTATACAAATAAAAGCTTTAATAAAAAAAAAAAAAAAAGAAGAAGAAGGAAAA
>JAJPUD010000122.1:172913-193923 GCA_023553655.1 Myrmecobius fasciatus | reverse complement strand
TTTCAGAGAGGCCTGGAGAGACTTGCATGAACTGATGCTGAGTGAAACAAGCAGAACCAGGAGATCGTTGTACACAGCAACAACAATACTATATGATGATCAATTCTGATGGACATGGCTCTCTTCAACAATGAAATGTTTTAAACCAGTTCCAATTGTTCAGTGATGAAGAAAGTCATATATGAAGAAAGAGGACCATGGGAACTGAGTGTGAACCACAACATATTATAACTTTTTGTTGTTGTTTGCTTGCATTTTGTATTCTTTCTCATTTTTCCCCCGTTTGATTTGATTTTTCTTGTGCAGCAAGATAATTGTATAAATATATAAACATATATTGGATTTAACATTAAAAAAAATAAGAGGAAAAGACCCTGATGTTGGCTAAGACTGAAGGCAAAAGAAGGGGATGGCAGAAGATGAGAAGGATGGTATCATGGAAGCAAGAAGCATGAGCTTAGACAGAAAGAGTGAAGGATAGAAAAGCGTGGTGTGCTATGGTCCACGGAATCAGAGTTGAGATATGAGTGAGTGACTGAATATCAACAAATTTTAACAGTCATCATCTATATGTGATATGCATGCATATATAAATGCCAATTACTATTGTAAACCCCCAACCAAGGGAAGTGGGAGCTTTCAGGAGAGACATGAGCAGTGCTCTGATTATATCAGGAATTCTCCTTTGCTTGGAAAATATAGGTGCCCAAAACAAGGTTCCTCTAGGCTTCCTACCCTTTCTGATATAAAACTGCCATTACAACCAAAATAATTTCTTTGGAATTCTACATCTTGCCTTTGTATTTTTGTTGTTTTCCTGGTTGTCTTAGCACCATTTCTGTCTGTTAAGCCTTTTTCTTTTCTGTCTAGGCCTACGTCAAATTTCACCCCTCTATAAGAGAAGGTCCTAATCTTCCCCAGCAGAAATCAACTCTACTTCTTCTAAATCCTTATAGCATTTAGGTTGTACCTTTTTCCCAGTAGTTATCACTTACTACCTCATAGTCTAATTATTTTTAATGATAGTACTTGCTGAGCTGGATGGATACTATTCTCTTTTTTCTTTTTCTTTCTTTTTTTTTTTTTTTTTAATCTCTTTGAATTCTGAGTTGGACCAGTACATGGGCATTTATACTGATGGAGGATATTATTTTGAGCAGCATCTTCCAGATGGTCTAGCCTAAGAAATTGCAGAGTGGATATTCAATAAATGCTTGTTGAATGGCTATTTCATAAGAATAAAGGGACCAGGAAAAGTCCCAACTGAACTCAGAGATTATCAAAAAATGTTATAAATGTTACAGTTGAAAGGAACCTAGAGACATCATCTAGTAAAAGATTTTCATTTAAAATTTGGAGAATTGGGCCTTACAAGTCAGTAAATATGGTATGACATCCAAAAGATCTAGAGTTATATTCCAGGTTGAATTTAAGAGAAGGAAAACATCCATAATAAGGGAAGTGACATTTCTGTTGCACATCACCCTGGTCCAGTTCTAGGTGTCACATTTTAGGAAGGATAGAACAAAGCCCTATCCTTTTATAAATCTATCTAAAAGATGTCAATTAGGATAGTGAGAAAACTCGAGAACATTTAGAAAGAGACTAAGGTTCAGTCTAGAACAAAACATCTTTAAAGGTGGCTCCTTCCTTACTGAAGATCTTCATTTAAAAGAAGGGAACGTTGAAAAGGAGATTTCTTGATTATATCCATGTGGGACTAGTCTGATATCCAGCTCTGAGAATCTATGAAGCAGCTTGGCTATGGATAGCAAGTCATTAGCAACTAGGAGGGGAACTGGATCTGGCTTTAGTGGGCTAGTTTGATGGTTGAGAGGCTATCATCTAAGAAATGTGCACATTATGGGTGCTGACAAAAAATCTGCCTAGCCCAAGGTCTGTTTGCTCAGGTGTGTTTGCCTAGCAGGGGATGGGAGAGAAGGGACCAGCAAAAAAAAAAAAAAAAAGGTTATTTACATGGGGGTTGGTGGCAGGGGTGGACTAGACCTATAATTTCATTGGCATAGGAAACTTCCTGTACCCATGAAGGACACCTGCTCTGCAACTTAGTCTTTTAAAAGGGGGCCAATGAGAAATCAGGGAAATTGCCATACATCTTGTAAGTGTGGGACTCTGACCCTTAGGTTTTTCTGAGTCCAAGAATGGCATTGTCTGTACTATTCATGCTGACACTTAATTTCTTTTTTTTTTTTAAATTGAAGCTGTTTATTTTCAAAACATAAAAGGATAATTTTTCAGCATTGACCCTTGCAAAACCTTGTGCTCCCAAATTTTCTCCTTTTTCCCCCCATTCCTAGATGGCAAGTAATCCAATATATTGACACTTAATGAGTTTTTTTAAATAATTAATCAAGTTTAAAACAATCTTTAAAGCAATCTTTGACTCTTTTTCATTTCCTTTATCCTTTTATCTAGCCATGAAGTCTTTCTTCTATATATCTCTCATATGCATCCCTTCTTCTCCTTTACTAATATTATCCCTCTAGTAATACTCCCAAGCACCTGAACTCTAAATGACATACCTGACTTCCTGGTTTCTTCCTAACCTCTTCTAGCTTCAAACATAATTTCATGACTGATTTTTCTTAGAGTATTTCCTCATCTTGTCTCTCCTCTGATTCTCAGCCAGTACCTGACAGCAATATCAATTTCAAACTCCCTATCTAGACATTTCAATTCTTCCATCATATGGATCCATTTCACTTCTCCATCTTTTCTCTTACTACTTATTCAGCACAAATTCTGGGCTTTATAGTAGAGAGCTGAAGGAAAGTTTGAGGTACCATCCTCCCACCCCAGGATTAGAGGTGCTTATACTAATACCTTTTTTAAAAAGTGAACTGGCAAAGAAGAAAGAATCCCACGATTGAAATTATGGGAATGGGGAAGACTGGGATTCATCTTCAGAGGAGGACACTTCAGTTAAAAAAAGAAAAGAAATGAAAAGAAAGCTAACAAATTAGAAAAGGAGGTAAAAAGTCTCAAAGATGTAAATAATTCTTTGAAAATTAGAATCGGGCAAGGGGAAGCCAGTGAAGCAATAAGAGACGAAGAAATAACAAAAACAAAAACAAAAAAAATCTATAAAAAATGAGAAAATAGAATAGAATGTGAAACATCTCATAAGAAAAACAACAGATCTAGAGAACAAATCAAAAAAAGAAAATATAAAAATAATTAAACTACCAGAAAGTTGTGATCAAAAGAACCTTGATACAATAAAGCAGGAAATAATCCTAGAAAATTGTCCTGGACTGATAGAACATGAGGGGAAAGTAGAAATAAAAAAAATTTACCGATCACCACCTCAGAGAGATCCTTTGTGGAAAACGCATAGGAATATTATTGCCAAATTTTGAAATCCTCAGATCAAAGAGAAAATTTTGCAAGAAACAAGAAAATAATAATTTAAATACATTGGAGCTATAATTAGAATTGTACAACATTCATCAGAAGCTACAACAAAAGATCACAGGTCTTGGAATCATATCTACAGAGGATCAAAATAACCAGGCCTGAAGCCAAAAATATCATATCCAGAAAAATTATCTATAATTTTCAATGAGAAAAAAATGGATATTCAACAAACTTGCAGATTTTCAGGACTTTTTTTTTAAATTACAGTTTTTTTTATTTCCAAAACATGGATAATTTTTCAACATTGACCTTGCAAAACCTTATGTTCTAAATTTTTCCCTCCCTTCCCTTTCCCCCCCCTCCCCATATGGGAGGTAATCCAATATATGTTAAACATATTGGGGCAGCTAGGTGGCGCAGTGGTTAGAGCACCAGCCCTGAAGTCAGGAGGACCTGAGTTCAAATCTGGTCCCAGACACTTCCTAGCTGTGTGACCCTGGGCAAGTCACTTAACCCCAATTGCCTCAGCAAAAACCAAAAAAAAAAAACATATTACAAAAAATGTTAAATCCAATATATGTATACATATTTTGTATAAATATTGTATATTTTCATGCTGCACAAAAAAAAAAAAAATCAGGTCAAAAAGGAAACAAAATGCAAGCAAACAACAACAAAAAGAGTGAAAATGCTATGTTAGGATCCACACTCAGTTCCCACAGGCCTCTCTCTGGGTGTAGATGGCTCTCTTCATCACAAGATCATTGGAACTGGCCTGGATCGTCTCATTATTGCAAAGAGCCATGCAAGACTTTCTATCAAACAAATCTGAACTCAACAAAAAATTTAACATATAAGAGCCAATATCAAAGAGCAATCTTTAAGGAACTCAACATGGACAAACTGTTTAAACATGAACAAATTGGTTTTTTTTTTGTTTTTTTTTTAACATGGGAAATATTTATTTCATGTTTAAGATTTACATCAACGATTGAGTAGCTCAAAAGAAAGAATGACAGAGTAAAGGTAAAAATAGTAATTAGAGTATACAAATGAGGTGCAGAGGTAAAGGTAAAAATAGTAATTATATTATACAAATGAGGTGCAGAGGAAGAATAGACAAAGGCATTAGAGGAGGGAGGAGGGCTTGTAATTCTGAAAACCTACTCACATCAGAAATGACTTCAATAGGCAACATTACATATATACCATGAGGGGTTTCATACCCTCCAGAATCTATAAAGAAATAAGGGGTGAGGGAAAGGTAGAGGGGAAAGCAAAAGGTGAAGAAAAAAGATAAGGGAGAGATGCCTGGTTGGGGAGAGTAATAATAAGCCAAGTTACAGAGCAGAATTTAATGAGAGTCAGCAGGGATAACAAAGACATGTGAGTATCTGGGAGGTGGGGGGTGGGGGAGTGAGTATGTATACATATAAATATATTCCTTCTTAACTATATTCTGCTTCTATACACACAGACACACACTCTCTCTCTTAAATTGATATTTGTTGTTATATATTTTGAATCCTCCCTGATGTTCTGCTGGGCAAACAATAATGTTCTCTTTTGTTTTGTTTCATTGTGTTTTGTATTGCTTTTCTGTTTATATTTTTGCTTATTCTGTTTCTTTAAATAAAATAAATTTGGAAAAAAAAAATGCTGACCTTGGATCAGTCCAGTGTTCCCCCTACTCTGTCTTGGCTCATTTAGCATGAGATAATGGTCAGAAAACTAGCTCAGGATTAAAGTCTTTCCCTTAATACATACTTAAGAACAGTAACAAAGCTTCTTGGTACCTCAGTCAGCCCCCTGAGACTAACAGACAAATTGCTGTTCTACACTTGAAAGTGGAGAAAGTTTCCACATTGGAAGTTTTCTACACCTGTAAAATCACAGGTCTTCCTCCCATCACCTAGAATCCCCTTCTTCTTTCTCTCTGCTTATCCTTCAAAGGTGTTGGACATGTTTGCCACCATGTTCCACTTCTTTTGCCACATCTCTTTCCCTAGTTCTTGCTCCCAAACTAGATAAGCCTGTACTTTCTTAGCTCTCATAGCCCATTCAGTCACTAGTATGGAGTTGAACACTTAATAGCAGACTGTTTTGTATCATATTAGCCCTGTAAACACCAGCCAAAAGACTGACACAGGGTAAAAATCAACAGCTAAGGTGGAGGACAGACAGCTGGACCTAGAGTCAGGAAAATCTGATTTCAAATATGGCATCAGATATCTCTGGGCAAGATACCTCTGTCTGCCTCAGTTTTCCCATTTGTAAAATAGAGCCTGGGGTTGTTGTGAGGATCAAATGAAATAAGAATAGGAAAAGCATATTGCAAATGTGAAAACTCTACACTAATATTATCATTATAACCATAAATTTATACAAAGATCAGTGGCTCATCTACAAAGAGAAATATAATGGTCCTGGTTGATGAAACCCACTCACATGCTCTCCATTAAGAAGTAGAAGATTACAAATGGTGTGTCTGCTGGATTACATGAAATGCTTTTCTTCATTATAAAGGAGGGCTTTTATTAGGGGGTGGGGGAGAGTTGGGAAGGGAGATAGAATTATTGGGAAATGACTACAGTGTAAGAAATAAAAATTATCAATACATCATTAAATGAGGAAAAAAATACAATGGTTTGGTCCCTAGAAATGTAAATCTCAAAACAAGAAGCAGATACTAACAGGCTTCTGATCCCAGTGAAAAAATGAAATCTATTTTTATCCACTGTGAATCATTTTGGAAAATCAGATGTAACTATAGAAGACTCAAATGGAATATTTCAGGAAATGGCTCCTTAATGGAGGAATTATCATCTTGTGATGGCTCTCCTGAAGCCACAGGTAGCAGAAGTCCTAGCTGCCCCCTTCCATCTAGAGTCTTGGCTAAGCCAACAATTGTTAAGCTAAGCAACATCCTGGGGGTTACTTTCAGTTTTACCACATGTGGAACACAGGGCCCACAGGTCAAGGACATCTTAGTCACAGAGACTTCCAGGTGAAGGTGAACATTCCACCTGATTCTCCTAGGTGCTTTACAAAGTTCTCTTAGAAACAATGAATGGATGACAGTAGGGAAGGAAGAGGAATGAGATCAAATGCCCACCCTCCCCCCAAAAAGCAAACAAAAATCCCCCCACCCTCTGCCTTACACATTGAGTCCCTTTATCCACAACCACAAGAGAAAAAAAGAGACTTTGCACCAGAATGAAATGAAACATCTTACCTCTACCTTCTCCACTACTTGCTTCCCGAATGAACAGACTTTGGTAGAACAGGTGATGGTCATGTTCTCTGAACTCTCATACTGACTGGTTACCCCATAGAAAGCCCCTGTATCATCTTGAATGTTACAGTTTAAATCCGCCTGTGGGAAAAGGTAACAGAAATTGGGAATTAATTTGTCATCAGGTAACATCAATGTGAAAAGGAGTCATGAACTTAATCTTCTGAATAAGTGAGGGGTGGGAAATGATTGAAAAGAAATGGGAACCTAGTGGATGAAAGGCCAGAACCATCCAGAAACATTTGCAACAGCATAAGGATCATTTTTATTTTTATTTAAGACATCAGTCATATTTCCTTGAAATAATAAACAGCATGTATACCTAGTTTTTTTTTTAATTTATTCTTTTTTTAAGTCTTACTTAAAACAGAGCATGTGAATGAATTCCTAAAAAGCCTATATCAATTTATTTAAGGAAACAGAGTATGATCTGAAGTCCAAAAATGGTGCTGAGAACGACATGATGCAAAAAAATGGTACCCCGATCAGCCCCACCCAAGATGGCTACAAGGAAGGAAAACAGAAATGGAAGCTTCGTGCTCAATTCTCTTTTCTTCTAGCTACAATTCTCTATTCATGGAATGATGAGCTCCTATAGATTCAACTGTGAGCTCTATGCAGATGACTCCTAATACCCCATCTCTCAAGAGCTCCATTCCCACACCTCTTAACTGCCAGTTCCAATGGAAGATCCCACAGGTACCTCAAACTCAAAGTCCAAAACAGAACTCAGAAATTTAAGCCCTGCATCTATCCGTTCTACTAGTTTTCCTGTTTCTGTTGAGGGCACCCAGGTTTTGCAATTTGAGTCATCCTCAATGTTCCACTCTCACTCAACTTCCTGTAATCCAATTGCTTGTCAAATCTTATTGATTCTAGTTCCCTAATAGTTCTTTTAATCATAATTCTTTATCTCCCGTTGATTCTAACCACCCCACATCAGATTTTCATCATCCTTCTCTCTCTCTTTCTCTCTCTCTCACTCTCACTATTAGCAGTAGTCATCTCCCTGGTCATCCTGAATCTAGCCTTTCTCTTCTCCAATCCATTCTCCTTCATAACCAAAGAAACACCTCCAAAGCACAAGTGTGATAAGGCATTGCTCTGCTCAAAAGGCATTAGTGGCTCATTATTTTATCTCTGGGATCAAATATAAACTCCTTAGCATACTACTTTAAATGCCTCACTATCTGTTATGACTTTTTTTAATTTTCCTGACTTTTTATACATTACTTCCTTTCAGGTATTCTATGATCCAGCTTTATTGACCCTTCTCCCCCATATTTTTCACATAATGTTTCATCTGTTTTATGCCTTTTCACAAACTGTCTCCCAAATCTACAACATACCCTCTTCCTCTGACCTCCATGTCTAAAAATTCCTAAATTCCCTCAAATTTCAGTTAAAAGTCCTCTATTGCTACATGAGGAGGACCTCATGTTCAGGTTCTTCATTTTTCTAGCTATAGTCATCCCTCTGAAAATTACCTTGTATCACTTTCTGCATATACATGTATATATGTATGTGTATATACCATATACCCCATGCAATAAAAGTCTCTTAAGGGCAGGGATTCTATAATTTTATCTGTGTTTTCAGTGCCCAGCACAGACCACAATGTAGGTGCTTAATAAATGCTTTTTAAACTGAAAAATAATGACAGTAATCACAGCAGCTGCTATTTATATAATGCTTTAAGGCTAGCTAAGGACTTCCCACAAATGACTTCACTTGGCCCTCAGTTCCACAAAGTGGGTCCTTTCCATTATCCCCATACTACAAATAAAGAGCTAAGCAAAGAGAATTAAAGAATCATCTTGCTCAAAGTCACATAACTAAAACCTTTGAGTGTTTGAGTGTGAGTCAGGTTCAACTCCCACAAGACAAAAATTCAATTTAAATCCAAGAACCTCAAGAGTTCTAGATTGATTTACATTATGTCTGAAGCAGAATGATCCTATCACCATCAAGAGCAGAACATTTCTATTGCTCTATAAAGTCTGCAAAGAATTGCAAATGGATTGCCTTTTGTGACTAAGGACTTGGTGCAGTCATTATGACAGGGATTGTTACTCCTCTTTTACAGGTGAAGAAACAGAAAAGACATTAAGTGATTTGTCTAGAGTCACAGAACTAGGATCTGAGATGAGACTTGAACCCAGGTCTCGTAATTCAAAGTCCAGCATTCTAATACACCATATTGAAAGATATTCTTGTTCCTCAAGTAGCCCAGTTAACAGGAAATGTAATACATAACAATAACAATAATAATTAGTAAAAAATATATCTATATATAATTTTTTGCAACTGTTTAACATATATTGGATTATTTGCTGTCTAGAGAAAGGGGGGTAAGGAAGGGAGAAATCTTTCTCCATTAGGAAGACAATCCATTTCTAGTGCCTCCCATATCTTGAATTTTCAATGAATCTAAAAATTCTCCCAATAGCTAATGTCCAAAGTGAAACAACTTTGTAGTTAGAAACTACATGCCTGACTACAGTAAAAAATACAGACAAAAAAAAACCACTGCAAGACATCAAATAACAAATTGTTACAGCTATCCAGGGGGTCTTATTATATAGGAGCATAATTATAGAAGTCTTCATAGATAATTCTCTGAGTTGTTTTTGCCTTTACCAATAAAATATGTTTAGAAAATCATGTGCTGTGAAAAAACATTTATACCAACCCTTTTTGTAGTAGCAAGGAACTAGATATTGACTGGATGCCCAATGGTTGGGGAATGGCTGATAAAGCTATGGCATATGAATGGAATGGAAAATTATTGGTCTATAAAAAATGATGAGAAGGCTGATTTCAGAAAAATCTGGAAAGACTTATATGAACTGATGCTAAGTGAAGTGAGTAGAACCAGAGAATACTGTATACAGCAACAGCAAGATTATGTGATGACCAACTGATGGACGTGGCTCTTTTCAACAATGAGACAATTCAAGGCAATAGAAAGTCATTCACACCCAGTCAGAGAACTATGAAGACTGAAGAACAAAACATACTATATTTACCTTTTTTTGTTGTTGTTGTTTGTTTGCCTGATATTTTATTTCCTTTCTCATGTTTTTTCCCCTTTTTGCTCTGATTATTCTTGTGCAGCATAATGAATATAGAAATAGGTTTAGAAAAACTGCACGTTTAACCTATATTGAATTGCTTGCTATCTAAGGAAGGAGGAAGGAAGGAGAAAAATTTGAAACACAAGGTTTTGTAAAGGTGAATTTGAACACTATTTTTCCAAACACATGCAGAGATAAAGTACAATTTTTTAAAAGAAAAAAAAAAAAAAAAGGAAAATCATGTACTTATGTTAGGCTGTATCTAAGAACTCATGCACAGCCACCATAACTATAAAGCAACTATGTGCATTCTTAGAATGTTGGACACAGATTTAGGAAGATTTGGATTTGATTCTCCTCTCAGACTCATCTCTGGGACTCCTGGTTGGTCTCTTCAAACCTTCCTTTCTCCTCTTCCCTCATTCAATTTGCTATTTTGTTTAAAAAAAAAAAAAAAAGCATAATTAAGACATATATCCTAGGGTTATTGGGAGAAATAGATGACAATGTATGTAACATACTTTGCCAATATGAAAACATTACATAAAAATGAGCAATAAGGAAAAGATATCCTCATTGTTTCATTTTAGCTTTTATAACTAGTTATGTAAGCATGTAAATGTGTCCAATTATTTCTAATTCTTTCTTGTCCAATATGTTCCACTAATCTACTTTCCTTTTTTAAAAAGCTAATGCCAAATGATTTTAATGGCTGTTGCTTTGTAATATACTTTAAAGTCCAGAAGTGTTGCTCCTTCTCCATTCCTATTTTTTAAATAAAATTCCCTTTGGTATACTAGATCTTTTGTTCTTCCAAATGAACTTTGTTATATTCTGACTAACTTTGTAAAGTATTCTTTCCTTCTAGTATTTTGATTGCTAAGACACTAAATCTGTGAAGTCAGATTATCAGTTTTATTAGATTGTTCTATTATATTAAATTCATTATATTATATTATATATACCTAGCCATAAGCATTGAATATCCTGTTAGTTATTTAAGGATGTTATTTATTTCTTAGGACAGCATTTTATATTTATTTACATATTGATGGTGCCTTGGTAAATCAACTTCCTGATATTTATGTATTTTGTAGTTAATTTCTTTTATGAAATACATTTATCTTTTGCTTTTATATCCTATGCTTCCCATTGTTTTTGTCATTTAATTCTTTCCCAGAGAACCCTCTCTTATAATAAAATAATTTTTAAAAGGAAGGAAGTGGGGAATAATTGGGGAAAAAAGTTCTGAGAAACTAACCATTTTTTTTTTTAAGTCTGATATATACAATATTCTATGTCTGGTTCCCCACTTCTGCAAAGACAGAGGGGTATTTTCTTATACCTCTTTTTTGGGATCAAGCATGGTCATCATAATTCTATTTTCCTTTATCAATTCTGTTGCTGCTATATAGAAATTCTATAACTTTTGAGGTCAAATTTTTTATCCTGATACTTTTCCTTAGCTATTCCTTAGAATTGCCTAAAATACCTTGCTGTTGCCCTTTAAATAGTGTTCAGGACATAAAAGAGCTCCTGTTGACTTTCAGGTCTCACAAGCCCTAAAAATGCAATTTTACAGCTCAGCATAAAATAGGGAAAACAGCATTATGTGCTCAAATCATAATCTTTCTTTCTTTTTTAAAGAAAAATGTTTTATTGGAAAAACCAATTTTTATCAAATTTCTCTGATAAATTTTTGATATGAGATATATAGACAGAGACAAATAAATACAAATATAAATACATCTATATGTATATAAAGATGTGTGTTTGTGTGTATGTATGTATGTGTGTGCATATATATAGTGAATAAAGCAAAATAGCATACCAAAAACTATAATAATGTAAATGGAAAGATTAAAAAACAATCAAAATTGAAAACTGCAAAATTATAAAGAACAAACATGAAGCCACAGAAGAGAAATGAGAAGGAACCCTTCTTCACTCCTTTGTGGAAATGGGAATTCCATGATACATTGCATATATTTTCGTATTTTCTATATGTTGATCAATCAAACCACACTCCTAAAAGAGCAGATTGCTCCTAACAGTCAAGGTGTCTACCCAGATCATTCCCATCTCCCAACCTCCATAGAACTCCTGAACTTTCTGGAGCCCACCAGCTTGACCATGCACTATTGTGGCAAGCTGGGTATTCATACTGGGTAACAAGAAAGCTTGCTTCTGACAACCACCAGGGCTCACTTTTCTACATCTTGATATGTTAGTTTTCATGTCCTTGACCTCTGGATGCCTCTTATCAGAAAATACTCTTCTTCATTTTCTCCCCTTCTCCCCCAACATCCAATTGTTATACTCTGGACAACAGAAAGCTGCATGGTGGGTCTCAGGCCATCTAGTCTTTCCATTTTATAAATATGGAAGTAACTTAGCCAAAGCCGAGTAGCAGAACTTGAATTAGAACACAGGTACTTTCACTTTAAGTCTAGAATCATACTACCAAAAAATGACATGAAAAAAAGTGACATCAAAGGTAAACTTGAGGACATCTCTGGAAGACCTTGAATTAGAATACAGGTTAAATTAGAATACAGTTACACTCACTTCAAGTCCAGAAGCAGGCTACCAAAAATGACATGAAAAAAAGGACTTGCATATAAAAAGTGACATCAAAGGAAAACTTGAGGACATCTTTCACAGAACTTGAATTAGAATACAGATACTCAAGTCTAGAAGCATGCTACCAAAAATGATACTAAAAAAAGATTTGCATGTAGAAAGTATATCAAAGGTAAACTTGAGGACATCTCTGGCCTAAAAAAAATGTTGATTATCGTGACAAGAGAAAGCTCATATGACACCCATGAGATATCAGAGAAATAAGGCAAAGACCTCCACACCAGGATTAAAAGGGGGAAAATGGCAAAAGTATAGAGGGTGAGAGGGGTAGGGTATGATAATGTATCAGCAAACAGAGTCTTAAAAAATTTCCCAAATAATGTCTGATAATAGCAAAAGTATAGAAGGTGAGAAGGGTAGGATGTGATAATGTGTCAGAGAAAGGAGTTTTTAAAAATTTCCCAAATAATGTCTGATAACCAATTTGCAATCAAAATTGGTTTGTGATTACCCTTGAACATGATAATGTAGCCAACCAACCATGCTGCTGCTAAGTGAATTTCTTAAGGAGAAGAAATGCTATTAATGAAATTATTCTAGCCAGAGTCAGAAATAATAAATACCAAAAGAAAGATCATAGCACCTGGTCAAAGAGCAGCTTCTCTTAATTTTAAGAAAGAAAAGGTAAAATAAATAAATAAGTGAACAAAACCCCCTCTAATTTAATAAAATAAAAAATCTGATTCTGTATTGAAGGCTGATGTTTATGCTAGCTTCTTAATTAGTCTCAGTGATGCATTACTTTTCTTTTTCAACTGAAGCAGATCTGTTTCACTAGATCCAAAACCAAAAGCATTCTCCTCCCT
The DNA here is from genome assembly GCA_023553655.1 of Myrmecobius fasciatus. Taxonomy (NCBI): domain Eukaryota; kingdom Metazoa; phylum Chordata; class Mammalia; order Dasyuromorphia; family Myrmecobiidae; genus Myrmecobius; species Myrmecobius fasciatus. The sequence goes on along the minus strand of JAJPUD010000122.1, from coordinate 180,724 downwards.
GGTAATGATGGGAATACTTGAAAATGAAGTCTTTGCTTCATAACTCAATAGGCTTAGAAGGTCTCTGGCACTCTTGTGGAGAGTGCTCTATGGGGATGCTGGATAAGGCAAAAGAACATTGAAGAATCAGAGTAGTAATAAAAATGCAAAATGAAGACAAAACTAGAACTGAAATTTTAACTGTATATTTTTCCTGGCAAATGTATAAAACCAAGCATAATCAGCCAGAAGAATATAGCTTTTTCTAGAATCAAAACCCCAACATTCATAAATCTGAGAAACTTAAAAACTGAAAACTTTAAAAAAAAAAGCCATTCAAATTTGAAGATCATCTAAAAATCAAGAATCTTTTCCTCAAAATTCTAATTCTGCTACATGAGCTATAACCTGGGCTGGACCAATTTTAAGAATGCTGAATTTTTGTTAAAATACTTCAAGGTCAGAACAGTGACCTTTCCCGAATGTCCAGACTCCTTGAGGCATCTACATCACTCTCTTCTTGGCATTCCTCTCTAGGTTTTTAGGATCTCCCTCTTTCCTGGTTTTGCTCCTACCTCTCTGACTAGTAGTTCTCTGTCTCTTTTGTTGGGATCCTCATCCAGATCACATCTGGTAACCCTTGAGGGTTTTATTTTGGACTCTCTTCTCTCCTCTCTCTATCCTATTTCACATCTCATATTTTGCTGACCTTCAACATCACATCTTAAGTTGCCTTTTAGACTTCTCAAACAGAATTGCAATGGACATCTAAAACTCAAATCCAAAATGCACTCATTATCTTTCCCCCTAAATCTTCCTTCTCTCCTACCTTCCCTATTATTGTGGAGGGCAAGACCATCCTGCTAGTCCCTCAGACTCTCAATCTATAAATCATCCTGGACTCTTCATTTTATCCTCTTCTCCCCCAATACCCAATCTGTTATCAAGGATTTGTTGGTTTCACTTTTGTGACATCTCTGCACTATGGTTCCTAGACCCTTCTGACACTGCCACCACTTTGGTGCATCATCTCCTGCCTACTCTATTATTGCAATAGTTGCTGGTGAGTCCCATTCCAATTCATCTTCCATTCAGTCACTAAGTGATTTTTCTAAAGCATGCTAAATTGATCCTAGCTTTTTAATAGCAGAGCTAGGATTAATATCCAGGGATCCTGATCCCAAAGTTCAATGCTCTTTAAATTATTTTATACAACCCCCAAAATAGTTTCTCATTTGGGGGCTTTAGTATTTCCACTTTGGTAAAGTCTAAAAATTATCATATACAGTATAGATTAAAAATTATATACACTCTCGGTGTAAAAGTACTGAATAATTTTACAAGAAAATTTAAATTTCATTTTCTCCCTTTTTTGTATGTGTCAATCTTCTCCACATCAAGTTTTATGTTCTTGAAGATCACAGGATCTAGAACTTAAAGTGATGTCAGAAGCCATATAGTCCAATCTAATCTTCTTACAAAATAAGCTGAGAAATAAAGTGATTAGTGACTTGCCCAAATGAGATGGGAACCCAGATTCTAAAGCTCTACATCACTCTCCCCCTTCCTGTAAGCACAGGATTCATCATTTCCAAATCCTTGATTTCAGCTAGGCATTTAAGAACAAAATGGTGAACTTGATGAGAGTAAAAGTTAGAGGGACTTGTCACTGGTTGAACAGCTATGTTGATATCCCTATGCCAATATGTTGGAAGTCTCTAAAAAGGGCCAGAGGATTCTAATCTTTTCAACACATTCTGAACAACTTTGATAAAAGTATGAAAGCATTTTTATCAAATTTATAAATAATAAAGCTGGAAGAAAGCTAAATAGATATGCTTGATAACAAAATTGGGATCCAAAAAGTCCCTATCAGGTTGCAAAAATCAGCCAAATCAAACAAGAAGAAATTTTAACAGTGACAAACATCAAGTCCTATTTAAGTTCAGTAACTCAATTGTAATTTAATTCAACAAATATTTATTAACTGTTTTATCATGTACAATGAAGGAACAGACTTGGCTTAATGGCAACTGATATGAAAAAGATAATTGGTTTTTTATTGATCTCAAGGTTAATGAATCAACAGGTTGATAAAGGTTTTTATATTTACCCTTAAAAAAAAATCAGGGGACATCTAGGTGGCGCAGTGGATAGAGCAACAGCTCTGAAGTCAGGAGGACCTGAGTTCAAATCTGGTCTCAGATACTTAACATTCCCTAGCTGTGTGACCCTGGGCAAGTCACTTAACCTCAATTGCCTCAGCAAAAAGCAAAAAAAAAAAAAAAAAAATCAGGATGAATTTATCCACCTAGGAACACCTGGTGATAATGATCCCTCCCCCTTAATGTTCATCAGCAACTGTTCTGCCATTTAAAAGTCTCTGACAGATACCCGAGTCACAGTGAAGTTAAATAACTTGCCCCAGGTCACTTAGCTAGTATGTGCCAAGGGCAGAATTTGAATGCAGGTCTCTCTAACTCCAAGGGAAGCATTAACTACTTCATGCTGCCATTGCCAAAGAAATCATCCCAGATAAATAGAAACAGAGTGTCCAGATAAAGGAAGTTACAAAGGTAACAAATACTTGATCTGGAAACTCTTCTGTTACTAATTTACTGTCTAACTTTGGGCAAGTCACTTCATCACTGGGCCCTCCACTTTCCCCTATAGTAAGACAAAGCAGGTGTTAACCAGATACCTAAATTCTGGTCCAATTCTAACTACTTCTGTGAAACAGGAGAGGGGAGAATAATGGCCACTGCACCTTCTCCCTTCCTGGCTTCCCTTCCCACTGATCTCCATGAGTAAATGGAGTAAAAGGAGAATTAAAAGTGACAAAGGTAATAAATAATACAAAGTCAGATGCTTGATCTGGGAACTCCTGGTACTAATTTACGGTCTAACTTTGGGCAAGTCACTTCTTCACTGGGCCCTCCACTTTCCCCTACGGTAAGACAAAGCAGGTGTTAAGCAGATACCTAAATTCCCATGGCCACTGCACTTTCTTCCTTCCTGGCTTCCCTTCCCACATCTTCACTGGACCCTCCAGTTAGCTAAAGTGGGGTATTAAGCAGATGATATGATCCAGTTCTAACTGGAGAGGGGAGAACCATGGTCACTGCACCTTCTCCCTTCCTGGCTTCCCTTCCCACTGTTCTCCCTGAGTAAAAGGAGAATTGTTGCTTCCTCAACAGTCATATTCAGTAGACATCAGGGTCTGTAACATGGTCTGACACATTTCACGTAAGAAGAAAACTTGCCATAGCCAGGTAATGGCTCTGGGGACATGATCAGAGGCAGGACCTCCCTCTTCACTCAGGGCAGCTGAGGACCCTGTAGAACCATTGGGACACATCTGGAAAAGGGTCCAGCAGAAAGCCCACTCACTAAGGGAAGTGCTCATTCCCAACAGGGAGATGGAAGAGGTGCTGTTCTGTACAGAAGCAGTATCTGAATGATGAATCAGTAGGTCTGGTGATAAATGCAGAGGCAGCCCTGTAGCATTTACCGATAGAGATCTTTGGGGACAAAGGTTAGCATAAAAGGAGCATCAGTAATGGCCGTCCCTCTGCCTCGGTTCTACTGCATCCCTCCCCACCAGTTCCTCCCACTCCCAGAAAGCTACTTGGAATTAAAACCTCAGAATATTTCTCCTCAATGAGAGACTTTAATAACGACTAATGGCTGCAGGAAGGCATTTTGAGACCACATTATACCTCTTCTTCATCCTCTCTGAACAGTAATCAAAGGACCAAGATTTCCAATTGTGAAGCAATTTTTTCCAATGGTAGCATCTGGATCATTGGCAGTGAGCAAGGGGAGCTCTGCTGAAGCCTTGGGCTGCCATCCAGGCCTGCCACATGGTGAGGCTGGTGCCGGGCAGGCCAAACGGCTCTGGTCTCCCAGCTGCTCTCTCCTTCTGACTCATCACCGATTCCAAAGAACTAATGGACTCGTATTCATTGGTGAACAAGCAGAGCAAGAGGGCCACGGGGGACTGCTGGGAGAAAAGGCGGCTGCTTTCCCCAGGCCCCCTTCTAAGTTACTTTGCATACATCTATATGCTGGTCAGAAGCCTTCCTCCTCCCCCCCCCCCAGCCCACATTGGGAGAATGGGGGGTGGGCTAAAGAAGCCGGTTGTACAGGAAAATCAATCACCTCGACTATTTTCTTTTTTCTTTTTTTTTTTTTTTTTAAAGAGGAGGGTTGGGGTGGTTGATAAATGAAAAGCAAGCCCTACATCTCTCTTTGGGTATGGAGAAAAGGGAGGAAGTCGAAAAGGGTGAAGAGCCTGTGTGGATGGCTTTTTCTGGGGCTTGTTCCGGATGGCCCATCACAAAGAGCTCAGGCTTTATTATCCCTACCACAGCTGTTTTAAATAAGAAGAATAAGAATAAACTCAACCATCCTCTTCATGTTACTTACCGCTAATTATGGCATATATTTACATCTATAAAACAGTAGACTTTTTAAAACAACACTGAATGCCTCTTTATTGTGAAGATCCAACTCCCTATTTGAATTTCATAAACATTTAATACTTCAAAGAGTCTTAAAAGATTGCTCTAATTACATCATGCACTGCTTTAAAGACTGGCTGTTTGCATTTCAAATGTCTGCAACTATCAGTATTAAAAAAAATCAATATCTGCTACAAATCATAAGGTGAATAACTGGGATTTCAGCTATAGTTACAAAGCTGCTGCATTAGCCAATTATTTCAGATTAAGACAGTTAATGAAGCCTAGCAGCAATGGGATGATTTCAGGAGTTAAGCACACAATCAGATAGAAAAATGGAGATTCCCAGTGCTGCTTATATTCCAGCTTGGTTCAAAGGTGATTTCACAGCTCATCTGCCACCTGACAGGGGTTACTGCTGTGTTAGGGATGATCTGCACTCTCCCTTAAAGGTGCACTCCATTCGGACTAATTTGTCTGTATTCACCTCTGAATCTCCCCTGGCATATCATCTTACATTATAAATAGGTCCAAATGTCACTCTCTCTCCTGAGGGGAGCACTGTCCTTCTGGCCACACAGATCAGTGCTCTTGAAGTCATCCTCAACTTTTGGTTCTACCTGGGGTTAATTTGTATAACACTTGAGAGATGATTGCTAAATTTTCCAGGTGAATATGTATACCTTGGAAATAGAATATGTTATAAAACATGCCTTCGTTTATTGTTTTATTTACTGTCTAAGCTTAAGAAAGTGATAGACAAAATGTTATTAATACAGAATAACCTTAAAAATATGTCAGGGATACTTTTTTTTTTTTGGCAAGCCCATTGTAAAGCATTTACCAGCACACTCTAACTCTACCTCACCTTATAGAGTCATTTGGTTGCCAAATTTCTCCAATTCTATCTTTACTGGGGCCTTATATCTGCCCCCTTCTTTCTATTTATACAGCCACCACTCTAGGACAGGCTCCCACCTCTGTCCTAGACTATTGCAATAGCTTCCCTATTTAAGGTTTGCAAAAGTTTACATGTGCTATTTAATTTATTCCCATGAAATAGGTACTATTTATAGTCCCATTTTACTGATAAGGAAAATGAGGACAACAGATTAAGTGACTTGTTCAATATCATACACAACTAGTGTCTGATGGAAGATTAGAACTTGGGTCTTCCTGACTCCATGTCTAGTGTTCAATCCATTATTGCCTCAACCTAAAGTTTCATAAAAAACCAAGCATTTCAGTCTTTACAAGTACAGAGAGTTCATTTCAGTATCTCTATAGAGAAAAAATAAGATTCAAATTTAGAAGAGACTGTGAAAGCATTGATGAAACACCTATCTACTACTCTCTGGGTTATTGGAGAGAAGGAAGTATTCTTTTTGACAAAATTTCAGAAAAAGAGCCAAGGTAATGTAGGGAAATGTAGAGAAGGAAGAGATGAGAAAGAAGCATGAAATTAAATGGGCAGGAGACTTCAAATGGAAAGCAGAACTTTTGGGTCATGGGGGAAAGGAGCTACCACAGGGGCAATCATGGATGAGTTAGTGATTGGAGAAATCCAGCTGTAGTCTAGCATTAAGATGACTCAAAGAAGAAGGAAGCTGGTTGCTTTCTAAGGCACAGGGTGAAGATTCAAGATATGAAAGCTGATGGAGATTTGTAAATGCTCAAAAACACTCTTTAAAGAAATTACTTTAAGGGGAATCGAGAAAGTATTTCTTTAAAATTTTAAGTCCTGAGCAGGTAACTGAAGGGACTAAGTGAGGCAGATGTTTTTTCAACACTGCTACAGACTCAATAAACATGGGATTTGGAGATGAACAATATATTAAGATGAAGTTGAAGAAGAGAATTTGAAATCCTGTGTCAGGGCTGAAGATACATGAAACTCCAGGTTCCCAGAGAGAAAGTCAGTGCTTCTCATCAAGACTCAGGATACATGAATACATATAAATACACAAATACAAATACACAGATCTGTCTCTGTCTCTCTCTCTCTCTCTCTCTCTCTATATATATATATATATATATACACACACACTATATATACAGACATTACTCTCCTATGTATATATGTGTATATATGTATATATACACACATTATACATATATACACACACATATTTATCTGTAAGCCAAATATTACAGAACATGACAAGTACAACAACAGGAAATTAGAAGTGGAAATACCCAGTAATTCAAAAGAATATTCAGAAAGAATAGTAATAATAAGACCAGTAAACATGGTTTCAGTTCCTGGCAAAATTATACAATGTACTATTAAAGGTATTATTAATCAGACTCAATAAAAGGAAGCAGTGATCATGAAGAACGAGCATGGCTTCATCAAAAAGAAGTTACACCAGACGATTTTAATTTTCTTTTCTGACTGAGAGAATAGTCAATTAAATGCTGAGGTGACAGATTACCAAGATTTTAGCAAGACATTTGACAAAGCTGCTCATACTATTTCCAAGGACAAGACAGAGAAATGTGAACTAGATGATAATAGAGTTAGGCAGATTCAAAACTGCCGAATGGCCAGACAGAAAGAATAGCCATTAATGAATCAATATCAATTGGGAAGGTCTCTTATGGAGTGTTTCAAGGATCTGGATTTGGCCTGGTACCAAGTCAAAGACTTACCTTAAAACATACATGACATGCTTTTAAAATCTCCAGATGACACAAAGCCAAGAAAGATAGTTAACACATTAGATGAGATAGTAAGGATCCAAAAAGATATCAACAAGCTGTAATATTGGGATGAATCTCTAAGATGAAATTTAATAGAGTTGAGAAAAAACAATAACAACAATAACAACAACAACAATAAAAGCAATTACAAATGCATATGATGGGGAATGTGGCTCCATGGACAGCAATTTATATGAATAGATCTGAAAGTTCCAGGGGACTACAAGGTCAATGAGTCAACAGAATGACTTGGGAGGATGAAGGGGCTGGAACCATGATGTCACTAGCAAATGGAGCTCTAGGTGTAGAAACTCCCTTCCTTGAGGCAGATCAGCAATTTTTCCTGTAATTTGTACTCTTAAGAGAATTGACTGAGACATAGAGAGGCCATAGTCACATGGTACTTGAATTCAGGGCCTCCTGATTCCAGGGCCAGTCTCTATTCTCTCCTCCACATCCTCAGTGCCTCTTGACATGATACTTAAACAAGCTAATATGACCTTAAACTGCACTGATAAAAGAATGGCCAAAAATAAAGGTGATAATCTTTATACTCTGCTTTAGTCAGATTCTACTGAAACGAGGTTTTTTATATTATATTATATTATATTATATTATATTATATTATATTATATTATATTATATTATATTATATTATATTATATT
>JAJPUD010000122.1:148185-172903 GCA_023553655.1 Myrmecobius fasciatus | reverse complement strand
ATATCATATTATATTATAGGAAAAACATTGATAGATTGAAGAACAAGTAAAGGAAGACAACCAAGATGGTGAATGTCCAGGAAATCATGTCTCATTTTAATATTAATCCATGCTTATAAAACATTAAAATTAACAAAAGACTCTCTAAGAAGCTAGTTCATGACTTCATTTGAGCCTCAAAATAACCCAATGTAGTAGGGTACTACATTTATTATTATCCCCATTTTTTTCAGATAAGGAAAATGAAGATACAGAACAATTAAATGACTTACCTATCGTCACCCAAAAATAACGGATAGGATGATTTCTAATAAATTTCAGGGCAGGATTTCCCAAGTCTTCCTGACTTCAAGAATAACTCTCTCCTTGAGATGAATAACCAGGACTGGAAGGGGGTAGCACAGCCAACTAAAAGTATGTGAAGAACAACCTTGAAAGGCAGAGCTTTGTTTTGCTTAGCACCAGAGAGCAGAACCAGAAGCTGGGTAAAAGCTGCCAAAAGACAGATTTACTTGATGAAAGGAGAAGCTTCCTAATCATTTAGAGCAATCCCTAAGTGGAACGAGCAGTCTGTCCCAAGAAGGTAGTTTCTACCTCACTGGACGTTTTCAAAAGTTGGTTGATCACTTGCTGGGTTTTATGTTGAGACAAAATTCTTGTTGAGCTTTAGGTGGGAATAGATGTCCTCTGAAATCTCTCCTAACTCAAATATACTATAATTCTGTCCTGCTCATGGCCCTGGATGTTTAAACATAAAGGAAGTGAGTAATCAAGCAAAGGTAGGACATATGAGACTTAACAGGTATTACTGAGCCTAGGTAACATAACATGGCTTCTTAAACTTTTTCTACTCTCAACACCTTCTTGCCTGAAAAATTTTAATGCAACTTTGGATATATAGGTACATAAAATAGGTATGCAAATCATATGTTTACTGATAATAAATCATAATTTCACAATCACCACATTCAGTTATGTGACCCCAAATGGGGTTGCAAGCAACAGTTTAAAAAGCTTTGACATAGAAATGGTGACTGGAAAACAGTAGCATAAAGAGAAGAAACTTTCAGTAGGAATATATTTAGTAAAAAGTGGGGTAGGCTTTTGGGGCCCAGGCATTTGGAAGACATATCCATGTTTACAAAACCATGAAAGAGAAAAAAGCTGTAAGGTGGAGACCACTTGGATGAGGCTCACTGGAGAAAGAAGAAATAATATGGTGGGAGCATATTCTAGATTACTCCATAAAGAATAGAAAACAGAAAAATGCATTTCAGTAACAGACTAGAAATCTGCCATAGAATATGGAGAACAGTCATGGAGAACTCCAACTAACCAAGCATCTGCCTGAAGTCTCACTCTGCTAAAATCAAGACAGCCATGAAAGGTGTGACTTGCATTAATGACAATTTCATGATTCAGAAGATCAAGGAATCAGGTGGGGAGCAGTTATTCTGGGCCAAATTTTGAGCAAAAAGGAAGGAATTGGAATAGCAAAATAGAACTAACTATAACTGTGAGAAGGAGTGATAATACAACCTTGGAGATCATGATAAAAGACATAGGCAGGAGGGAAAAAAAAAAAAAAAGCAAGGACAGCGACCTGAAGAACACAATGTCCTGAAGAAAAATGATAACAAAAATATCAGGAATACTGAGGAGAAATGCAATATATAATAGATAGAGGACTGGCTTTGGAGTAGGGAAGGATTAGATTCTCATCTCACATCTAACACCAGCTATGAGACTGTGGGCAAGTTCTTCATCTAAACAACTAAACAACTTTCTATGTGGACCTGCAGCAATACTGTTTTTTCATCTAGAATTCCTTACACCCATGAAATCATAGATCCAGTTCAATGAAAAATGTTAGGAAAAACTAAAGAAAAAAATTTAAATATATTCAAGAAAGCATCAGCTACTAATGACCTGCAGGACCCCTTTCTAATCTTTATAGCATCTTTAGGAGAATGGTCTATATACTATATTAAGGATATCATTGATAAAATCATGAGAATGGAGCAGGCAGGTTTTTATATGGGATTTTTTTTTTCAAGAAATATGAACAAGTGATGACAATGTAGAGAATGTAAAGATTCTATTCTGTTGATTGTTTATTACCAAGAACAAACAAAACTCCCCCAAACATGACCAAAATGAACAAAGCAATAAGCATTTATTGAGTGCCTAGTATATGGCAGCCAATGTAGTAAGTGTAGCTTTGCAGGTTCCGCCAAAACAAAAAACTTCCAGTACAGAAGGCCTTTCAGGATTCTAAGAGAGATGCAACCTAAAGTTATAATGTTGCTCAGTGAGTCTCCAATTATCAGCATTAAGCCAGGGCCCAAACAGGGATACAGGCATTAGGAAATATGTTCATCTGTGTTATGAAGGATGTCTTGTGCAAATTCTGAAAAGGAAGAGGAATTCTTCCTCTATCATGAGGGTCTTCAGATTCTAGCATTTGTGAATGACATTGTCCTGATACACTGAGCATCAAGACACTGCAGAGGTCTCCCCACTGAGACCCACAGTCTCCCTAAAGAGATAAACCTAGTAAACCATACAACAAAAACCAAGGAGATGAAAAATGTAAATTATTCAGTCTTATGCAGTGCAATTTGATGGACAGCCTACTCATTATCTGGGCCAGGAATTGTGGCTGGACAATGAGTCAGGCTCAGAGGGAAAGGAACAACACATTTATTAAGTACATCCTATATGTTGGAACTGGACTAGATAATTTATAAATATGATCTCATTTGATGATGATGGATGAAGAGATAGGGATGAATTACTTTTAAGAAATGGTGTCTTTCAATGAGACTAAGGTATTACCTGCTACACGATCTCCCATTTTTAGCACTAATATTCTGCCAGTGATGTTCCATGGTTGTATATCAGGAAATACCACAATCTCAGAAAATTCGTATTTACAGATGACCCAAAGGTCAATCAAAAATGGCAATATAGACTAAATGGGCTATAAACACATGAGTAATATGCAAAAAGGGTTTGTGTAAAAAGCATGTTTTCTGACTTTCCAAAAACCCAACACAATGGGAGAGCAGTTAAATATCTACTGTGTTAGTAGAAGGTTTAACAACCATTTGGAAGAACAGAATAGATGTCTGAAAATAAAGGCTACATGCTGGAGTTCTTGATACTCTTCCTTTCCCCAAAACAATTTCACCACCCCCATGGAAAGACAATATTCTTTTGAACCTAAGAAGTTATACAAGTACCAGTTGAAGAAAAAAGGAAATTGAAAGGAAAAAAGCCATTTTCACTAACAGTTGTTCAAAGCATGTGGAGACCAAATTGTTCTGTCCTCTTAAACTCCCCCTTCCATGAATAGCAACTAGGACATTAGGCATAAAAATGATAGACTCAGACCTATTATTTCATCTTAAATCTGATGCAATTCAATAAGAAACAGATCCAAACCCTGAGGGAATCCAATCTGTTTGTTTAATGCGCTTCCCCCAATTTCTTCTCCTTAAATAAAACCTAGGCAGTTTATCTACAGAGTCTGCCATGTTGTCAAATGACTATGACTCAATTCTTTTGAAGATACAAGCATATGTACAAAGCTGCCTCAGAGAGCCTTATATGGAGAACAGTGCTGAGCCCAATACTTTTTCTTTCTTTCCTTTTTCTTCTTCTTCAAGACTTAAAATCTAGTCCATGATTTGGGATAAGGAAAACCATTTTCCCAGAAGGCCTCTCGACTTTGCCGTTTTTTAATCCTTACTATCCAGCTCCCAACACTCCAGGAAATCAAATGCTAATTTGATGTGTTCCTTGTCTTTCTCAAGTGAGCAAGGGAGAATCACCATCCTTTTAGTATTGGGTTCTCCTCTTTAGAATAATAGAAATCTATGCCATTCTCCCTTATCTGAGAATTCATCCTGAACACCTGAAAAGCTAACTGTTTGCCTCAGTTTCCACATTTTATAAATAAAGGAGAAGGAAATGGTAAACTACTCCAATATCTGAAAAAAAAAGGGGGGGAGGGTGCAAAGATGGGGATACAAGTGAAAAATTGAAAATCTAAAATGCACAACTTAATTATTTGTAAAAATGAAAAGATCTGTTAATGAATATAAACAAAGCTCTAAAGACAATACTTCCAAGGAGATTGACTTTTCAAGTATTTTAGTATATCAGGTTAGGCAACTTGTTCACTGTCACTGATAGAATAAGCAGAATGTGAAACCAGGTCTTAATTAACTTAAAACGTATTTTATGATTACAGGCTCAAGATTTTTAGCCGCTGATGATATGGAAACATACAAAAACTGCACAAATTTAACCTATATCAGATTGCTTGCTGTCTTGGGGAGAGAAGAGGGGAGAGGAAAGGGAGAAATAATTTGGAGCACAAGATTTTGCAGGGATGAATGTTGAAAATTATCTTTGCATGTATTTGGAAATGTAAAATAATATTAAAAAGAAAAAAAAAGAGGAAAAGGAGAAAAAAGGAAAAAAAAAGATTTTGAGCTGAAAGGAAAATTACAACTCATTTAAGTCTAAGCTGCTAACCTCATAGATGAGGAAAACCAAGACCCAGAGAGATTAAACAATTTAATTAATTAAAGTAATTTATTTGAATCCATATAGTAATAGAGTTTGGATCTGAACTCTGGCCCTTGAACTCCAAACCCAGCCACCTTCCCAGCATACCATTTACTGTCCTTACCAAAAAATAATAATAATAAAATTTAAAAAGCATTTACAATTATGCTGTTCAGTTAAAGCATTTTATAAAGCATAAAATTCTATATAAATGTGAGTTTTAATCACATGAGGTTCTTAAATGAAGTTACATATAAAGTGCGCTGCAAACCAAGATGCACTATGTAATTATAATGGTTATATTGTTCTTTATCAGATTCAATCGCTGGTTGATGCTGATCTTGTCTTGTACACCACGCTGGGGCGTACCCAACACACCAACAAGCCCATTAATCTGTAACTGAGAATTTCTCTAGCATGCTGGCCATATAAACAACACCGGGGGAATGTTTAACCTCCTGAAGAGTCAAAGTAAACAAGAGATGCCTAAGGACTTTCCAAACTACTTCTGCAGCAACTGACCCTTGTCTGGAATCAATGTGCCAATGAGGAGGGATTCCTACAAACAGGGCTGAAGCACTTACAAGAAAGACAAAAATGGCATTTCTTTAAAAACTCCTCTACCCCTTCAATCTGTTCCATTAGTTTAGATGGGACTTCCCACACCTGTTAAATTTTCCAGCTGTCTGAGTTCCTTATTTCTCAACCCCTGTTTACTTAAGGCCTCAAGTCTCATGGGTCAGTAATATAATATTTTACTGCATTTCCCACCCCCACCCCTCATGCTGATGAGCATCTCCTTATTTAAACCACTAGATGGCAGCTCCCAATTCAGAAAACAGATTGTCACTGGGCATTTATTTATGAGCAAGAAGCATTTTTCTGAAAGTCAATGGTTACTTCACAATTGAAGTCTCTGAGTTTGTGGAAAACTTGAGTGTAGAAGCTGACATGCTAACAAAGTCAAAGGAAATTAAACAAACCAAGCATCTGCAAAAGCTGCACTCAAAGGGCTTCATCAACTGGAGCTCAAATGCCCAGCTCCAGCTTTATTTTATTTTTTTATCCTCATGTAAAGATGTAGAGAAAGACAAGCTCAATGGATTCTTTGGGAGTAAAGGGCAACGCAGTATCAGGATGGGGAAGAAGAAGGAGGCTTTTAGTGGCTGGAATATTTTGTCTTTATTCTTAACATAGTTTCAGTACCTATGGGATAAAGTAATTTAATTTTGGGGGGCTGCCTGTGAACCAAAAAGCAGATGTGTGTATACACTCTCTCTCTCACTGTTTCTCTCTATGTGTCTCTCTTCCCCTCCCTCCCTTCTTCTCTCCTCTCTCTCCACCCTCCCTCTTTCTGTCTCTCCTTCTTTCTCTCTCCCTCCCTCCCCACCTCACTCCCATCCTTCTCAGTGAGGTCGACCAGCTGTCCAAGTTCCTTAGTTCTCCAGGCATGTTTATTTATTTAATGAGTAGAAGGGATTAAAAATGAGGCTTGGTTTCTAATGTCCCCACCTGTTCTGAAAACCCTTCCTCAAATTCACTCATCCAAGACTCACCATCCTGACAAATTGGACAAAGGTCCATAAATAAAAAAAACTCCCAGCTCATCTCTGCTCCCTGCCCAAGCAAATAGAGAAGTTAATTTTGCTTTAATCAACACTCATTTCCTAATAAATTTATACTCAAACTCTTTGTTTGTCAAGATAAACCCACCATGTAATATTATTGGGTAACATGCTGACCCGACCATAATATTGTTCTTAGGAAATGGGCTGTCCTCTATGACACACCTCTTCTTCTGGGACAAACTGGGGGTGTTTGACAGAGTACACGTTTCCAACTGTCTCTCACAGTACATATGGTGGCATCTAGCACAGTTTCCCCTTTCCTCCTCATCTTGGAACATTTAATATTGTCAGAAGCAGCTTAGACCTTTTAGGAGAATGTGGGTGTGCAATGGGAGGAAGGAAAGAAGGCTGTAAAAGGCAATATTACAGAGCAAGGAGCCGGTGCAAAAATTAATCTATGCCCCCAAAAGATGATTTTTTAAAAATTTCTCTTCTTCCCTAGCCCTGAAATGCCATCAGTTCAAGATTCACAAACTTCTTTTTTTTTTCTCCAAATATGCTGATACTTCTGGGAAAGGACAAAAGACTTTTCAGTCACTCACAAGTATTGTCACCTGTGTAACCTTAGGTAAATTACTATATTTTACAAGCTTTAGTTTTCTTCATCTATAAAACAAGGAGATCAGACAAAATAAATTATCTCTAACATCCCTTTCAGCTTTGAATCTGATGCTATGATGCTAAATCAGATTGCTTTTTTCCAAACCCAAATTAGTGATCAATAGCACCAATAATAGGAATTGAGATCTTTTTGGGGGGTCAGGGAGGCAGAATGAATTACAGAGGGAGGTGATTTTGGAACAATTTGCAGTATATGTATAAACAAATTACAGTATAAGATAAATTAGAGTGGAAAGGGGATGTTGTAGGGAAGCATGAGGGGATCTTAGGACAATATCAGGGGAACTGACAAAAAATATTAATAGATAGGAGAAAGGTTGTTTTTGTTTTGTTTTGTTTTGTTTTTAAGAAAAAAAGAGATAGGAGGATATCAGTAACAATATTGACTATTTCAAAATTCTGTTAATTGCTGGACCTAGAAAAGGGGGTAGGGAGGGTTTGAGAGAAAAAGATTTATCTTTTTCCTTCCTGATACATTCCACATAATCAGAATTGCAAAGATCTAGAACACCAGGCCAGTACCATCAGAACTATCAGTTCATTTATATTATGAGTTAAATAAACATGTATGTATGGACTAGCAAGCAAACTTCAGCATACAATCTGTTAACACTCCTAAGTGGGGCCCAAATCAGATTAAAATGTAATTGGGAAATATTTAACAAACAAATAAAAAAAAAACCCACAATAAAACATAAATAAAATTATATTTTAAAACATCAATATATGGCCCATGAGGATGATTATATATGGATTAGTGGTCCCTTTTTCTATCTGAGTTTGATAGAGCTGATATATAATGTTGCTTCTGTCAGGAAATGTGCTTCATGTCCCCAAACAATGATCAACATTTTAAAAATCCATTTTCCTGAAATTGAGGATTGGTTCTTGCCTTTATCAACTAAGAGAACTCCGTTGGGTTTTTTTGTTTTTAAAATATGCCCATCTCACATGATGATCAACTCTGATGGACATGGCTCTCTGCAACAAAGAAATGTCTCAAATCAGTTCCAGTTATTCAGTGAAGAAAGCCATATACACCCAGAGAGAGGGATATGAAATGTGGACCATAACATAACATTTTCATGCTCTCTATTGATGTTTGCTTACATTGTGTTTCCTTTCTCTGATTTTTTTTTTCTTGTAGATAGGATTTTTCTTGCACAACAACTTGTCAAGTATTTTAACATAATTAACATGTAGTGGACTTCCTGCCATCTAGGGGAAGGGAGGGGACTGGGGGTAAAATTTGTAATGGAAAGCTCTGTAAAGATCAATGCTAAGGAACTACCCATACATATGTTATGCAAATAAAAAGCTTTAATTAAAAAAAAATGCCCACCTCAGACAATCCCCCCACTTCCAGACCCAAGGAAAGACCTGAGTTGGTATTGAGAAATGAGCAAAGAGATGCATACAGTGCTCCTCCTGAAGGACCACCTGCTACAACAGACTCCATTACAGAATATACATCTACAAATGTGACAAATGTACAGAAACTACCCAGCAGTTAGCATCTTACTCACCCAGAACTTTACAAGGAAGAAGGCATTCTGAGGACCCTTTCCAAACAATTCCTTTAAACCACCTTTCTTCTCAGGAAATTTGTCATAAATCTGACGAATGTCCACTGATTCAAGCAATGGGTCACTGTAAGAATGGTTGGCGTGGCCAATGTGCACGAAGAGATGTTTGTTGTACTGGAAGAAACCAAAAGACATAAAATTACCCCTCACAGCCCACTGCAGACTCCTCCAGAGACACCATTAGAGCACATTCTCAGTGGGATATTTTAAGGGCTGTTTCTTTGACTAAAGTGATACTTCCCTTCCCCACAGGTAGGATGGAAGAGCTTCAACAAAACCTGTAAAATATGTCAGCAACAAAGATGATTTTTTGGGGAGTCACAAAAAAAGATTAAAGACCTGGATGAGGAGTCAGAAAAACTTGCACTGAAATCTTGTCTCAGCTATTTGCTAGCTGTGTAATCCTAGGCACACAACAATTTCTATAATGCTTAATATCATCATCTGTAAAATGGGGATCAATATTGGTATGTACCTCATAAGGTTGCTGTGAGGAGTAAATGAGGTTTTTTGCAACCCTTCAAGAACTACATAGATGTAAACAATTATCATTAACTCTTCAAAACTGACTTGGATTTTCCCCCTGTGACAAATCCTTTTTAGGAATCTAGGAGTCCCCCCAAAAAGAATACCACCAAAATAGACAGTAAGGTGGAGTTAAAGTTTTTTTTTTTTTTAACAAAGCAGCAAAAAGCTAGAGTTTAAGGCAATTTTTAAAAACTATGCAAGACAATTATCTTACACAGAATTCCATCTCCAACATACTGTAGAAATTCAGAGAGATGGCCTAGGTAAGGTGCCAAAGGGTTGATTCTGCTCGTGTTTTAAATGGCTGGTCATGGATGTTTTGCTTTGGTTCCTGTTCTTTAGAGTTATATTTTGGAGGAGTCACATCTGGATATTAAGTTAAGGTCATGTTGGGGTGAGTCATGTGCCCTTGCTCTGGTTCAAGCTGACATGGATAAAGCGCCTGACCTACCATCAACAGGGCATGTGTTTTGAGCTGTCTCTCCAAAAGGGTGTGGGAAGTTTTAATGAGTGAATGGACAATGCACAACAACACTGGGCATAGAAATAAGAGTGCCCCTGCTGGTTGGTATTCTGGGGAGGCTGGGGACCTTCAGAGAAGGGCAATGCTTATGTTTTCTGATGGATGGCATCATACATTGGTGAAATAGGACAAGGATGATGATGTGGCCAAGGAAAAAACTACACAGCACTTGAAAAGAGAATTGGGCAAAAATCATGGTTGGTACCCAAGTTCCCCTTTCGTTAGGGCCATTAACACAGAAGCAGCCACAGCAGAATTACTAGGATTCAGAGCGCAGCATATAGGTTATCTGAACTGACAAATGGAAATGACTTCCCTTGCTTGCTTAAAGCCCCCTAAAATTCTACCTTATACAGGAAGCTTTTCCCAAGCCTTCTTAGTTCCAGGGCCTTCTCTCTCTTAATTATTTCCTATTTATCCTATATATAGCTTGCTTTCTATATGTTTGCTTGCATGCTATTTTCCTATTAGATTGAAAACTTCTCTAGAGTAGGAACTGTCTTTTGCCTCTTTTTGTGTCTCCAATGCTTAGCACATTACCTGGTACACAGTGGTCACTTAAGAAATATTTAAGGATTGATTAATTCTAAGTTTTAATCCCCTGGGAAGACTGCTCTTCCTGACTCTGACCTTTCTGTATCTAGGTTTAAATCACTTACCTTCTATCTATGCTATGTGATAATAGAAAAGTCGATTTGATTTTCAGAAGCTCAGTTTACACATTAGGGGGAAGAGGTGGTAATGATATTTGCCCTACTTACCTCATAGAACTACTGTAAGGATGTACTTTACATGCCTTAAAACTCTATATAGGGGCAGCTAGGTGGTGCAGTGGATATAGCACCAGCCCTGAAGTCAGGAGGACCTGAATTCAAATCTGGCTTCAGACACTGCCTAGTTGTGTGACCTTGGGTAAGTCACTTAACCCCAATTGCCTCAGGGAAAAAAACAGAGGAAAAAAACAAAACAAAACAAAAAAAATCTATATAGAAAAATATTATTACTATTATTGGTTGGAAAGGGAAAAAAATGGGTGCTTTTTCCCAACCATATATTAAAACCTCAGAAATGTTCCAAGAAAATGAAGACTTATAGAATTTGTCCATTAAACAACTAATTAAGATAGTTTTAGAACAGGAAGCTGTTGTAACTGAGAAGTGACCCAAAAGAGGGTCTTCCAGCTCTCAGAATGGAAAATAGGCAGAGATGGCAAATTATATTTTTATGAAAGACAGTTAATAATTTATTTTATATTATATTATTTTATTATATAGTATTTATGTCATTAATATGTTTTATATATATATATATATATATATATATTATTAAATTATTTTACTATATATTATAACTTACAAAGTTACAAGGTACTACTGACCAAATGGTCACCACAAACAGAATCATGGCCCTGAATCAATCATGACTCCTCATGGAATTAGGAAGACTTGGCTTTGGATCTCATCTTGACACAAAAGTCCCTGAATTTGTTTGCCTCAACTGTAAAATGGAGATCACAATAGGACCTAAAATCATAATACCTGGGTTATTGTGAGGGTCCAATGAGTTAATATTTGCAAAAGAAAGCTTAACATACTATATAGTCCCTGGCAAACAGCATCATAGAAATGCTCTCTCCTTTACTTTCCCATTCTCCTTCTAGTCCCTGGGCTTTTTGTATAACTGGAAGCTTCTGAATTAGCTAAACAACTTGGAGATCAGAAAAATCGGTAATTCATGGGGCAGCTAGGTAGCACAGTGGATAGAGCACCAGCCCTGAAGTCAGGAGGACCTGAGTTCAAATCTGGTCTCAGACACTTAACATTCCCTAGCTGTGTGACCCTGGGCAAGTCCACTTAACCTCAATTGCCTCAGCAAAAGAAAACAAAACAAAACAAAACAAAAAAAAAAAACCAAAACAAAACAAAAACGGTAATTCAGAAAAGTGAAAATGATCCTACGGCTTCTATTAAAATTTAAAGGAAAAAAAGATTGTAGGAAATAAAAACATATTCAAGGCTTTATTTTAGCATGGGATTCTCTGATCCATGAAAATCTTTATGTTTCCTTCACATGGAAATCAAGTTAGAGAAAATACTTGGGAATATGGGTCAGATCATGGGACTCTTCCTAGATTCAAGATATCCAACAGTGCAAAAGGCAGATATAACAGTTGTCTCTAGGTCCTGCCAGTGAACCAAATGCCACTGCACCAAAAATTCCAGCATGATATAACAGATCAGACAGCTGAACCTCCACCAGACACTATATATATTCATATATTATTTATTTAAATATATTTATTATACATAAATGTACAATCTGATGCAGGGGGGGGGTAGGGTATGGGGTAAAGGTGGAGAATGGGGATAAGGGTACCATACAGGGAGGTGTAATTACATTTTCATGCTGTGATTATAAATGGATCCATTGTTTATAGAACTGGTCAGGGCAGATGAGTCATATTTGTATACAATGTTAAATCATGATGGGGTCATAGGCTCCAAAAAATTTAAATGAAAGGCCCCAAAGTGTCTCCTATAGTGGAAGCTAATGAAATCACTATGATTTACGTATAGATGAAAACAAGCTCCAAACCAAATGGAAGTAATCTATTAATATGACATTACTATTCCTATCTTAATCTGCTATTGGAGGAAAAAACTCTAGGAGTTTGCATGAAGAAAGGGAGAAGCTTCCTCCATCATTATACCCTTTTTAATCTCTATTTTACAGTTTTGTGCGTATTGTCCAAGAATAACATTGTATCTGCAGGAATATAGGGAAAGCACAGGCAGACAAGAAGAGATCCCAAGACTGGCTGTAACTAACTAGGACTGGAAAACAATGGATCCCTTGATCTTTTCTTCTAGTATTACTTCTTTTATATTTGAAAAAGCAAAAAACAAAACCAGCCACTTATTTATTCTCCCACTAAGAAAGTTTCTCCAAAGATGCACTGTCCCTGGCAGCTGTAACAGCAGGCTCTGAAGCTGCCCAGAAATGGTAGTTTCTGTTCAGCTCTAACAGATGAGAAGGAAAACCTTCCATCTCTGGAGGAGCCCAGTGCAGCTTCACAGAGCTCAGAGGAAGCAAAGCAGCTTTATGTACAAGAAAACCGGAAAGCATCAAGTCTGGACCAGTCCCTCCGGCTGGAGTCATTTAACAGCGCAGAAGTGTCCTACACATCCTAGCCTTTAGACAATTGCTCTTTCTGAACTTGTCTTCTAAAAATTCTAAATATGTGAAGAATGCAGCCCAACGAGGAAAAAAAAAATGACTGTTGTCAGATAGGAGCAAAAGAAAACTCCTAATCCACTTAGGAATTTAAAGGAATGGAGATAAATAAGGAAGTCATATCAAAGGATGCTAGCGGGCAAGTTGTAACAGAGAAAAGAAAAAATTTATCAAGATTCATTTTTCAGCAGTAACTCAGACATCAGCATGTTCAAAATTGTTGTGCTAAGGAGCACCTATTCTCCAAGATCAAGAAAGCAGGAATCACCTGGTGATTCTAAAGACTTGCTAAGAGACCAAGAGGAATGAACAGATAATTTTGTCAAAGCACAGACAAGGGAAGTTAAAATATGGAAGGATGGAAGGAAAATGCACTTAGCAAATATTTAATCGAAAAAACGCTGTGATAATTGATGAGGATACAAATAGAAGCAAGGCAGTCCCTGTTCTAAAGGAACTCACTCACATTCTGAGAGAGGGAATCAACTATGTTTCAACAGTAAATCAGATTGTCAGGATGGACTTCAACTTAGCTCTCTTCCTCCTTTGTGAAATTATAAAATGTTAAATTATGTCACCAGTGAATGGGGGAGTGGGAAAGAAAAGAGATTATCTGTCTGTGTAGTTTTTTCCCAATAGAATGTCAGCTCTTTGAGGGCTGGGATCATTCTCTTTTTGTTTTTTGTAATCACTGCACATGGCACTGTGTACTGCATATAGTAGGTATATATTTAATAAAGGAAAAGCTCTAAGGGTACCCGAGTTCTCTATTAGCCAGCAGGGAAAGTGCAAGGGTCCCTTTTCTCCACTTCACTTTTATTTTCTAGAGCTTTTTCTTTATCATCATTCCTTTCTTTCGCAAGGACAACTACCCTTGTGAAAAAGGAACTTCTCAGATTGACCATTGTCTACATCTATGGCCTGCTCTTTCTGGTTAGTAGAAGTAGAAAGGAAGATGCTGTATTTGTACAGTGCTTTTCCAAAATGAGGTAATCTTTAGAATGGACATACATGCCTAAATATTAGAAAGGAATTATCATTGGGAAAGCAGATGGATAGGGCCCACACTGACCAAGAAAGAAGATGAGCACTGGCTGGGGTCCATGGTGAAATGGAGAGATCACTTCTTCCAGATGTTTTCAATTGTTCTATCACCTCAGTTTAATGAAGAAAGTAGCTTAACACCCAAAACAGCCTTGAAATATTCCCCCAAAGCTGCCAAAAAGAAAGGCTGAAGCAAAAGGTACAATGAGGGGAGCTGGCTCACCATGAACTCTTTCTTCAGAATGGGTTCATTTTTTGGAACTGAGCTGATAATCAACCTGCAAGGCCTGATAACCTTGTTAAGAATTACATTGGAAGACCACCCACCCACCATATTCCATAGCAAGATCATTCTTTTCAAGCACATAATAAAAACCTGGAGCTTCACTAACATAAATCCTAAAATTGTGAGTTAAGGGCCAAGCTTGGGCAGGAAGATCCAGGTTCAAATGCTTTTTTCTGACACTTACTAAGTGAACATGGGCACTTACTGACTATGGGCAAGTCAACAGCCACTGAGTCTTATGAGTTTCTTCACACCTACACAATTCCATACTTTTGCAAGTGCTCTCCTTAGTCTTATCACTACTTTCTATGCTGGAAATCCTTTCTCTTCATCTCTGCCTTGTACTTTTTCCTTCAAAATTTAGCACAAAGGTCACCTTCTGCAAGAAGACCTTTCCACCCCCCCTAGTTTCTAAAACCTTCTCTTCTGAGGTTGTCTTCTATTTACTCTGTATCTTGTACTTGTAATTATTTACATACTCTTTTTCTCTATTTGCACAGTCATATGAACTACAAGTATGGCAGGTATATGATAAACAGGTATATAAGAATGCTACACATTTGTTTGATGCCTTATGCTAGAAAAGCACTTTTATACCCCTCATTCCACCCACTCTCTAATTTGATCCTTACAACCACAGGAAAAAAAAAAATCACAATGATGCTATTCCTTCCCATTTTCCAGATGATAAAAATGGGGATCAGAGAGATTGGGTAATTTGTATGAGGTTAGAACACTAGAAAATCCTGGACAAAGGTACTTGAATCTAGTCCTCCTGGCACCATAATAAGGGGACTTTCCATTCCCCTAGCTAGGCTGTATTCCCATAGTGTACATCAAATATGTGGTATGTATTAGGCTTGAAAGAAAGAGAGAGCCCAAGGTTACTACTGTAGTCTTTTACAGAAGGGTCTAAAGATAATCATTACCCAACAGGAGATTTGTGTATGACTCTTTCCTAGGCACAGTGACTGATGAGGCAGCCATGAAAGCAGAGGACATCATGGTACTGCATGTGTCTTGCCCGCTTTAGACTTAAAGAAGGTAGAACTGCTAAGAAGAACCAGAATTCCCCACAGAGAGAACAGAACTTTGTACTGCTGGGAAAACCAGTGTGATGATTCCCACTCATATCTGGTCTCATTCAGGGAAAAGATCTAGACAAAATGGTTACACCTTCCCTAGCTCCTGAGATTCAGTTTCCCAAAAGGCTACAGGGCTTTCTAATCTTACTGCCTCCTTATTTCCCTCTACAAAATCTAGGCAAGAATTATTTAGCTTCCTTTTATCTCTCTCTTTATGTCCCATCAATAGTCACCCTAAAGAATCTACAATTGGAATGGTCCTGGCTAGAAAGTATAGATTTTGATATGAAACATGCAAAAAGCCTATTTTCAAGTGTTACTAACTTTTTCAGTCTTCTCCATAGAATTTTTTTGTTTTCCTTTATGTTTCTAGTAGTGTCAAGTTTCACAGCGTTATTCTGACTTATGTGATTATATACCAACATCAAGAGCTATTAAAGCTGGGGGAACAGCATACTTTTATATTCCAACAGTTAAAGTCAGCAGAGGGAGCTCATCACACTTATTTCCTTCTCTCTATGACCTAAGAAAGAGTGTAGACCATTTCATTTCCTGAGCACAGAATAGGGAGACGACTGTGAATCCATTTGTACCACCAAGGCACCTCCATATTGATATCTACCTCTGGAATCAGAAATCAGGCAGATTCTAATGGTCTTTTCTCCATGTTCACTCTTCTCGATCTCTTCATAGCCTTTGACACTGTTTATAATACATTTCTTTTGTACTCTTTCTCCTCTCTGGATTACCATGCTACTTCTCTATTTCAGTCTCCTTAGCTGAATCTTCCTCCCCATCAGGCTCATTAACAGTGGATGTCCATCCCCTAAGGGTCTATCCTAGACTGTTCCCTTCTCTGTGGATATTATCTCCCTTAGTGATCTCAATAGCTCCCACAGACACAATGACCATCTGTATGCAAATAATTCTCAGATCCATTGATCCAGCCCTAAACACTCTTCTGACCTTTCCCAGTCTCATATCACCAATTACCTACTGAATAGCTCTAACTGGATGTATATATCAAACACAACATGTCCAAGAAATCTCATTATCCTTCTCCAGTAAATCCTGCTCTCTTATTCCTCTTACTGCTGAAAACCCCAGCACCCTTCCATTTACCCAGACTTCCAAAGTTGGTGCCATCCTTGACTTCTCACACTTACACTCAGAACATATCTAATCTTCTGCTGAATCTTGTAGATTCCCCCTTTAAAACATGTATGTATCTCCTTTACACTCATACAGCCATCATCTTCACCTCCTGCTTAGACTATTGCAATAGCCTGAAAGTTGATCTGGTCATGTCACTACTTAAAGCCCCACTCCCTCCATCTCAATAAACTCTAGTTGCTCCTCATTTATTACTTCCAGGATTAAAAAATAAATCCTGCTTGGCAAATAAAGTTTAATGAAAATCCTGTCTTTCTTCCGCTCCTAGTCTTCTTACACTTTATTCTCTTTCATGCATTTTATCTGATCTAACAACTACTTTTATGCTATCCTTCACATATTACCGTCTTATTTTCTATCTGTACTTTTTCAATAATTCCCCCACATCCCACACTTCCGCAGTCTGAAATGTTCTCCGTTCTCACCTCCAACTATGACTTTCCCAGCTTCCTTCAAGCATTGGTTCAAACCTCAGCTTCTGCAGGAGGATTTCCCTAATATGCCCTTCTGCCAGTGCCTTCCGTATGAAACCACTTTCCATTTACTCTGTGTGTGTGTGTGTGTGTGTGTGTGTGTGTGTATACACACACACACACACACATACACACATACATATATATTTGCATGTCATCTCTCCCATTAGAATTCAAAGCCCTTAAGGACAAGAACTGTGTTTCTGCCTTTCTTTGTATTGACTGAGCTTAGTATAATGTCTAGTGCATAATAATATGTGCTTGTTGATTGACATACAACAAACATTTGAACCACATTTAATAATGAAATCCAGCTAAGTCCTATAAGAGCTGATATTTTTATAGTGCTTGATTCTTTCAAAATTAAATTTGTAGGGGCAGTTAGATGGCTGAAGTCAGGAGGACCTCAGTTCAAATTTATCCTCAGACACTTAACACGTCGTAGCTGTGTGACCCTGGGCAAGTCACTTAACCCCAATTGCCTCAGCCAAAAAAAAAAAGAAATTAAATTAAATTTGTATTCTTAACTTTTGTTTTTATAACATATCCATAGACATTTCTCCCTAATCCCTCCCCAAAGTCATCTCTTTGAATGAATATAGAGAAGAAAGCAGGCTAATGCCAAAAAGAAAATGGTTCTGCAAAACTAACCAAAATATTAAAAATATTGAAAAAGCATACAATATTATTAATTCCACAACTGTAATTTCTCCATCTTTGCAATGAAAGTAGGGAGATGCCTTCTCACATCTCTTGCTTGGGACCAAGCTTCCTCTTCATCTTTTTTTTTCCCCCTGAAGTAATTTTGTAGCATTGGATTTCAACTGTTTTGTTATTGCTACTCTATTTTTGTAGCCATAGTGTAAACTGCTTTCTTGTTTCTGCTTACTTCACTTTGTAGCAGGTAACACAAATCTTTTCATGTTTCTTTATATTCATCATATTCATTGCTTGAATTAGCTCAGAAGACATGCAAAATGTTCAGAGAATCCACCCCAAAAGTTTATAGGGACTACTTGTGTCTGATCTTGTAGCAGAGCATTCTAAGTTTTTATTAGTCTGATTAACCACAGTCATATACATTAACTTGACTCTTTCATCGTGATCTCATTTTGATCCTCTTTGAGAATAAAGAACAATTTATAGTCTGTAATCTTCTTATGAAATTGGTAACATCCTATGGCATTTATGCATATACTTTATTTAGCCATTTCTCAATCTGTGGGCATCAATTTGCTTTCTATTTCTTTACTAGTATGAAAAATGCTGCTACAAATATTTTTGTGAATATAAGGTCTTTTTTTTTGGGGGGGGGGAGGCGGAGTCATTAAGCTCTATGGAATATGTGCCTCATAGTGGAATCTCTGAGTTAAGGATATGGTTAGACATTTTAGGCACTTTATATAACTGTAGGTAGCTTTCCAGAATAGTTGGACCAATTCATAGCTCTACCAACAATATGATAATGTATAATAACAATCTTTTGATAATTTCACTAACATTGATTATTCCCATCTTTTGTCATTTTTGTTAAGATGAAACCTAAAAGTTGTTTTGATTTGTATTTTTGTAATGTGATTTGAAGCGATATTTCATATAGTTGTTAATAGTTTAAAATTATTCTTTCATAAGGGTAACAACTAAAGCTTCATGTCTATCTATTTTAAATTAACAGTTTTGAGCTGGTGGGATTTCCCAAAGTAATCTAGCTCTTCCTACCTCTAAGCTGAGCACTAAAAGTCACATCAACATCACTGTTTTACATATATCTCCTTATATTTATCACTATAGGATATCAGTTAGTCCAACTGGTATGAATCCAAAATATAGTAAAGCTGCATTACTTAGGACTTCATTTATTCTTATTATTAGAATTTCATCTTGATGAAGCTCAAGTTTATCTTGATATTACATGGGAAAGAAGGGTTTTGCAATGTAAATTCAAAATGTGATTGAAAAACTATAAACCGACTCAAAAACTTAACCAACTTTTTCGTTAAGAAGAAAAAAAAAAAAACAACAAAAATTTAGTTAAACAAATGCCTAAATAAAGTTTAATACATTGGACACAGTTGAAACAACTATGTGGAAGTATAATATAATTAAGATCGACTAGTATGAAAAATACAAAGAAATTTAGAGTTTTTATGAAATTATTCAAAGTGGGAAAAAAATCAGAATTAGAAGAAAAACAGTAAAAATAAATAAGAATGGCAAAAACAATTCTGAGGAAACTTCTAGGGACTTAGTAGAATTATGGTAACATATTTTATATTGAAATTAATTTAAATGTAAGTAATCACTAAACAAGTTTAGTTATTTGTACTGATATGCAATGTTAATTATTTAATAATGTTTCTGGTGTACTTTTTTTAAAAGAAAGATTTTGAAGAACAGAAAAAATGCCATTAGGATGGGGAAAGGGAAATTATCCTGATTGTTACCAAAGGGAAATGAGCTGAATCTTTAAATTATGAACCTGGTCTTGAGATTTCTGGCAAAACTTAAAGCTCCATTAAAGTAAAAATAGTGATCAACATTTAGAAAATAAGTGGTGACTACACACCTGTCAGATTGGCTAAAATGACAGGTAAAGATAACGATGAATGTTGGAGGGGATGTGGGAAAACTGGGACACATAACATTGTTGGTGGAACTGTGAACGGATCCAACCATTCTGGAGAGTAATTTGGAGCTACGCTCAAAAAGTTATCAAACTGTGCATACCCTTTGACCCCAGCAGTGTTTCTATGGAGCCTATATCCCAAAGAGATCTTAGAGGAGGGAAAGGGACCCACGTGTGCAAGAATGTTTGTGGCAGCCCTTTTTGTACTGGCTAGAAACTGGAAACTGAATGGATGCCCACCAATTGGAGAGTGGCTGAATAAATTATGGTATATGAATGTTATGGAATATTATTGTTCTGTAAGAAACAACCAGCAGGACGATTTCAGAGAGGCCTGGAGAGACTTGCCTGAACTGATGCTGAGTGAAACGAGCAGAACCAGGAGATCATTATACACAGCAACAACAGTATTACATGATGATCAATTCTGATGGACATGGCTCTCTGCAACAAAGATTTGTCTTAAACCAGTTCCAATTGTTCACTGAAGAAAACCATATACATCCAGAGAGAGGGATATGAAATATGGACCACAACATAACATTTTCATGCTCTCTATTGAGGTTTGCTTGCATTGTGTTTCCTTTCTCTGATTTTCTTTTTTTTTCTTGTAGATAGGATTTTTCCTGCACAACTTGTCAAGTATTTCAACATTATTAACATGTAGTGGACTTCCTGCCATCTAGGGGGAGGGGACTGGGGGTAAAATTTGTAATGGAAAGCTTTATAAAGATCAATGCTGGGGAACTACCCATACATATGTTATACAAATAAAAAGCTTTAATTAAAAAAAAAAACAAAAACAAACAACAAAAAAAAAAAAACAAGAAAATAAGTGGTGATTTCTGAGAACGATAGGGATATTTTCAAGAATTAAGTCATGACAATCTAACATGAATTTCTTTGGGAACAGACAATAGAATGAGAGAGATAGTTCACATAGATCACCAAAGATAAAGAGTTTATCTAGATTTTAGGTTAGCATTTGGCAAAATCTCTTATGGGATCTCTGGGGGCAAAATACAGAAATGTAGAATATGATAGCATACATCAGGGAAATTTCAAATGGGTTAAAAGAATAGTTGTTAATGAAGCAAAGTCAACTTGGGGAGAGCTCTCTAAGCAAACACTTAAAGAATCTTGATTCTTTTCTGTGCAGCATACCTGTCAATGATTTGGATGAAAACATGGTACAGATAGGTGGTACAGTAAATAGAATATTGCTCTTAAAGTCAGGAGGACCTGACTTTAAATCTGATCTTAGACATTATCTATGTGATCCTAAGCAAGTTATTTACCCTATTTGCCAGTTTTCTCCTCTATAAAATGAGCTGGAGAAGGAAATGGCTAATCACTCAAGGAAAAACCCCAAACAGGGTCATGAAAAGTGAGTTGACTGAAAAAAGACTGATCAAAAACAATATAATATAGATCAGTGGTGTCAAACTCAAAGAAACAGAAATCATGAAACTGTAAATAAGGATCCTTGTAGGTCACATATTTACTTAGAAAATCAAATATTAACATTATTTATGCTCTATTGTATTTGTATTTACATTTTCTAATTATATTTTAATCTGGGTCAGTTGCACTTGGGAGTTTGTGGCTTGTGGCCTATAGCCACATGTCCCTTAAAACCTCTGGTGTAGACAACATTAAACCAAGAGGGTTTCTAACACACTGCATGATAGTCAAGATCTAAAAGATTCTTTCTTATAAAGCTAAAAGTCTAGGCTGAATCCAATATGAGAATATTTAATTATAAGAAATTAGTAGTCTTATACTGGGGTTCAAAAGCCAAACTTCACAAGTATATAAGAAGGAGGAGATATGTCTAGCAAGCTAGTTACTTGAAAAAGACGTGGACTTATCTCTACTCCAAATGAGGCAATACCACAATGGGCATAGAAATGAACCAACATAGAATTAAGAAGGCAGATTTAGGTTTGGAATGAGGAGAAATTTCCTACAAGCTAGAGCTTTCCCAAAGTAGAATGAGCTGTTTTTAAAGGTGTTGACTTTCCCCATATTAAAAGACATCAAGGGAATTAGTAGTCGTCACTTAAATTAGTTACTGAAGGGATTCTTGGCTCAGCTGAGTTAGATGGCCTTTGAAGTCCCTTGTAATATTGAAATTCTACTCCCCTAAAATCTTATCTGCTCACTGCAGTGTGCTCCATCACACCTTTGCTTGATTCAGCACTCCAAAGGAAAGACAAATGGATCAATCTTCTGTTTAGAAGATCCAAGGAAATAGAATTACAGTGTTAAGATTGGTGGCCTGCAGTTTCCTTTAAGACCTCCCAAGGCAGATCCAGGGTATCAGCCGTTTCACATGGATCTTGTACATCATTCCACCTTATTTCTGTACTGAAAGATGCTTACAGTTCTTTCAATATCTATTTGACTTCCCTCAGATCTTGGCCAAGGCTGTTTGAGGCTCCAGGTTTTGCCTTCTCTCACTTAACTTTTTCCTGCACCATCTTGGGATCAACTAAGCCTAAACTCTTATCCATAGCCATGCTTTTGGCTTTCAGATCTCACTTTCTTCCACACTCTGACAAACCTTGCAGAAGCAAAAAAGCTAATAAAATCTTAGCTGATGCAAACTCCCAACTCCCAGGAGAGCTTGTTCATCATGGATCCCACCTACAGTCAAGGTTCTAGCACAACAGCAATCACTGTAGCGGCTGCTGGTTAAGTTAATCCCTTGCTTGTTATATACATGCAACTAGCTTCAGATAATATGCAATAAAATTTAATTTCTTCTTTAAAAAACTGTAAAAACTCAAGACTGTACTTCCTTCAATTAGTCTGAAGTAACTAAATTTTACTTTAGTAATAGTAATTATCTGTGACTTTTGAAAGTTTTTCTCTATAAACTTAAAGAGGAAATCATTGCCTCTTTTTAGTTAATTTCAAGAAGAAGAAAGGGAACTCTTGTTAGTTCAGACTCTATGGCTATTGATAAAGACACAGATGTGAACCACTTATTTTACCAGAGTTGTAATGAGCTGGAAAGACAACCTCTTCCCCCTAGCTTCTCAGGTAGGCTCTGAAGAGATTCCATTAACCTCAGGCCACCATCTAGCTCAGATGACAAGATACCTGCAGCCTATTTAGAAGTAAAAACTAAAACAAAAACAAACAAATAAAAAAAAAAAACCCTCAAGGAAAAGGGTGGTCTGTATTTTACTGGGAGGGAAAATCAAGAGCAAAAGTTTAGAAATGAGGCTTCTTTGCTGTCTTTCATCAAAGAGATCCTGGCCTCTGATAACATCTGGAGGTCTGGTTGCAGCAGCTGTTATCAGTATGACTGCCCAGGAGTTGGCCAGTTTAATCCAGAAAGGAAGATGCAGCTGATGTGGGGATTGATAGAACTCCAATCCCTTCCATACTTTTTTTGTTGTAATTTTCATTGTTGTAATAATCAGCTTGGAGATGCTACAACCTGTCTGATGATTTGGGAAATTTTTGATTTCTGAAAGTATCACACATTATTCCCCAAGCTGGAATGGCAAAAGATTTCTGATGAGACTCTCAGGCCCAACTTCTTTCAAGAAAGGATCCAGTTTAAGGGTCTGTAGCCCAAAGAGATCATAAAAAAGGAAAAGGACCCACATGTGCAAAACTATTCATAGCAGCCCTGTTTATGGTGACAAGGAACTGGAAATTGAGTGGATGCCCATCAATTAGAAACAAGTTATGGTATAGGAATGCTAAGGAATAGTATTGTTATGTAAGAAAAGATCAGTAGGGTAATTTCAGAAAGGCTTGGAGAGATAACATTGTACATAGCAATAACAAGATTATGTGATGACCAACAAGGATGGACCTGACTTTTCAACAATGAGGTGATTCAGGCCAATTCCAATAGACTTGGGCACCAGAAAGAGGATTATGGGTACTGAATGTGGATTACAACATAGTATTTTCATCTTTTTTATTTGCTTGCTTTTTTTCTTTTCTTTCCCATTCTTTTCCTTTTTGACTCGATTTTTCTTGTGCAGCATGATAATTATGTAAATATGTATAGAAGAATTGTACATGTTTAACATAAATTGGATTACTTGCCATCTAGGGAAAGGGGGGTGAAGGGAAGGAGGGGAGAAAATTTTAGATAACAAGGTTTTGCAAGGGTGAATGCTGAAAGCTATCTTTGCATGTATTTTGGGGGGGAAAAAAGCTATTTAGGAAAAAAAGGAAGGAAGGACCCAATTTGATAGCAGTGGATATATGGGAATAAATGAAAAAAGGAAAAAAATTCCTAAGGAATAAAAAGCTATTGAAAGAGGGAAAGGGAAAGGGAAAGAGAAAGGGAGTGGAGAAGAAGGGAGAGGAAGGGAGAACAGAGGAGGGGAAGAAACAATCCAGTTTCATAGCAATGGGTATATGAGAATAAATGAGAAAAGAAAAAGTTCTTAAGGAAGACCTTAAAGAAGCAATGATATTCTATGAACTTGAAAACTGATACAAAGAGGCTGAAAATTTGAGTGACAGCCTGAGCATTTCTTATTACAGAGATAATCACAGGAACACAGATTTTCAATTCCCTCATCTTGAAGTTATGGAAAATGAATTTCAAAGGTCACAGAACTATTAAATGGAAGAGTAGGAATTTGAATCCAGGTCTTCTGAATTCCAAATCCAGCCCTCTTTCCACTGTACCAGACCCTCTCCCCACTTTTTCATATGGTCTTGTAATCTGTAAAGTTGAGTTGGAAATATGAACCATTTTTATGATTATGTTAACATTTAGGAAGACTCTTATGCCCAAATGCTCAGTGAATAAAGATGCTATTAGGGAATCTGGGACATAGAAAAAGGGATGAATTATCTGGATACGTTAACAATTTCATTTACTTTCTTATTGTCATTTTTGATGCAAGCTCCTTGAAGCCAGAACCATGTTACCTACTTTTTTTGTAACCTCAAGGCTCTACCATGATGCATGGCCAAAGTTTACCCAATGTTTTATGAAAGGGCAGCCAGCAAGAGCTCTGACAGTAATGAAGGCAAAGAAGAAAACTAGCTTTCCCATTTATATTCAGACCAATTCAAAGTATCTTCTGTACAGTATGTCCTTAATCAACTAAAGAATTGCTTTCAGTCCTGTTCTCCAGTGGCTTTGAAGTCTTTCTTGCCCAGCTGTATATCCTGTGTCCCATTACAATTTTCCAAGTCTAGTACCCAGATCAAGGCCAGAATTTTACTTCCAGCTCCTACTATAAGCTAAAAACACTAATTCTCATTCCCCATCTAGAGTCAAGAAAACATGTATGTCTCCTCTCTCTCTCTCTCTCTCTCTCTCTCTCTCTCTCTCTCTCTCTCTC
>JAJPUD010000122.1:54578-148175 GCA_023553655.1 Myrmecobius fasciatus | reverse complement strand
CTCTCTCTCTCTCTCTCTCTCTCTCTCTCTCTCTCTCTCTCTCTCTCTCTCTGGGGGGGGCTGTTGGAGATTTTTTTTTTGGCTGAGGCAATTGGGGTTAAGTGACTTGCCTAGGGTCACACAGCTAGGAAGTGTTAAATCTCTGAGATCAGATTTTAATTCAGATACTCCTGATTTCAGGGCCATCTAGCTGCCCTATGTCTCTTCTTTTCAACAACCTACCTATATCCTGTACCTTTTTACATTAGCAAAGGTGATTTATATATAAATGTATATAACATATGTTCATATATCATATATATTTATCTTTATATGTAAATATTATATATGTGTATGCATTTATTTATATAGAATATATAAACATTATATATTTATATATTATATATAATAATATTTATAAATATATATAAATTTTCATTTAAATGAGAGACATGCCAGAAATGTCCAAGAAAAAAAAAAAATCAGTTAAGTGTCCATTAACCATCTATGAAGAGGTTGGGAAAGGAAGCCCTCGGGAAATAATTACAACCATAAGAATAGAGATACTAAAACTTTGGCTCTGATCCCATACTGAGGGCTCACTGAGTTCTAGAAGCCATTTAATGGCATAAAAGTTGGACAAGTCTTGCCAAGCAAGAATGGCCTTGAGCCTGGTCCTAGCATTTATTATGAGAGGAACAGGCTAGCTAAATTTAGAGATGCTCCTCAGAAGTTGGCTTCAAGGTCAAGAAGTTCTTGTCCACAGCACTATTCAAAGACTCTATTTAGTTATAGAAAAGTTATGAGCTATGTAAATGGAGGAAATATCTATAAAGATATGAAAATAGTAACACTAGTAACAATTCAAGCCTATCTAGTATTTTCTGGGTTTAAAAAAGCATTTTCTGCAAAAGAACCTCTAGGTCATATAAGTAACACAATCTGCAGTTTATAGGTAAGGAAACTGAGGCTTCACATGATGAACTGACCAGCAGAGTCATAATGCTAACCTTAAATCTGGAATTCAAATGCAGGATTTTTATTCTAGGTTGGGAAATCTTTCCAGCACAATGAACAGAGAATAATAAACAGAAGCTCTTGTTCTCGGCAATCTTCTGGTCTCAGTCCTTCCCCAAGCTTCTAGTAAACTCTTTAAGAGCTGATATAGCAGGGAATTCTTTCCCATTTGTCTCAGCAAAACACACTTTCTCTGTTAAGAGAGAAATGTCCCTTGCTATGGAAAAGCTTTTTAAACCAGAAATTTAGCAGTACTGATGGGCAAGGAGACCTTTCCTTATAAAACTTAATGAATGTGGACCCCTTTCAAGGGTTCCAAGTCTCTTATTTCCTGAACACCTCTAGTAAGGGGCACAAGCCTAGTTCACATAATGGTAAAGAGAAAAAAGGGATAAGGGTCTGCAATCAGAGAAACCAGTAATCCCACACTACAGTAAACATATCTCATAGATCTGAAGCAGGACTATAAAAAAGTTATTAATAACTAACTTTTCTTTTGTCTTTTGACTTTTTAAGGACAACTTGGTATAAAGATGAGATGTAAAATAAAATCAAGCATCAGCAGCATCACTAGCATTTTAATTTTAAAAAAAATTATTAAAATTTTTATTTTGTTAAAATAATTAACATAGTATTTTAATTTTTGCAGAACTCTTTAGATCCTCATAGAAGCCCTACAATACAGGTATTATTATTCTTATTTTACAAATGAAATAACTGAAGTAGTTATTGTGACTAAAGTTGCAGGTTAAGTGACTTGCCTGGGGTCTCACAGCAAGTAAAGTGTTAAGTGTCTGAAGCTGGATTTGAACTTAGCTCCTCTTGAAGCCATTGTACCATCTAGCTGCCTTTATTTCCCATTTATCCTGCATAGAACTTGCCTGTATTTATTTGTTTTCATGTTGGTTCCCTCATTAAATTGTTAATCTCCCTTGAGATAGTCTTTTGCCTATTTTTGTATCCCCAGGGTTTAACACAATGTCTGACACACAGTAAGCACTTAATAAATAAAACTGATCATTTTTTGGCTCTATATAGCTTTAGTTAGCATTTTCAGATTTAGAATCCAGGTATATCCTATAGACTCAGGCCTGAGACACAATTTTAAGCCATGATGACATCTGGCCTCTGAGCCTTGCCAAGTCACTTCACCCTGTTTGCCTCAGTTTCCTCATCTGTAAAATGAGCTGGAGAAAAAAATGGCAAACCACTCCAGTATCTTTGCCAAGAAAAATCCAAATAGGATCTCAAAGAGACAGATATAAATAAAATGATTAAACAACAATAATAGCATTGTAGGAAAGAAAAGTAATAGTGTTTTTTTTCTTAAAACTAAAATTCAATTACTTTCCAAAGGTAAGAAGGCAGCAATAATCTTTCATTTTTCTCCTCTGTTCCCATCCCTCTAGTAACCCTGCCAAAATAAAAACAAAAAAACAAAAAAACAAAAAAAAAAAAGTTTTTTAATCCCAAGGTCTGATTCTTGTAGTTTATGCCAGATCTGCAAATACATTCTAGGTAATTGTAGGACCAAGGAAGGCTAGTTATGTACAGTATGAAAAACCAAACTTAATGATACTACAAAGTTCAGTTAAGCCAATATATGCTACTGGGCAGAGAAGCTGCTGTATATTATTTTTGCTGACCCTAGTGTATAAAATAGTAACACTGCTGGCCAACCTGGGTCCAAATAAGACTTTTAGAGATGAGCAAAATAATGATTAGGGGGTAGCCATATTAACTTAAAAGAGAAAAAGTTTTGTTACACAAGGCTTCTCAGATTGGCTTTCAAAGCGATTAAAAATCAAGAAAATATAAGTTTCATGCTGCTAGAAACTCTGATAATCCCAGGTCTGGAAGTTACTGGGAAAAAACCATCAGTTCCAAACTCTGTCTTCCTATTTGAGGAATGGGTGTCTAATAAACACCTCCAAAAACTTTACTTGCGTATGTTCAAGTAAGGAGCAGTGGTGGGATGAAGGAAGTGCTGGTCTCCATGAGGGAGAATCCAGCTTCTGAAAAATGCTATCTATGGGACCCTGGTCCAGTCACTTAAGAATTTAAATACAAAATACGTATTGATCAATGGGAGTTTCCCATGTCAATAAAATCATGAGTTCTTCACTTAAACTAGTCCACTGGGCACTTAGCATTGCTGAGTGCAGCTGCAACCAGCTTAAAATGTAAGTGGGAAATAAGACACACACATACACAACTGGTTATACTGAAATTGCCCAAGAAAACTCTTCCAACAAAGACTTCCACAATTCCACAGCCCATCTCCCCACTTCATTTCTAAAGCTTCCAGAAGATAGCTGTTTCTATCCCCTAAGGCACAAATACCCTTAGGAGACACAACATCGTTTATTCAACCAATAGTTCATTTAACAACTCATTTCCCACCCAGCTGCTCTCCTGAACTTCATGATCTCCAGAAACTCATTATTTCTGCAAGATGAAATCAGCTCTCACTCCTCCTCAGCACCCTTTACCCATGTCCCTCCTCCCTTCTTCTTGTTGGAGATAGTGAGGGGTAAGACATTTGGAAGCTTCACCAGATCCTCCACCATTTACAGAAAGGAGAGTGCACAAGACATTCATCTCCCTCATTCCCCACCCCTGGACTTCATGATCTTAGAAACCTAGCAATCTGCAAGATGAAATCAACTCTGAAATTCAAACCACCCAATCAGGCTGGAGAATTTCTGCATGTACTTCACCAAAATAGATATTCTTCTTTCTCCTTTTAAGTTTCTTTTTATGTGTTGTCTCCCTCATCAGATTCTGAGCTCCATGAGAATGGGAATTGTCTTATTCCTTTCTCTGTATGTTTAAAAATTAGAACACTGCCTGGCCTATGGTGGGCATTTAATAAATATTTATTGACTCTGAGACTCTGAAATAGTTACTCCATTCCTTTTAATTCCATCTCTATTTCAGGTTTATGAGATCGTTTTTAGAGAGAGTGTAGATGAGCACAAACCTCTAACATTGGTCACTGGGCCTTCTAGGGCAAGGAGGGAGGGAAGGAAGGAGTATAGAATGGAAATACAAAAAAGTAAATTTTAGCTATCTCCTTTCATTTTTTTTTTCTTTTAAAAAAATTTGTTTTGGTAATACAGAATCATTCTTGGAAGGGGAGAGTGATGTAGGGAGAAAGCTAGGAAATATACAAATAAAAGCTATAATAAAAAATCTGTTTTAAAAGAGAACTTGATGGAACTAATCTTGATAAATAACAAAGATTTCTCTAATATGCAAATATTTTTCCACAATAATAAAAAATTGTATGTATTTGGTAAGACATGGATAAAACCAAAATGCTTACTTATGAATCTGATCACAGCTGGCATTTTATACACAGAAGCCAAGAGGGATGTGGTTTCTGAAGAAAGAAAACTTTAGGAAGGTGTGTTGGGAGCCCAAGACTATTGGGTCAGGAGCCACTTCTTCTGGTAATACTCACCGAGTCAGGATCTCGCTGCTGTTCAAGAAAAGCTGAGAACTCCACCAGTCGAAGTTTGGTTGTTCCAATGGAACGGCCCTGCCAAGCAGGTACTGAGGGTGCTGGTGCGGATGTAGGCTCGAACCCTGAAACACCAACCATGATGTTTAAGCTCTAGCCATTCAACTGGATTAAACATGGATCCAACCTTCCCAAGATCTGCAGCCCCCTAAAGGAGACAATTTTTTTTAATAACTCAATTTGAACCCAGGTTTGGGAGAAAATTCCATTAGCATCCCAAGACAATGAGCTGTAATTGTTCACAGGGTTTTACAAAGATGGCACATCCCTAGAAAATAAAAATTCCTTATTTTTCTGAAATTCAGAAAAGGTTCTAAAGCAAGGATTCACTAAAGTTTTTTAGTTCTTTACCCCTTTGGCAGTCTTGTGAAGCTTATAATGATTTTAAATATATAATAATCATTTTAGATGTATAAAATACCTATCATATGAAATATAGTTATCAAAATAAATATTTTTAGCATTGACTAGTTTTGCTGAATTTTTTTTTCTTTCTTCCTCTTTTTCTCTTAGAAAGTATTTGTTATGAGAGTAGGGAGTATGGGAGTAGGGAAGTAACATGAAAGAATATTTGGTCAATATAAAATTTATTAAAAAAAAAACAAACAAACTTATGGACCTTTCTCATCACCTCTTCAACTTAATCTATCAGATTTAAGGATAAATCTACCAATCTACTAGGTTAAGAATTCTTTTTCAATAGAGATGGCTTTCCCCCCTCAAAGACAGAAGAATTAGAAATGCAGATAATTTGTTGAAAGACTATGACAAGCTTTGCTTAACCTCTTCTCTATTTGAGAGTTGTCTCTATCCCTGGAAAATAAACCCTGAGCACAGACCATGTTTCTCAGAGATACAGAAAAGAATTGCTTTCTGGAAAGTTTATAAGCCAAAGAGGTTAACATTCTTCCTCTGTTCCTGTATTATATTGTATTGTATTGTATAACACCAAGGACAGCCTTGCCTTAGCTTGTCCTGTGGTGAAGAAAGAGCAGTCTGATACCTTCTAATGTAAATCACGGTTCTGAAACAGATGAGAATGCTGTCCATCACTCTAATGGGCTCTTAAAAGGCTGCAGTTAGGGTCATAGGGCTTCTTGTTGATACATGGTTTAAAATGACTTAGGAGTCCCCAGTATTTTTATGAAACTCAGGGCTCTCTCAGGTACAGGAATCCTGGGAGTAGCAATACCTCAGTCCTGAGTCCAGTTTGGTCCTCATAGTCACGTCCTCCATCATTTGTGGAAGCAACTCCTGTGGGGACAGGGCCAGTTATCCAACTTCTACTTACAGGCCTGGCTAGCTGAAGCAGCAGGGCACCCAGAGGGGAAGAAAGGAATCAATATATATTAGACAAATCAGACTACCACCAATATTTCCACCACTTTCCTTGGATGAAAAGAGCCCACGACCTTGAGCCCAAGAGCCTTGGAAACAGCCTGGTGCCTTAGACCATCATCATGAAAAGCAACCACTATGGAGATGTTGCTTGGTAACTGCTCCTGTAGTTACTAAAGCCATAATTTCTTAAGACCCTGCAAAGAAAATTCTTGCCACTAAAGTTGTTGGTTCACATGGTTCAAAATTAGAAACTGGTATCATTTTCTCAAAGAAAATGACATTTTTAAAAAGGCACTAATATCTTCTGTTTGGGGGCATTCCCATCTGACTTGCATCTAAAATCTTCCCCATGTGTTAGCTCCACCATTAGGACATGAGCTCCTTGAGAGCAGGTACTGTCTTGCCTTTCCAACTTAACCCAGATGCTCAGCACTATTTTGCACATAATAAACACTTAATGAGTGCTTCATTCATTTATTCATTCTTCAATGCTGGGGGAAGAACACACATTAATTATGCCTAATTAAGGAAGAAGTATGAGGTCACTGAGAAGGTGACAGCCTTGTATGTCATTTGCAGAACAATGAGGCTTTACAAATTTTGCACTGTATCTTTGGAAGGAGACCCAAGGGAGACTTACCTGGAATGGGGGCAGTGACTGTGGGCTGGATGGGATAAGCCTGCTGAACAAAAGGCTTGACACTAGGAAAAAAGGGACAGAGAAAGTCACATTAAGTCCATATGGGACAGAAAAAAAAAAAGAGGCTACTCAAGAACCTAATCTACATTCACTAAGAATAATCTTCCTTTCTCTGCTTGGAATGCCCAGTTTTACCCACTCACTTCTCTGTGCCTCAGCTCTCTCCACTGAGGGGGTTGGACTACATGGCTTCAAAGATGCCTTCCAACTCTCTATTATCCTAAGATCTCTTTTAGGGGATAGCATTTATGAGCAACTCTCCTGTGTTCATAGACCACAGATTCAGGTCTTCCTATTATATCTAATGCAGTCACATGAAACAGATATTTTCTATCTAGCACCATGAGAGTTACTAAATGATCTTCTTGAGCTTCTCTTACTATAAAAGCTAAAAGAAAAATCATTATTTTGAAAGGCAACTTGAGATAAAGAAAAAAAATGGGACCTACATTCTTAAGAAATGTATGGACTTTAAACAAGTCACTCAATCTTCCCAACTTTCAGGGTCTTCATATATAAATGGCAATAGTACCACCTGGCCTGCCTACCTTACAGGCTTCTTAGAAGAAGAGATTTTTAAGTTACATAGAGATTTGAAAATTGCAAAGGATATTGCAAAGCAAAGATGTAGTAATGGCCTCCAATGCAGGAAATGGAATCAATCCTTTGGAACTTTTTCAGCCTCCAGGAATACAAAGATCCCTCCATCCCCATAAATCACAGAATTGAACAAAGCAACAATCAGAAAATACTGAGAAGGCCTTCTCATTTAAAGCTAGAATCAACTCTAAAAGTTCTCCAGCTTTTCTTTGAAAATCTCTGTAGCAGAGGTTCCCAACCTTTACCATGTTCCCCTTGGCTTTGAGTAAAATTAACCATGATCCCTATTCAATATGAAAGAAATTAATACACACATAAGAAATAAAATTGAGAGATACTGGATTCCTTTTTAATCACTGTTAGGAGTGGATCTATATAAATAAATTTAAGCAGAATTTTTCACTTTATTGATTGGAAATTACAAAAAAATTCAAATCAAAATTTTCCCTATATCCTCTTGACAAGCTTCTCCAGTTTGAAATTTTCTTTCAGAGTAAAGGTAAAATCATAGCTTTCTGAGGCAGTCTATTCTACTTTGAATAGCTCTAATTCATGACTTTTAGGGAGAAGAAATCAACTAATCATGCTATTAAAATTGTATTCATGAACAGCTCATCATTTAGAAACCTGACTGTTTCAGTGATTAAAGGAGCAGCTTTCTTGAATTTATAGAATTCTGAATTATAGAATATTTGGAAGAGTTTGAGTTTGTTTTGGGGGGATATTTTTGGTAGAGTCCAGACCAGAGAACTACTGGTGATACAGACCAAGAATTGTCTACAATTTGAAATACTGAGTAGCTTGGGCACTGAGATACTGAGATATCATAAGACTTTACTGGGTCACATCACCAACGTGTCAGAAGAAACTGAACACAAATGTTCCTGACTCCAAGATCATCTCTGTCCACTATTCCATGTAGTCACTCTAAAGTATACTTTTGTAGCTCTCAGACAGTATTATGAAGTAAAAAACACTACCCAGTTGTAAGATTTTTACATAGTAAGTATTAGATTAACTTGTCATTATATAAAAAAATGGAGGTTTTTTTTTTAAAGGAACTCTAATGATTTTGTGATTATTCCTCCTCTAACTTTATTATACCATTTGCTTAAGTAAACGTTTTTGAACCAAGATGAAATGAAGCCAAAGTGGACAACACTGATTGGCAGTCCCAAAACTGTACATTTGAAATGAACACTTTTCCTAAAGGTTAAATTGAATATGACCCCAATCTCACTGGACCTTAAGAATTCCTCTCTGTAAAATTAGGAAAAAGGGTCAATGATCTTCTGATTTGAATTTTCCATGTTCTACAAGATTAGTTTCCAGGAGAGTTTCCCTGTCTTTTGGCAGCACTTTTTTCAGATGTGCATATGAAAAGGGCTTGGGAATTTGTTTGCTGTTTTATAAGGCTCTACATTGTAAACTTACTCTTGTGAAGATCCCGGCTGACCTGTCTGTATCATTCCTGGCCAGAACTGTAAAAGTTAAGATATGTAATAATTAAGAATAATTTCTGAAAAACATCACATATACACAAAATTAAAATTTATACACTTTGGTTTTGACATTGCTGTGATAATCTCTCCTTTTCCTAACATAAATCATAAGTTAGCCATATCTTAGTAGATGATCTTGAGTTGTTATTCTCCCCCATCCTATTTTTATTCATCTCC
Organism: Myrmecobius fasciatus; assembly: GCA_023553655.1. Lineage (NCBI taxonomy): Eukaryota > Metazoa > Chordata > Mammalia > Dasyuromorphia > Myrmecobiidae > Myrmecobius > Myrmecobius fasciatus. The sequence goes on along the minus strand of JAJPUD010000122.1, from coordinate 139,333 downwards.
CAGCAATCAGTCCTCCAAGGATGGTCCTCTCTATATTTAATTAATCTAGTCCTTGAACAATAAATGCATCACTGGTCCACTTCTAGTCTGGTAATACCTGACCAAATTGGCATTCTATTACTTTAGCTTCTGAGGACCCAGGACCTACCTTTCATACCTTTAGAAAGCAAGCAAGCAGGACTTCTATGGAAGCATAAGAACCTAAGGTTAGGTGCTGAGGAAGTCCTTGGGAAATAAAATCTATACTTGGTGCTATGATACTAGCTTCCAGATCATCCAGGATTCTACTCCTTTCCACCATCTCCTTCTACCCCCAGACAAGCCTCGCCTCGTGTTCAATATTCGCTTCTATCTATAAATTTAAGCCCCTGCCCAATATTCTCTCCCACTATTCCCTTGTATGAAACATCCCTTTAAAAGGGTAAGATCACATATCACAAACTTTCAAATGGCTCACAGAACCAATCATAAAAATGCATACAAAGTAGGGTGTATAAATTTCCATCTTCCTCTTCAAGATAGAATGTAAGCTTCTTGAGGGCAGAGGCAGTTTCATTTTAGTCTTGGAATCCCTAGTGCCTGGCAAAGTGCTGAACCATAGTAAGGGCTTAATAAATACTGACTGGTTGATTATTTACCTACCTTGATTCCCATATATTCCTTAGTCCCTTACAAGCTGAATTAGAACTGAATTTCCCCAAAAGAACAGAGGTTCCTTGAAGACAGGTTTTTGTCTGTGTAAGCACAGTGCCTAGCATAGTTCCTTGCACACAATAGTCATAATAAATATTTGCTGCATGGAACTAAATCCCTTGCTTCCATAGTTCAAGGTATCTATACACCAAGAGCATCCATAGAAGGTTGGTCAAGAAAAATTTCAGAACAGCATGAGTCTGAAGACAGAGAGATCTTAATGAAATTCTACAAGACATTCTGCTTTCTGTCCCCTTTCTGCCATGGTTTCTCTCCATGTCTTAACTGTTCTCGAAATCACAGAGGATTCAGGATGCCCATTTCCATAGGTAAAGAAGAGAGAGAAAGTCCTCAACTGGAAAGGGATCCTGATAAGAGATAACTATAAGCTTCTATCAGTGGGGGAACTCTTCTGAAAGTCGCTTCCAAGTAAAGGATCCCTGAAAGGTCTCCTCAATGGCTCTTTCTTGGTATAGTTAGACCACCAGAACTTTTTTTTACATTACATGGGCTACAATGACAAAGAGCTGGTACTATCCTATTCAACTTGGCTCTTACTTGCAGCTTGTCACTCCTGGGACAAAACCCGTTAATTGAAATGAGCTTACCCCTGGTGCGCCAGGAAACGTGGGGCGGGGGATTCCCGGCAGTCCCAGTTTGTTGTGAATGGCCGTTGCTGAAACTATCTGGGCCGATGACATGGCTGCCATGTGCTGCAGTGCTTTATCCTTCGCTGTCTGATCCTTCAATGTGACAGTTACACACTATCTTAATACAAGGCGACAATCTAGTGATCAGCTTAGAAAAGCTGTAGCTATTAGCATTTAAACTAAAATGTAAAAGCCACCAAAAAAAAAAAAAAAGCCCAAAACAAAGCAACCATGCATAGATAAACACAGCCAGGAGGCTCAACTCTTCTAAAACTAGCTGGATCTCAAAGGTTTTTCTAATACCCAACTGTCCAAATACTTAAGTATTTGCATTTTTTACAAAAACACTTGTTTTTAATTCAAAATAAGAATGAGCAATATCCTTTTCAACTCCCAGGATGAAAATTCAGTTATTGATCTGCTCAAAAAAAAAAAAAAAAAAAAAGGGAAATGGGGAGGTCACTTATTTTTGGATTCATTGGTAAAGGGACCTGAGGTTGAGGTGGATTTGGGGCAGGTGAATTAATATCTAAGAAGAACAGGTTGGAACTGTAGGTATCTTCATATATTTTTCCCAAACACAAGGGCTTCTGAATTCAGGTGAAATGCTGAAACACTGGTTAAAAGAACTAGTGGTCAAGAAAGGCCAGAAGCAATAATGCAAGGTCACTTGTACAAGCAAACTGGCAGACATGCTGGGAGGAAGGGGGAGACGGCATGCTCTCTTAGACACACAAGACTTGTTTCCTTTGAAGCTGAAAGCATGTGTAGTAACACTAACTTTTAAATGCTCCTTTTAGAAAACAGCAAAAGACTAAAGATACAGGAAAAGCTAGCCAAAATTCTGCCAAGCATAGCTCAAGTATATAATACTTAGTTTAATGAAAATACTTACCATACTTGTTACCTGGATACAATAACAAACAGTTTGTTAAAATGGTTGTGGTACAACAGAAGGGTTTGTTTTTCTTCAATTAAAAAAAATATATAGGTACATCTATGTTTGTAGCAAGTATGTGTATACATATGCATGCATGTAAACATACATACATATATTAGGATATAAAATACATATAAAAATAAGCTTTCCCACGTGTCAGACAATTTAGGTATTCACCCAGAGAATGATCAAAAAATGGTTATCCCAGCCTCCTCCCCCAAACAAAACAAAGCAAGTTTCAAGTAGATTCTGTTGTTTGTTTTTCCCCAAATACAGATAATAAGAGTATATTAAAAACCCAAATGGGAAAGTGATGAAACTCCTCAAGTCAGCATCTCCCACTACCGAAAGGAAGGCAATTTATATTTGGTCGCCATAGGCAAACACAGAAAGGATCACTTCTTCTGGGTGAATGTGCTATTAACAGTTAATAGAATTTCTGCACAAGCACCAGGCAGGAAGAGAAACTTGCAGGTAAAAAACACGTGCCCATGGCACCTGAATCTGTGTGCCATCCACCCAGAGAAACTCAGCAACAAGAGGCAGATTCATTCCTTTCCTCACATCAAAGTAGCAGTCACATAATGACAGGGAAACAAAAACAGTTTATGGCCATGTACAAAGCTGTCACTCCTAATTAAAGGGACATTGGTAAACTGTAGCTTCAGGTCAAGGAACCCAGTACAAGCTGAGACAGACGTCACCGAAATGTTTACAGATTCAACCAAAGCTATAGAACAACCACAGATGAACGCCCTGAATGCTGTGTCACAACTGGCATGATACACTGGGTAGTCTGAATGAGATTAAATAAAAAACTATCACATAATGATAGGGCAGTATCTGGAATACCTCACTGGCTTATTATTTGTTCTCAACCAGATTTGAGCCTTATAACTGGACTATGATTCCTAAAGCTCTGTTTTTAATTCTTGGATAAAAAAATTTAAATAAAACCTATATATCTCTGCCTTCCTAAACAAAGGATGCCAAATTTGCCATTTTTAGATAAAATAGAACCATCATTATGATGCACAGAGCAGAATAAAGGTCATATAAAGATGCCCTCAGGGTCTACTGATTAATGACTGAATCTGACCAGCAATCCTCCTCCAATTCAATGTCTTAGCCACAGAAGAGTTTTTCTCAAGTGTTTCAGTTTTTAGTAGCCTACTTCACTTTCTTTTTGTTGTTACTGTATGTTTCCAATCTATCATCTACTACTATGCCTTGAACTTTTTTTTTTTTAATTCAGTCATGCATGCTACAAATCAACAATTTCTGTAATTTAGAATCTCAGAATTGTTTGGGGCACTGATAAGTCAAATCCAGTATGTGTTATTGGCAGAACTTGGAATCAAGAATTCAAGTCCCACTTCTGACTTACTATGTGACCCAGAACAAGTCATTTAGTAAAAAATAAATAAATAAATTAAATTAAATTAAATTTTAAAAATTAATAAACTTAAAGTTAAAAATCTATCAGCTATGGCTTCCTCATCTGTAAAATAAGAGCATTAACCTCAAGGAGAAGCAGTGAGAATCAAATGAGATCATACATATAAATATATACACATATATTATACATTATCATATATGTATTATATATAACATATGTTGCATATATTAAAGAGCTACATAAATTATGAGTTTTAGAATAAAATGAAATTATTAGCTACTAGTAGTATTTCCATACAAGGTCTCTCAATTTACGAATAGTAAGTGATTCAGTGGATAGATTGCTGGACCTGGAGTCAAGAAGACCTGTGTGCAAATTCAACCTCAAACACTAGCTAAGTGACCCTGGAAAAGCTCTATTTTCTTTGATCTATTGGAAAAGAAAATGGCAAACATTCCAGTTTTTTGCCAAGAAAACCCCATGGACAATATTAGCGTGCTAAAATCTACTGGGTCACAAAGAATCTCACGCAACTGAACAGCAATAACAACAAAAGATTTCTTTTTATTGAGTATTCATGCTCATTGATTGAATGACAGATCTTTGACACAGAAAGACTGTTAAACTATAAACGCTTTGCTTTTTCCAACTGTAAACTCTTCATATTGGCTTTCATAGAGTCATAGACCTGATTATTCAATAAGAGAGAAATGTTCACTAAGTTATTCTTTTTACTCTTTAATGGATCTCTGATCTCAATGGGTTAGGAAGAAGACAATCTCCAGCTATTCATTTCATTAACCATCCACAGTTCCTCATCCAGTCGCTTTCCTAGAAGGAACCCTCTTCTGAGGATACACATCCTGGGGTCCTTTTGTAGTTCTGTGGAAATTAAACGGATACCAGTGTTTGCTTGCTGCCAGATTAGCTTGCATCTTGACCAGCCCAACTTCTTTTTGGAGACATCATTTCCACTGGCCCTCTGGAGCACTTTTTGAATCCAGTATAAATAAAAGCAGACTCCAGAGGGTAGGGATCCATCAGGATATACACTGGAGGCTACTGCAGTGCTAGGAGCTCTTAGATGTAATCGAGACACTTCCTTCTTGCTAATTTATTCATCTTGAACATCTCCAAAGAACATAAGGATTTGGCTCCATCCTGGAGGAGACCACAGCATGTCACACAGGGGTTGGAATCCTGAGGACTAGACTGTGATGTGGTCCAAGTACCAACATGATGTGAGAGGTGTGAACACCAGATGATGGCAGGCACCAAAAGTTGGGGTTCAGTCATGTGAAGAATTCACAATGGCCATTCTCTTTGGCAGAAATTGGGCAGATTTATTTAGGGGTCTAGGCTACAGACAAAATGAAGGGATACAATAAACACCAGGAATGGTAAATATGAAATAGAGTGGGAGAGCATATGAAAGACAAGTTCCTCAGCGGAACTCACAAGTACCCAAGTATTCACAAGTAGAAAGGCAGCACCACATGAGGTTGAGGCATGCCCTTAGCTGGCAGGCTAAATCCTGAAAGACACTTAGCACCCTAAGAGAAGTATCTATAAGGAAGAGAATCATAGTGAAGTTAGGGGAGATGCCATGTGGCATGGGGGCAGGGGTAAGGAGAAAGACAGGAGGCAGAGTGCCACGGCGAGTGACCCAGAGAAAAGCAGCAATCATGGTTTAGTCCATAAGTATCTTTTATAGGGAAAATTTAACCTCAGGGACGTGACTGGGATTTCTGACAGGGCATGGCAAAGTGAGACTGCTCCAGATCTCTACAGAGAGTTGGTTTCAGGGGTTTGTCATAACTTGAATTTCAGACTGGATGACCTCCCCCAAGGGAGAGACCATGGAGCTGAACTGATCTCTATCATTGCTTTCTCCCTGCTTGCGTCAGATAAATTTTTTCAATTCCTCTACCAACTATAGCTAACAGGGAAGATCTCAAGACCCAGTGCCCAGGGCTTTAAAATGTGACTCCTTGACCAAGAGGAAAAAAAAAATCCCAAATTAAGAGCAATCCCCTTGTTTCAAAGACTGGTTTTATTACACTAAGGGAACATTTGTTCATTTTTTCATTCATTCATTCAAAAAGTACTTAGTGTACATTATATGAAAGGTATTGTATAATCATATGAACTAATTTAAAATGACAAAATTTGGGGGGTCTGTGGAATGAATTTTTAGTTTTATATTTAGGTGAGCATTCTTTTCCCTCTTCTGCATATCTACTTTTTCAAATTTTGACATATTATGCTTTCTTCATAAAAGATAAAATTTCATAATCATTTCTTAATTTTTCCCATCTGACCCTGCTCCATTTTACCCACCAAAGACCTAACAAAAACATTCCAAGTCAGTATATTGCAGGAAGTTTGGGGTGATCAAAGGATCATGATATCCTAGATGGGAAGCTTTCAATTCCAATTCAGCTACTTGCTTGCTATGATCCCTCAGGCAAATCAAACCCTTTCTCTGAATCTCAGTTTTTTCATCTGGAAAATGAGCAAGTTGGACTAGATCCCAACTTCTTAAACTGTGGTTATGACTCATATGGGGTCTCATAGCTGAATGTGGGGGTCACAAAATTATGATTTATTATCACAAAATGTTTGATTTATACACTTATTTTATATACATATATGCTAGGATGACATAACAATTTCTTAGTTAAGAAAATAACAGGGGCAGCTAGGTGGTGCAGTGGATAGAGCACCAGCTCTGAGGTCAGGAGGACCTGAGTTCAAATTTGATCTCAGATACTTCCTAGCTTTGTGACCCTGGGCAAGTCACTTAACCCCAATTGCCTCAGCAAAAAGCAAAAAAAAAAAAAAAAGAAAAGAAAAAAAAAAGAAAAAGAAAATAACAAATTTTTTGAAAAGGGGTCATGAGTGGAAAAAGTTTAAGAAGCCCCAGATTAAATGTTCCCTTAAAGGTCCCTCCAATTCTGAATTCATGGTCCCATAAATACTGTCCCCTTCTTTCAAACAAATTTGTCTTAAGTTATTGCTAAGTAACACTATTGTTACATGTTTGCATATACTTTGTACACATACACATACATATTATCAACCTAAGTAGATTATAAACTATAAACTACTTGAGGTTGGGCAATCTTCCAGTTTTGTTTTTGTATCCTCACTGCCTGAAATCCAGCAGACACTTAATAGATGTTTAATACTTGATCATTTGCTATTGGGAGAACTTCAAGATTTCTTTTCATTCTGATGCATCTTTTAATTCATTTCTTTTTTGCAAATGGTAGAGCCAAGGGCAGAAAAAAGTTAATTTCCTGGGAAGAGATTCTTTCTGGACTGTGATGGAGCTGATCTTAAAAAGCCAGATGATTTATTTAAGTTATTCCCAACCTTTTGCAAAGTGAGATGTATTTTATTACTGCTTATTTAATTTCATAAAATTTCCTTGCTTCTCAATAGCACAGATTTATTTTGATAATTAGAATAAACATATCTAATAAGAAAATATGCTTTGCATGACTTCAAATACATAATGGGTTATCATATTTCTTGCCTTCTCCATGGATGGGGGAGGGATTGGAAGGAGAAAGAATTTGGAATTCAAAATAAATTATAAAAAAATCACAGTAAATTTAATATTGTTTTGAGAATTTCACAGATCTCAAAAAAAAAAAAAAAAAAACAAACAAGCAAGCAAACACCTAGGGATATTGCAGAATAAAATTAGGGTAGGGGAAGAAGGTAGAGATAAGGGAAATGCTGGGTATACTTCAGATGCAGAGGCTACCTCCCACTAAGGCTGTGACAACAGGAGACCCTAAGGATCTGACATTTTAATAGTACTTTCATGCTTACAAAGTACTCTCCCTAAAATAGCCTTTAGTAATGAGATAACTGGGCTCTAGGGCTAATACTGTTGAACTGAAAAGAGGGAAAGACTGGTGATTTTGAGAAGCATCTAATGAATCTTAGAAAGTGCAGAGATGGGTACATAGATTGGAGAGGCAGAAGTCTAGCAAAAAAATAGAGAGAGTGAGAGCATTTGCACAGAAATCAGGAAACTGAAGTCATAGACCCAGTCTGCTTCTTCTCTAAAAGAAGGGGGCTGTCTCACATGGCCTGGCAGGTTCCATCCAGTTCTAAAATTGTCTGAATCAAGAAGCAATGGTAAATGTGTCTATTTTAGATTTAGGGGTCAAGGGCATGCTTTGTTAGCTCTGACAATATCTTCAACCTGGGTTCTTAAGCTACAGAGCAGCTGATAATTTGAGAAAAGAGAATAAATTTAGGAGGCTCTTTTATTTTTTTTTCAAAAGGGGAAAGGGACAACTTTTCCCAATTAAGATTTGGATAAGCCCATTCTGAATGGTTGGCTGAAAGTTCCTCAGTCCCCACAGCTGCAGAGGGTAGAGCCAAGGAGGAACCATAAGTTTTCTATGGAAAACCTGACCAAATGCCAATCTGAGGTGATGGCCTGGAAATCCTGCACTAATTACAGAGAATGTAAATGTTGGAGATAATGGGCAAGCTTAGTGATGGGGAGCACTGGCCAGGGGAAGTTCTAGAGAACATTTGGAGGTTCAGGAAACCCACCAAAAAGAGAGCCCCAAATATCAAGATACTGAATTTTCAGAAGCGTGTTGGGGGAAAGGACTGTGAAATGTTCGATCACCATACTTTGTCTTCTACACAATTTCTACACAGCTACTTCCAATGACTGTTCTGATCTAATCACAGGCAGACAAGTCCAGCTGCAATCACCCACAAACTCCTCAGATGGAGCTTTGCAAAATGTATTTGTTACAAAGTAAACCTGACATTCATATTTTATAAAGAGGAGTTCAGCTGTGGCTATAATGTGGTGTTCCACTGGCTGCCCCCCATTTTGCATTTTAAATTTCTGGAGAATTTATTTGCAAAATTTCTACATGTAATATAAATGCTGGAAAGGGGATCTGAATGCATTACTTCCTAACATTTTAAGAACATAAGTCAAGCAAAAAGTGTTTTTTTTTTGTTTGTTTTTTGACAATGGATTTTTAATAAACCATATACTGGATTTTATAAATTTTTCTCCTTTCTCCAGATTTCAATTTTTTGGAGGGACAGAGGGGATGAATCCAAGGAGAAGATACACAAAAAGGGAAGTTAATGAATGCTTATAGGTATATGGATAAAATATAGTTACGTTAAAAGATTCCAATAATATTCAAAACAGCTAGAATAGAGTGATTTGTTTTTAAAACTGCTTTTCATAAAGATGTTTACTAAAGCAGCATAGAGAAATTCAGGATAGCAGAAGTCCATAAATCCAAAGGCTGTCAGTACTACAGAATTACTTTCTCAAGATAAGAGATCTTCCCTAGCAATAGAAACATCTGATGTGAGACTAGGAAGGCAAGAATTCACTTTCAAAAAAAGCACAAAATGCTCTTTAATAAATAATTTTCCAGATATATTTCCTAGTTATACACTACACATTGATTCATATATATTTGGCAATTACTGTCGCCCCCAAAAGGATAAAGAGACCACAAAAATATATCATTGTTCTCAACAAAGGGGAGAAAGAACTTGAATGTTTTTCCCCTAGCCATGATCTCTAATTTGCTTATTATTAGAGAAGAGTGGAGTAAATACAAAAGCTGGCTATTTCAGTCTAGCAGGGCTGGCCAAGGAACGAATGCCCATTCAGAACTCTACTGACTGGGTGTCTAATGAGCAGCAATTAATTCATCTGATTGTATTTCAAAATGCCCAAAGACTCCATTCACATCAAAGAAAAATGTTCAAGGCTTTTTTAGCATTGTTCATTTTAAAAGGTACAGAACTATATTTAGCCTTCTGTAATTGTCAACAAGGTTGTGGTTTGGTTTTTTTTTTTAATATCATTGTGGGGCAGATTATAAAGGACTGTCAAACCAAGAACATGAGAGCTATGAGCATGTTGGACTGCTTTCCTGTAATGAGCCCCAGACCTCAGATTCAAATTAATCTTAACAATGGATGCTGAAGATGAGCTTCCATTTACCCACTTTCTGAGGAATATCTTCCTGCGGGTGGATTTTTCACCTGACTTTTAAAATTTACCATCTGAGCCACACCAGCAGCCAGTGGCTTGTATTTAGTTCTTTAAACAGCTTTCCTTTACCTTTTGGATCTCTTCACAAGATCTGAGAGCTCTGGGTAGCATGGAGTTTCACTGACTGGAAAGACCATTCTAGCCTTCACTGGAAAACTTCTGGTGAGATGCTCACTGACTCATCAAGCATCCTAGTCCCCTTTAGGAAAGTGCTAATTATTAAAGTCTCATATACTAACACCCTGACCCCTACAAGTTCTCCCCATTGATGCTAGTTCTCTCTGAGTGCCAGAGGACACCCTTCGAGGTCACCTGAAGATTATGAAAGTTAATTGGCCACAAGCTGACCCCTTTCTACCTTTCCCAATTTATGCATAGTTATTCTCCACACACTCACATAGCAACATTGGCCAACTTGCAGTAGTCAATCCTTACTCCTATTCTGTGCCTTGACAGAATGTGCATCCCCACATATACACACACAAATGCTCTGCTGAATCATCTCTACTTTTAATGATAGCAACATGATTAGTGAGCATGTATATATAATCCTACAAAGTTTGCAAAGTATTTTACATCACATAACTCAATAGAACTTCATAACAATCTTGTGAGGAAAATGCTACATTATTCTTATTTCACAGAAGAGGAGATAGCCAGAAAGGGTTTAAATGACTTGTTACAGACCAAAAAGCATTTGAGACAGAATTTGAACTCAGATTTTCCTGATTCCCAAGTCCCAACACTATCCTCTGAACAACCTAGCTGTCTCTTTATTCTCCTGATATGCTCTAAGACAACTCAAATCCCCCGTACCAAAAGGGATCTTTCCCAAACACCCAAACTATTAATGCCTTCTCTATCTCTCTCCATCACATAAACATATAATAATGTGTATATATATGTACATATATGTGTGTGTGTGTGTGTGTGTGTGTGTGTGTGTGTGTGTGTAAAGAAAAAAGGAGTTTACTGGAACCCAAAGGCATCAAACAGTTGGAGTGAAACATGTGTGTTCTCTCTTTTCCCAAATAAATACATATATAGTGACACATATTTGTGTGTGTGAGTTTTTTGGCACTCCAAGGCATCTCCAAGCTCCAGCTTGCTATTTTTATAGACAGTAGTAGTACAATTTACATATAAGAGTAAAACAATCTGGGTTGGAAGACTTAATGAGGACATGGAATAAGTATCATCTCAGATCCTCCCCATTATGGCATCGATGGAAGGTAAGATTAAGTCTCAGCTGACTCCCCTTCTCCTGCAGTCTAATTGAGCATGGTAGCCAATGGCTGTGCAAGGTTAAACTATGGGGATCACTCAGTCTATGTTTTGGGATGCTGTACAATTCCCCTCCTTGGTTCTAACCACATTCACGGGGCAACAACACAGTCAGATCTATATTATTCCTCTATCCTTAAATCCTAATCTCTACTACTCATGTCTTATCAGTTTGTGTAACATCAGTGGCTGTAAGTCAGGAGGCTTCGAAGCAAGTGGATTGTATGTATATATGTATTACAAAATCATAATCCCATGCTTCTCTCAAAATCATAAAAGTCAAATGAACTTAGAATCGCAAGCCAGGGTGTTAATATATGAGAATGTTGTAATAATTAGCACTTTCCTAAAGGAAACGAGGCTGCTTGATGAGTCAGTGAGCATCTCATCAGTTCTCCAGTGAAGGCTAGAATGGTCTTTCCAGTCAGTGAAACTCCATGCTATCCAGAGCTCTCAGATTTTTGTGAAGAGATCCAAAAGGTAAAGAAAAGCTATTTAAAGAACTAAATACAAGCCACTGGCTGCTGGTGTGACTGAGATGGTAAAATTTAACTTCAGGTGAAAAACCCACCTGCAGGAAGATATTCCCCAGAAAGTGGGCAAATGGAAGCTTATTTTATATGTAATCTCATATATCCCTAACGAAGATAAACTTCTATAGGTAAACTGGGCAGTTAGGTGGTACAGTGGACAGCGCCAGGCCTAGAACTAGGAAGACATCTTCCTAAATTCAAATCTGCCCTCAGACACTTACTAGGTGTGTGAGCCTAAGTCACCTACTAACCCTGTTTGCTCACTTCCTCTAATAAGAAATAATAAGAAAACCAGAAATGAGGTCACAAATAGATATGACTGAAACAATTGAACAAGCAAACAGGTATATATACTAAGTACACTTATAGATTAAGCTAAGAGGGGTCTCCATGTACTCATCTGAGAGGAGAGACTTACATATCACCAAAGCTACCAAGAAAACATAAACACCATAAAACAAACCAAAAAAGCCAATGTTATACAATAGTGATTATCAATATTAAGTAACACACACATGCACTTATATGTGCATATAAGTATATTACATGGAGAAAGACAGAGAGGGGATGGGGAAGAGAAAGAGAGGGAGAAGAGAAAGGGGGAAGAAGAGAGAGAACAATTAATCCACACTTTATCTCCCTTTATAGAATGTAAGATCCTTAGAAATTTAGCATAATGCCAGGCACATACTAAGTACTTATTAAATGACTACTAACTTCACAATTCTTGAAATGCTTATAAATAACAATCTTCTTCTCTTCTTCAAATTAAACAACTCCATTCTTTCAACCAGTTCCCATTAAAACATGATTCCCAATTCTTTCCCCATCCTGTCTGCCTCCCTCTAAATGGAATACAGCTAGTCAATATTGCTTTCCTTTCATTTTTTTTTCTTTATATCTATAGAACTCATGTTGGAGCTTTCTAACAATTGCTTATAGAACTGAATCAACAGTATCAGACTTGACAAGTGAAACATCAACATGAAATGTCCTCAAATCACTTGGAACCCATATATATTTCACAAACATCTGAATTGAGAGGACGTAAGGAATGCTTATACCACCAATAAAAGCAACTCAGTTTTCTTCTTGGAAATGAGAAAATTAGAATCTGATTAATTTTTCTAAAATTTAAACCTACTCAGATACAGGAAGACCTTCTGATTCAAATGCTGATTTCACTGCAGTGTTGGCCCAATAATGTACTGCCACATTTCTTTTCTTCCCTTGCTGACATTCTCTAAATCCAATTATAATGCTGTTACATTTTAGAACAATCCTATGCTTACCCAGTGACAAGGAGGTAAGTGTGACATAAAAACCCTCCAGGGGTGTTACAATAGTAGAGAAACTATATCTTCCTGACACTGACCCACTGGACATCTTTTTTCCCCAAGTCCAAAGGAATGAATAACCTTGGATCTTGTTTTGGATTTCTTCTCTCTTGCATTTTAGCTTCTTTTTTGTGTGTTGTCTTCCCCCATTGGAATGTAAGTTCTTCTAGGACAGAGATTGTATGTTTTAACTTGTATAGACATCCCCAGCTTTCAGCAGAGTGCCAAGCATACCATAGGTGCCTAATAAAGGTTTAGTGATTATCTTGCATGTCTACAGCTTCAAAGGACCCACATATTGAAGGATATAGCTAAATCAGCTATGTGGAAGGATCCACTCATCCCCTGATAGGCTTTTTGGACTAAGTGGGCTTAAGTGGCCCGGACTTCAGCAGTGCTCAAGTTGAAACTTGCCGGACTCCCAAAGAGAATGAAATAAATAATCCAAACCATAAGCTCTTTGCTGGGCAGAAATGCAAAGAAAGGCCTGTTCAGAAATCAATTCACAAAGGCCAGTGTGTGAGACTAAATGAAGAAGCTGGCCTGGGGTGAGAACGAGAACATCATAATTTAGTCACCAACAAGTGGACATGGTCAGAGAGACTCAGGCCCAAAGCCAAGCATTCTCTTCTCCAGATGATGTAACGCCAACAAGTCCAGTCTTTTCTTCAATGCTGGACTCTGTCCAACCTCCAACATACATACTTAGGACTTCTAAAATGAACTGAGGCTGTGGTTAGCATTGAAAAAAAAAGCCTTCCCCACCTGGAACATCCTCACCTATAATTTTGCCCAAGCCTTTATACCTTCTAAAGGACAGTAATGGGATTATCAAAGGATGAGCAGGGAGCAGCTTCAAGGACAAAAATGTATCTGAAGTTGGTGGTCCTCAACCGGTATTCACAGAGCCATGGAAACCAAGAAAAAACTCCCTGAAGGAGGTAGGCCCTTATAATGATCCAGCACTATCTACCAGCAACCCACCCTTCTCCCTAGTACTAGAAATGCTGGTTATTCTTAATGATTAATAATCTAGCAAAGAATCCAAGGAGGAAATTTTCTTTATTAAAAAAATAAATAAATAAATACAACCTGGAAGAGAGCCATCTAACAGTGAAAAGAGTCTGAGAACTGAGTGTGGATCACAACATAGCATTTCCACTCTTTTTGCTGTTGTTTGCTTAAATTTTGTTTTCTCTCTTTTTTTTGGTTTTTCATCTGATTTTTCCTGTGCAGTAAGATTATTGTATAAATATGTAATCATATATTGGATTTAACATATATTTTAACATGTTTAATATATATTGGATGACTTGTCATCTAGGGGAGGAGGTGGGGGGAAGGAGGGGAAAATTTGGAACATAAGGTTTTGTAAAGGATCAATGTTTTGCATATGTTTGGAAAATAAAAAGCTATAATAAAAAAGCTAAAATAAAATTAAAATATAATAAAAGCTATAATAAAATAATAAAATAAATACCTGTAAATTTACGGACAGAGTAAGAAGAGAAGGGAAGAACATTTATTAAATGCCTACTAATCAGGAATATCTGAATTTAAATCCCTCAGACACTTATTATCTCTGGGTAACCCTGGACAAGTCAGGTCACTCAGTTTGCCTCCTTATCATAAAATGAGCTGATGCCAAACGACTCCAGTATCTTTGCCAGAAAAATCCCCAAAAGGGGTCACAAAGAGTCGGATATGAATGAAATAACTGAACAATAACAACAAAATGTGCCACACACGGTTCTAAGTATTTGCAAATGTTATTGCATTTAATAAACTCAACAATCCTGGGAGGTAGGTGCTATTATGAACCTCACTTTACAGTGGAGGAAATTGAGGCAGACAGATCTACGCAGAATTACACAGCTGATAGGTTTCTGAGGCCAGATTTGATTCCTATTTCTAGGTCCCATGTTTATCTACTTATCTTCCAGGTCTCAAGTATAAAAGGGAGTCAGAAGACATAAGGCTTTTCTATTCCTTCCCAGTTGTGAAGCCCTCCCCCTACCAAAGATTTAGTTTTTATTCTGACTATATTATTTATTAACTGATTTATGTATATATTATTATGATATCTGAAAAGAATGTAGACTTTTTTGAGGGCAGGGGCTGGTTTTCCCAGGGCCTAGTAACAGTGCTTAGTAACACAACAGGTACTTAACACACACTTATTAAATTGAAATTGAGCTGATTTATCAATGTAAAGTAGATCAAGATTAGTGTCTAGAAGTTATTTTTTGAATTTTTTACATAATAATTTGCTTGAATCTGTCAAGAAGACACTGACCTACTAAAGCTGAGAATAAGAAGACAAGAAAGGTGGGAATAATTCTCAAAATAAACAGGTGGTGATTTCTCAGGCAGCAGAATAGTTTCCACTCAGGCTGTATTTTTGTCAGCAATATTAAAGGTTGGCACATAGGGCTTTCTTTATCTGAAAGATGCCTTTCCCCGAGGTCTTTGGAGCATCACTTGGAATAAGAAGGCAAGGAAGTAAACATTAATTTAAAATTCATAGTCCGTGCATGAGCATATACAAGGCAGAGACTCTGTTCTGAATAGTCTCAATTCTTCTGTTGCCCAACCACCTTTCAGCTTTTTAATGAGTGTTAAAAATACCCAAACGAATGTGTTTAAAATAGCCAAATAAATTACCCAAATGAGATAATTTGTAAAGCCCTTTGACACAGTATCTTAAACACAGTAGGCACTTAATAAATGCTTGTTCCCTTTGCTTCCCATTCTACCCTCCCATCCCCATTCTGAATAAAAACAATCCTATAGTCCTATACAATTGTTTGGGTGTCTCTGCAGAATGGGACTGAAATAGAAAAAAAGAAATATCCTTATCTTTTGGCCTATTCATCCCATTCTCAGAACTGTAAAAACTTTAATGTATATAAAAGGCAGTATGGAGGAATGGGAGATCACAACTTTTAAGAGATGAATGAGGTTATACTGTAATCTTGTGGCTATAATCATAATGTTATATGGATCACAGATTTAAAGCTAGGAAGGCCCAAGGACATCTCTTTGTCTAACTCACTCACTTTACAAGGATTTTAATAAACTTGCTCAAGTTAATACAGGGAACAAGCAGCAGACCCCAGGAATTCAATCTCGTAGGCTCAATGTGCTTTTCCATTGAAAAATCCTGCCACATCCCTTGGGTTTGAATCCAGTCTCTGGCATTTACTAGCTGTGTCATCAGGGATATTTAACCTGTCACTAAAACAAGGGATGAAAATAGAATGTCTTTGGTGTCTACCTCACAGGGTTGTTATGAAGGTCAAATGAGATAATATGCTTAAAGTGGTGCATAAATATTAAATTTAAATAGCAGCTGGATAGCTAAAACAAAGTAATAAAAAAGTACTCCAATTAATTATTAGTCTTTATAAGTGAACATTCAGGATGACTGTGACTCGATCTCTTGACTGAGAATCAGTCTTAAGGAATCTCTTGAGTATGAGATGGATGGTGGCTGAAGTTCTATGATTCTGTAACAATTCCAGTGCTCTCCTCCTTAACTTCCCTAATAGTGATCTTCATCACTGACAACAAGTTATTTCACAGGATCTCAGATTTACAAGAGTATTTATACATAGAGTCTGAACAGGAATCTTCCTTTCCCACAAATAATCATCCAGCCTCTCCTTGAATGCCTCCAATGATAGGGAACCCACTATTTCTCTAAGGCAGCTCACTTGGTTTCTCCCCACACACACACACACACACACATTATCAGGAAGTTTTTCTTAATACTGAGTTTCAAATGACCCTCCAATTTCCACCCATCGATTCCATTTTTACCCTCTGGAGTGAAGAAAAACAAACCTAATCCCTCTTCTACATGACAACCCTCCAAATATTTGAAGATCTGGATCATATCCCTGCTAAATCTTTGCTCCTCTATGTAAACATCCCCAAGTTCTGGAAACAATCCTTATGTGGCTTTACTTCAAGAACTTTTATCATCCTGGTCACCCTTCTCTGGGCCTACTTCAAATGTCAATTACTTTCCTAAAACATGGAACACAAAACTGAATGCTAGACTGCTCCAGATGTAGTCTGAGCCGAGTAAGGCTATCATCTCCTTCATCCTGCTGATGTTAAACTTCTAAGAATGCAGTTAAAAATGATTAACTCTTCTGGCTGACACATCAATCACTTTTGACTCACACTGAGCTTGCAGTCCACTAAAAACCCCTGGGTAGTCACCACATGAATCACACCTTCCTGATTCTGTACTTGTGAATTTGATTTTTTTTTTTAATTCAAATTTAGGACTTTATTTATCTATCCCTATTAAATTTCATCTCATTAGATTTACTCATTGTTCCAGCCACCCTCTTACAAGGATCTTTGAAGAATGATTTTTTTTTTCCACCCATTACAGCTTGTTCTCTTGCCTCCTTTTTCGCTTTCTCCCTCCTTTCCTCTTCCCCTCCCCTTATATCTTCAGGCTTTATGCAAATATGAAAAATGTTAAGCAAGTCAGGGCTTAGGATAGAATCCTAAAGAACCTCCACACTTTCAGGAGAAAGAGCATTGCTCTGAGATCAGTTCAAAAAAAAAAAAAATCCCCCCTCTGATAGTACTTGTGTCATAGGTGGACTTCCTCCTACATAACTAGGAATTGGACTAAATGTGCTGATATCTCTTCCAGCTCTTGATCTGTGATGGTTGTGATTTCTCCAGGTGGATCTTTCCCTGCTAATCACTATTCTCTGGTTTTAAAACTGCTGCTTTCTAAATCACATAAATGAGTTCTCCATGCTAGTAGCTTTGGAAAGTCCAGTTAATAGCTTGGTTGAATCTGCAGAGCACAAGATAAATTTCTACTTTTTTTCTTCCATAGAGAGTTCTACTACACCTTTATGACTCTTTAGAGAAGGAAGGCATGTCAGTGCAAACAGAACAAAACATAGTTGGTATGGACTCCCAAGTATGGGCAAACCACTCTCAAAGCAGGAGGAAAAAAAGGAAAATGAAAGGGAATGAGTAGATACTGGAGATTACAGTCCTTTTAGTTTTCTATAAACAAAGAATCTCTATGACTTCTAAGTATGTTAAAAAGGAAAGATTTTTCATAAGAAACTTCAAGGTCTCATGAACTTGGTATCATGGCTTTCTGAATCCCTTCTATGACACCCTCCCTCAATACCCAATGTCTCTGATAAGAAGGAGCATTTGGTCTGTTGTGGAGTCGGGATTCCTTTATCTCAACAGCTGTTACTAAGCTTTCCTTTTAACTTCATTTCTTTATTACTTGGAAATTTCTTCCATTTAGGAGTTCTTTTTGTGGGGCTCACCAAGTCTTCTATTTACTGATTTAGGTAAGCGGACTATCTAGGACTGAGGGAACCAAAGTAATAGGTTTGATCCTATGACCTAGGTTATTCACGAAGGCCAGTGACAAAAAAGTGGAGCACTGTAATGAGGTATAAATTCTTGTCATTAGACACTAAAGAAATTGAGTGGTAAAGTGTGACTAGATCATGAAGCTCATTTCTACCACTGGAAGAATTGATTCAAGGGCAATTCTAATAATAATGGGTTAGGAAACGTCAAAAACAAAACCATTTGGAATAATGAAATTATGGCAGCTATGTTTTGATCCTGTGCAGTTATACTTACTGTATATAAGTATATTGTATATACTTATTGCACAATAGATAACATTGTATATTGTATTCACAACTACCACTGGGTGCTGCCTTTGGCAATATCCAATAGGAATTCAATTACTATCATTTCTCTGCTGCTAAAATGAGAGTTGTGAAACACAGGTGGATAAGTTATTTACATTTATAGCTACTTCCCAAGTACCAGCATGCTGATGGCAGATGAAGGTAACTCTAGTTTTACTTCTCATCTATCTCATATCATATCAATTTAAAGTAGCAGTTCTCAATGTCTAAAAAGCCCTGAAGTCACAAAATCTTTTCAAGGGGTTCTGGTAAATATAAACTATTTTCATAATAACACTATGATGATATTTGATTAAAATACTCTTTTCTTTTTCCAACTGGGTATCTGTATAAGGCCAGATTTTCTTCATTACTTTAAGTAAAAAAGTTTCAACAAACTGAATGCAGAAGCAAGTATGAGAATGCAACTGTCTTCTATGAAGACAGACATTAAAGAAACTTGCAAAAGGAGACAAAATAATGTCACTCTTCTCAACAAATTTTTTAGAAAAATTATTTTAATAAAAATTATATTATTTATCATTACATTGATGGGCTTATTTTAATTAATATATTTACATATAATAGTATGCATAAGAAATTAATATTTAATTAATATACATATATTTTAAGATTTGATCACCTTTGACTTTTAATATTATAAATATCAATAGATATAACATATAAATAAAAGCTCTCTGGAGTCCCCAATAATTTTAGAAGTATAAAGGGGCCCTAGGATCAAGAGAACTACTGCCTTAATAGTACTATATAAGATGTCCTATTGGTGATGATGTGGCAGTGGTAGTGATAATAGTATAGTAGTAGAAATCGTGATAATGGTGGTGGTAGTAGTAATAAAAGTAGTTATCAACATGATATTAGCTTCATTTACTGTGAATTATAATGTTTTAGGTTTAAAATGTCTTTTGGCTCATAAAATTAAGGCATTAAAATCTACAACCTATTGCAATGAGGCAGCGGACATAACTCACTTAGATTATTCCACAGGAGAGTTCTCAGCCGACAAAAAATGCTCCTTAGAAAGTCCTCTCCTGACCCATCAAAATCCTAACCACCTCTCCAGGTCCACCTGAAACAGGCCCTCTTCCCTGAAGCCCACCAAGAATACCCCACCTAAAACTGACTTTAAGTTTCTCTGAACTCTGATGTCACTTTCTACCACTCATAAGTGTCTTAATGCCCTCTTCAGACTACAGGAACTTTGAAAACAGGTTCACTACTTAGAAGGGTCTAAATTTTGTTGAGTCTCTCACCACCAAGTACAAAAGCTCAATTAATACTGCCTGATTAAAAACAAATCCATCTGATCCCCAAGGTTAGCTAACCTCTGCTTCAGACTTCCCAAATCAAGTCTCAATTCTTCCCATCCCTCCCTCCCACTTCCAAGTTTTAGAAATCTGTGAATTTGCTACCTGGAGAGAAGCAAGGAAGATGGGGGCAACACTAGAAGGTGCAGGGATAATTTTATTTATTTTTGAAAGAACTTGCAAAGGACATCTATAGAACCAAATCCCAATGGCAGTCGATCCTTACCCCACATTTCCCACCTCCCCTTCCCCTTCCCTATCTAGAAAGGTTGCTTTAAAAGAACAAGGCAGAAAAATAGCTCCCAAATGGGAGAGGTCTGCTTAGACTATAGCTTTGCTCTACAGAGAGTGAGCATCAAATAGAGAGAAAGTGCAGGAAAGGCATTCAAAACATTTCACGTGGGGAACAGGAATGAAGCATCTCTGAATTATGTGAACATCTTTAATTAGGTGGCTCAGGAACTGGGAGGCCAGTCGCCACTTAGGATGGCCACATCTATAGGTAGGAGAGCATCCCCTTGTTAAGAAGCAGTATCTACAAAGTTGTCTTAGTTCTTCAACAACACAACTGTTCAGCCAGCGCAGCTAAAAAGCCAGCCACCATCAGCCATACATGCTTGCCAGCATGCTGCCCATTGCATATGGAAAACCAAATGCTCAGACCAAGTCGGCCTATGACAAAGCCAGCCTGTTATTTACATAATGAAGTTCCAGGATTCTGGTAAGCACTGACAGGGTTTCACCACTTAGTACTGTGAAATTACTTTTTTTTTTTTTTTTTTTTTGCTTTTTTAACTAGAACAAAAACATGATTTATTTAATTTCTGGGTCAGTCAAAACTCCACAGAGAGTATCAGGCAAATAGGTGGAAATATTGGCCAACTGAGCTATTTGGATTTGAAAGTGAACTTCTCCCTATATACTAAAACAAAATCTCTTTGAATATCCAAAAACAGAACAGCAGGTGGGTAGTTTGAGGAGGAAAGGCTGCATTCCCCAATGCATCTTTTTAAAGGTCTTATTTATTTATTTATTTTTAATTTTCCAAAAGCTCAATTTGAAGGAGTACCATTTAAGAGAACCTCAAACAAGGGTTATTATATATTTTGGTGATAGCCTTAGAAGTATACATCATTTAGTTGTTAGTCTCAGGATACAGAATGAGACATGTTTTTAGGTAAGGTCACTGTTACAAGAATTTTGTTTTTAGTTGTTGGGTTTTTTTGGGGGGGGGTGGGAAGAAGGAAAAAATAGATTTTTTGTTAACTGAAAAAAAAATTTAATTTAAAAAAGGAAATAAATTAAAATGCTGGGTCAGAGTGCCAACAGGATGAGTCTTTTCAAAATGAAAAATCAAATATAATAAAAAAATAAATAAATAAACATTTTAACTCAGAAGAGGGGAGAGGAAAACACTTGCTTTAAGAGCCATGCATTCCACTTACAATAGTTTTTAAGTGGAGTAGAGGGAAAATTCAGCCTAAGAAATTTAGCTTTGCTCAGTTGGGCTTAGAGCAGCTCATTAATAGCCATTTCCCCAAGTACTCTTGAAAAGCCCTTTTCAAAGCACCCATGAAACTCATGGAGGAACATTGAAAAGAGTCAAATTTGAAATGCCCCTTCCCACCTCCTCCCCACCACCCCCTACCCCCAAATTGAAAGCATCTCTGTGTGCCCAATCTCTTTTGTCAATTGGGGGTACTTAAGGACCCCGGCCAGGCCTGAGCTGGCTGGCACATGTGAAAGGGTTAAAAAAACAAAACAAAACAAAAATCATGTTTGTGTGCTGAGAGTTATCAAGACTGAGCTTTACTGTTGCATGTGCCAGTGGTTAGAGAAGACCAAATCCCGGCAGCCCCACCGCCCCGAGGAGGAAGAAGAGGAGGAGGAAGAGGAAAGGTCCAGCCAGCCCAGTGGAGTGTGGAGGCTAGTAGGAGAGGAGAGAGATGGGGGAGAAGGGAGGACACACACAAAGAAATGTAAACAGCTCTCACATGCGGGAAAACTAGGTTACCCGACTGGCAGCCCCAGGCATTCAGCAGTCACCATGGCAAACAGGAAGGGAAAGGCATAGCAACCACAAGGCCCCAAAGCAAGAAGAAGCAGCAGCAGCAGCAGCAGCAGCGCATACCTTCAGCTTGGAATGAAAATCACGAGATTTCCTTCTGGCAAGAACCTGAATGTGACTAGACACCTGCAGGGTAGGGGAAGGGAGGAAACAAAGGAAAAGCCTGTAACCATGGAGACGAAAAGCCCCCTGCAATTGGGCCAGCCAAACGTACCTTAATGGCGGCTTGAATTTCCCGAACTTTCTTTCTTGCTAAGACCTGTATATGACTAGACACCTACATTGTTCAGGTTTATGAAAGGGGGGAGAAAAAAAAAAAAAAGAAAGAAAACAAAAAAAAAACAAACAAACAAACAAAAAAAAGGAAATCAAAGATAAGGTCGCTGGTCCTGGGAGGGATGGGGAAGGGGAGGGGGGGAAAGGGGGTTCAAGGGTGGGAAGGGGGCAAGAGGGGGTGAGTGGGGGAGGTTATTTGCGTCTGGACAAAGCTTTGTTGTTAGGGAGACACATTCCCAGGCAGACACCAAGCTCCCAGCAATCCTCTTAGGCGCTAAACATCACTGGCTCATCACTGCAGTGACTTGGTTCGGGATAAAAGTTGGATCTCCTCAGAGTTTGTCCCCCCAAAGCAAGAGAATCAAGGATTTGCTGAGAAAACAGCTTGGTTTTGTTTTAAAAGAGCAGGATTAAAGAAAATTAATAATATTGATTATGATGATGATAATCGTGATAAATAAAGCCTGTGGTTCTCCCCGACATCTGGGGAGCAAAACATCTTATTGCTCAAGAGAGATTCATTCTGCCTTGAGATGGGGATGGGGTGGGGTAGGGGAGGAGCTTGATCCTATGAATGAAAAGCTTTGAATTCTGTAGCAAATGTTAAAATAATACGGACATGTAAATGAGATCTCTAGGAGGAATGGCAATACTCAGCTAGCCAGGCATTGGGGGCTCTTATAAATATCTTTAATCCTTCTACTCTTTAGGTATTGATTCTGTGCCAAGTGGATTTGCATATTATTACAAAGCTAAATGTGTGAATCCAGGCCAGACCATGCAGTTAAAAATGGGCGATGATAAAGACCGCATGAATTTGCCTAACAAAACGATTGTTGGGGAGTTATCGGGCCCACTGGTACCTTAAAAAAAAAAATCCCCAGACCACCTGAGTGTCAAAAAGATGCCAGGTTTCTGGGACAAAATGACTGCTTTACAAATATATTTGGGGCTTACTGTGAAGCCCTCTGTAATTTTTAAGAATCCCCAGTGAAGGGAGAAGGAGAACGATCGGGGTTTATTGATACATAGGACAAAAACAATTTTCGGAAGTCGGCCGGTGGTCCCCCAATTCCATCTTTCCATTATAATGGAGGAAATGGGGCTAGATGCCATAAACATACCACCCATCGAAAGCTCCGAATCTCAAACCCACTGAGTAACTAACGGCCTCACTTCAGATATCATCGGCCTATTTAAAATCAGGCTCCCTAACTGCCTTTAAAGCACCCCCGTTTCACCTTCCATTTCGAGGATGTTTTGAGTCTGTTCTTTGTTCCTTTTCTATACATCAGGAAGAGCAAGGAGCATCCTGTTCTCCCCAGCTGGGCTCCTCCATGCCCTTTCCCCTGGTCTCCTCCATTCTTGTTCTTAGGATTCTCTTAATTGGGAAGGGGGAGACTCTGCCAGGGGAAAACATCACCCATGCAGACAATGGCTTGCCTATGTGAGCTGGCAGGAGGCCACCTTTTGTGCTGACTCAGCATCACTTTTCACACATGGAGCATGCTTGGGTAAAAGCCTCTTCACTATCATAAACACTAATGAAAGCAACTCATCAGTAAAACAGAGAACTGGAGTCTGTTGCTCAAGTTTAAAGGGGCCACAGTCCCAGTGAATTTTTTTTTTTCCTTTTTTAAAAACTGATGCCAGGTTAAACAGCACAATGCAAAGGGCTGTTTTCCCCCTTGAGGACTGTTCATTTATGAGCTTGCTCAAAGAGCTACATATGAAATAATCTGACAAACATGACAGAGCTTATCTTGGTGCCAAAAAGTCAAAATAAAATCTAAGTCTGGCCAGAGACTTAGGGATTATTCTATAGACGAAAGAAAAGGGGAAGGAAAGGGTTAAACAAACCTGCAAAGGAAAAAAAAAAAAAAAAAAAAAGCCCAACAAACCCTTCTGAACCGGGTCATTTAAGGGATAACTTCATTTCAATCACTGTTACTAGGGACAAAAAGCTGAGTATGTTCCAGTTCCCTGGTTACCTAAATGATCATTCAAATCTGTTTATGTCAATGCCCAAGGCAGGCAAGTATTGAAATGATGACTGATGTAGTATTGCTGGAGGATTTTTACATGTACATCACCATGAAATTTATTTGGATTACAAGTACATGTGCACCTCTATTTTTCTCAGAGTGACTGCTAAAGTACATTTTGGGAAGAAATTTAAGAACTCAAACAGATTCTAGGAATACTTCTCATATCAGCTTCTGCAGCACATTTCGCCCCATACAGGGTGCAATAGCTGCATGTGCCAAAGGGTCACTGAAATGATGAACAGCAAAATCCAAGGCCATTTAAAACTAACATACTGAGATCTATAACAGGGGGCTCAACTTGGGAGCTCCTTGGAGCCTAAGCACAGACAGCCACTGCAGCCAAAATGCCTTTTGGGAATCATCATTCGCTGACATGCACAATTTCCAGTGATAATATTTTACCTGTTTCCTGGTCCGCGTCTTCCCTGTTCTGAGTTTGATGTATCTTGCTATTAGTTCATTCCTACCTGAAACAAAGAAGATTGCACAATAAATATTAATTAATAAAGGCTGAGTACCAAAGCTGCTCTAAGTTCTAATGACAATCAAAGATCACCTATAAAAGCTTCCCCATCCCTGGAAATTAAAAGCTGATGATGAGATTGGAGAAAAAAATTGGGGGGGGGGAGGGCAGAGGGAGTTGATAAGGGAAGGAAATTATACATTTCCATTATCACTTGCTATTCACGGTGCAAAATTAAGAACTATGATAGAGTTTCTGTATGTGTGAGCTTTCATATATAGAAGCAATGTTGTTTTCATCAATGAAAGGTCTGTGAGCACCCACACAATATGAGTGCAAAATGGTCTAATTCCAAAGCTAGAAGGGATCCTGACCAGCATCTGGCCTGGAGAGAGACAGCCTGATACAATGGGAACAAATTTGGAATCCAAGAACCAAATGAATCAACCTACCCTGACCTTAATTTCCTCATCTATAAATGGAAAGAACTGGTCTAGATGGAATCTGGGGTCCCTTCCTGCTCTCAATCTATGATAAAATGATGAGGCAAAATAAAACTTGGTCAGTCCAATGCCAGAATCAGAACAAACACTAAGTGGGGTTCCATTTTGATAACATGATGAATTTAGACTTGTAAATGGATTTAAAACAGTATTGGTTCTTCTGAGATTGAACATGGTCATTGTTTTTCTTTATTCTTTCCACCTGCCCCACCATAATTAGAATGCATCTACACAACCCCCAGCAGACCTGTTCCGCTGCTTAAACCAAACCTCACATAACAGAAAACCTTGTTCAGAATCAACAGTGTCACACAATTGCCATCAAAATGTGTCTGTGATCACAGATGATACCAATCCCCTCAGGAGTCTGAGGGAGGTGCTCAATCCAAACAGGAATTTCATAGTTCTACAGGAGGAGGCATGAAGTAATCAATGAAGCATCTTTTCTCCCAACTTTGGTCAAGAACTTTACATTTTTGGTTTGCCTGCTGTTTGTAACTGTGCGTACAAATGCATTAAAGCAAGAAATCTCTTTTGCACATTGCTCATTGAGTGGGAGCAATATTTACCCAAGAGAAAAAAACATGATCATACATCTATTTCATCCTGACATTTCCTCATGCCAAAAGCTGCCCTGGCCCTGCCCACCTATTTCTCCACACTATCTGCTCAACAAATTTGACACTTTCCATAAGATTAGGTACAAGTAGTCTGGGAGAGAATTTCATGAAGCAACTTTTGAATTTCCAGACAGAAAAAAAAAAAAAAAAATCCTTCTCCTCTAGTTCAATCCCCTTATATTAGAACTGATAAAAAGAAGCCCAAAGAGTGCAAATAACTTGTCCTATATTTCTCAATGTGTGGCAGCCCTTTAGGTCTGTTTCTCAAACATTCCCTGACAACACCGAGACTCAGCTCAAACATTGGCAGTAGACTCCCGTCATGCTCATTCCTCTCCAATGTTAAAGCCTTCCCTTCAAAGGTTTCCATCCATCTACTCTCTAAATATCTGATTGGTACTTAGTTATTTCTGCTTTGGCTCCTTCCCCATTCCAATTCCATACCATTAGAATGTAAGCTCCTAGATAGCATTTTTTCCCTAATTTTTTTTTGGGGGGGGCATATCCAGCACTTAAGACAATGCCTGACACATAATAATAGAATAAATGCTTGTTGATTCATAGAAATGATTAAGGGTATAAAGCTCCACCAAAAATCAAGATCACTTTTCCTTTCACACCTTTCAGATCCCACAAAATTATAGTCTAAATGTAAGAATTTACTCAAAGAGAAAAGAAAACCTACCACTGCTCCACTCTATATGAAGTACAATTATCTTTCCTTAATTCAGTTCTAAAAAAACAATAGGAAATCAATGGGTTCAGAACTTCAGTGACTCAGAGAATGCTTCTCCTTACCTTATACTCCAATCATTCTCTTCTTGGTAAATCTGTCCTCTCCCTCAATATTACAAATCTATGCTTACATATTACTTATTACTATGTGTTTGATAACACTATAATATGTTCTTACATATTATTGAATTGCCAAAAGGGAAGGAAAAAAAAAAAAAAAAGACTATGTCCACTTTATAGACTCTGCTTCATCTCCGTTTTACGGTCAGGACCCAATCTCTTGGCAGATTATTTTGCTCCAAGCAGACTCCCTAGCTCTCTAGGAGATCTGGCAACATGTGCTACATAAAAAACAAAACAAAACAAAAAGCTGACAGTTGTTTCTTTACTCTGGAAACATAGAATAGGTAACAATGGGAAGATAGTGCTAATGAGCAACAAGAGTAATATAGTGGCTCTCAAAAGGCTATTCTAGTCTCATTTGGCAAAAATATGCCTGGTGATTGTGTAAATATTTCACTAACATTCTTCTTTAAGCACAGAGTTGTCATGTTACTTTCCAGATACATTGTTCAACCAAGAAACATCTAGGACCTGTCACATTTTATCCGGGTCTTCAATGGCAAGCTAAATCTCAAAACTGAAATAAATAACATGGGCCAAAGCAGAGATATACTAAATTTTTCCAAGAACAGCTCCTTTTGGTTGATTTCTTGTTCTCTAGCCTGAAACACAGTCGAAGTTCTCCGTGCCCTACCCTACCTCTCTATGGATATAGAAAAGCTAGGTTAAAAAAGAAGGAAGGCTTCCAGGTAGGCATAAGTATGCTGCCAACCTAATTGTGTCAAGACTTACCAAAGAATTAGTTCAAGACTTATTCTTCAACCAAACAGAAAGAATCAGTAGCCACTGAGTACCTATGGAAGTTGCTGGGGAGAAGTTGCTGGAAAATGACTTCAGTGGATGTCAAAATTTTTTTTAAATGAATGTTAAAAATTGTTTCTAAAAAAGAAAAAAAGAAAAATTGTTTCTATATGCAATTAGGGGAAAATGGCTTCACTCAAATTTTCCTTCTTCACTTTCTTGGTGTTCCTTGTAATAACACAGAACTTATATCTGATGCCAACTATTTGCAATTTGCTTAAAAAGTCTGGTGATGGCAGGCCTGGCTCTGCTAGGATGACCTAATCATGAGGACTAAAAGGTAAAAGCTGGCAAAGTCTGTATGATCAGTCTCCACCCTATGGGAGGATTTTACTGTTTTGCCTTTTCCTGTGTTGTCAAGAAAGGTGATGAGCAATGAGAGAATCCCAAGAAGCTCTGGATTTCCTATTGTTCCACCTGAGTCTAATTCATGGGCTTGTCTTGTCTTGTTTTTTATTAGGGAGGTAAAGGAGGTGGCAAGTAATTTTTTTTTTTTTAAAAGCATAAAGGATTTCCATTTCCCATGCTCAGGGCCATGATGGATGGCATCAATGAACAAAATCCACAGTAATCCCCAGCCCTTAAGCATTAAGCTACTCCTTCCTCTCAAACATCTTTTACTACAACTTCTCCCAGGATGAACAGTTACAGATGTGGAAATTCTCTTGTCTACCCTGTAAAGGCTAATGATGCAGGCATTAGATGGGAAGCAGGATCAAGAAGCCAGGATAATCTACAGACTAGCAAGTTGTTAGACTATTAAAAAGGTGGCTCATTCTCTCTACAGCCAGGTGGCACAGTGCATAGAGTGTCAGGCCTGGAGTTCAAATCTGGCTTCAGACATGTACTAGCTCTGTGACCTTGAGTGCTGTTTACCTCAACCTCCATATCTGTCAAATGAGTTGAAGAAGGAAATGTCAAGTCACTCCAGTATCTTTGCAAAAAAAAAAAAAAAAAACCACGGAAAAACAAAAAGCAAAAAAAAAGCCCAAATGGGATTACGAAGAGGCAGCCACAACTGAACAATAACAATCTCACAGTAGCTCTCATGATAAACCTTTTATTCTCATCAGGAAATGGACCAAAGGTGACTTCACCAATATCACACAAGAAAACCATATAATTACATATGGATACCCAATTCCAGGAAAGTTCATATCTGAAAACTAACTCTACTTTTCCTTTAATCACTT
Organism: Myrmecobius fasciatus; assembly: GCA_023553655.1. Lineage (NCBI taxonomy): Eukaryota > Metazoa > Chordata > Mammalia > Dasyuromorphia > Myrmecobiidae > Myrmecobius > Myrmecobius fasciatus. The sequence goes on along the minus strand of JAJPUD010000122.1, from coordinate 110,564 downwards.
TAAACTCAAAATTGTAATCAGCAAACCCACGTGGACCATAGTAATTCCTCTCAAGTCTAGGAGTCAGCAATATTTTAAGGGACAAGAGCTGGGTTTGGTGAAAATAATCCATTAATATTCTGAAGAACTATAAAACATACATATACATTTTTTTATTTTGAAATATATTTTATTACAAACTTATTTTTCAGTTGCCTAAACTTTCCCTTATATCTACCTCCCCCTCCCAGAACTTCTTAAAAAAGAAACAAAAAACTCCAATTGGCAAAACCTAACAACACATTGAATAAAACCTGTCAATATATGCAATGTTCCACAGCCAAGGAACACTCCCTATTCTACCTCTTCAAAGGAGTTGGGGTGGGGGGAATCTTAATATATCTTTCTAATGAATGCCAGAAAGAGTTTTGCCAAGTGTGTTTATTCTGGTTTACACATTAGTTTAATACTGATTTAGCTCTATGCTAGGATTCTATTCAAAGACAGTACTGTGAAATCTAAGTGATCCCTATATTTCAAAAGCTAAGTATGGAAGGTGGGAGGAAGGTCTATTAGGTTCCCCCAAATAGGAAAGAGTCAGATTTAATGATGTATTGCCATTTTAGCATCAGTCAAACTCATCACCAGAGGGTAGATAATTGCCTACTCATGGGGAAGAATTGTTTTTTTTTAAACCAGAGAAACCCACAAAATGGTCTACTTGAATATGGAGGGTTTGTGGATCTTGGAATTGTCCGCACCAGTGGAAATAGTGATCAGACAGTCAACAATGTTACATTTTACTATTAAATGATAATAAGTAGCATCTTGGAATAAAGTCTGTCTATTTAATTTGGAGCCCTACCCAATCTGGATCTTCTCAAATGGCTTTCATATAAACAATCCACTTCACCCCCAACCCTAAACACTCTTTTTCAACCAGAGTGCTCTCTTACTATAGCCCTCAATACATCTGAAGCTCCCCAATTTCTCTGTCTCTCAGAAGTCCTCCCTTCCATCAATGCTCTGCACAAGAAACATCTCTTATATAAAGTCTTTCTGGATATACTCCACACACATATCCCATTAATAAGTGTTCTCCTTCCCCTCAATTATTAGGTATTTACTTTGTATATATTTTGAACAATCTACTTTAGAGTGTATGCTTTCCCCCAGTACAATAAAAATCCTTTAAGAGCAGAAGCTGTTCCGTTTAAAACTTTATAAACCTAATACTGAGCACAGACTCTAACCCAGAAAAGGGTTTTACAAAGGGGTGTTGAAATGAGCTGAATTGATTTGATTTGACTAGTCACAAAATGATACCAGCCTTTAGGACAAGAGAACACTTTTCCACTATGTAACTGCCTGTGGGAAAAGTATGTAGGGTGATATGGTGGAATGGAAAGTACATACACACACACACACACACACACGTGTGTGTGTTTTCTATACAGAGGATCTGAGTTTAAATTCTGCAGCTATACAAGAGGCAGCCACAACTGAACAATAACAATCTCACAGTAGCTCTCATGATAAACCTTTTATTCTCATCAGGAAATGGACCAAAGGTGACTTCACCAATATCACACAAGAAAACCATATAATTACATATGGATACTTGTTGGACAAGTCCCATTTTTTTCTCTGTCTCAGTTTCCTCTTATGTAAAATGAAGGAGTGGGAATAGATAATGTTTAGGATACTTTCCACTTCGGCTCTTCAATCTTATGTCCTGAAGAATCTCAAGATTACAGACTGATAATTTTTCAGGACCTTTATAGATAATAGAGCTCATTAGAATTTTCAAATTCCAGATCTCACTTAAAACTAAAGCATTGAGTTCTTTTAATTTTCAATGTATAAAAAAAAAAATCATGATGAGTTAGATGATAAAACCTATTGAGGCAGTTAGGTGATAAACTTGGAATGAGGAAAGCCTGAGTTCAGATACAGTTCCAGTCATTTACTCATCTATAAAATGGGAAATAAAATGGGAGAATTGTCCTTAACTTACTTGGAACTTGGCAATCATGCCACTTCTCTCTGGGTCTATTTCTGTATCTGTCACATAACTGACTTTAATGATCTCTAGGACCCTCATGAGTCCTAAAATTCTAAGAATTTATTCTTATATTAAATTATAGTATATAAATTATTAAATAAATTATAATAAATTAAAATTATATTAAAATCTAAGAATTTATTCCTATATTATTATATTATTCTAGGATGTAAATAGTAGACAACACTTCTCTACAGGGTTCCCTAAACACTGCCTAGGGGGTCTGATAAGTACATCTCCTTCACCACATACAATGAGATAACAGATTGGGGAGGGGGGGGGGTTGGTTTCATTCCTAAATAACAGGAACTGATGAAAATATAAGTAAGATAAAGGATTAATCATCAATTTCCATTACGTCCTGAAGGACCACAAAACCACCTGACAAGGAAGGGCAAAAAGGCAGCAGGAAGAAAAGGCCAGACAGGACAGTAAAGAGCCAGCTTCTTTTGATGGGCTGGCTGTACATGGCAGAGCCAGAAGGTTGGTGAAAGTTGTTGTGGTAATGGGACAAGGCTTCAAGGTCATGTTTGAGGCACAGCAAATGGTAGGGTCTGTGGCTAGAAATTGTAGCTCAGAAATGTTCCGCATGGACAGCCAAAGTGCCACTTTGTAATTGAATGGAGCCAGGGAGCCACAAAGAAAGGAGGCAGCAGGTGCTGCATCCTCCTGCTCCAGCCACTGCTGGCCCAGAGTGTTGACTCCACACCAATATTTAGAACTAGCCTGCTCCAGATCTATAAGGGGCATCTGCTGAGAGCTCTCTTTCTGCCTTTTTCTCCATATCACTGATGTGATCAGGTCCCCTCTATTTTCAGATGAACAATTAGATTCTGGAGGTGAACTGGCTCTCACTTCTCAAAGACCTTTGTCTTGAAATCCCAATACTTAACACAGTAGATAGAGTCCCAGGATTGGATTCAGGAATATCTGAATTCAAATCCAGTCTCAAACATGGTGAGACTAAATTAAGCAAGTTGCTTATTCTTTTTATTCCTCAATGTCCTCATCTATAAAATGGAATAATAAAAAGGTTCTACCTCACAAGACTGTTGTGATGACTCAGTGAGACAAAATAAATACAAAGCATTTTACAAATTTTTCAGCACTATCAAAGTGCTATAACTTTTATTGCTATTGCTTTAAATATTTATTGACTGATTCCTTTCAGAACTCCAAAGCCTAATACTAGGGAAAGGGGGACTACAGAGGAGTTATGTAGGGACTTGCTTTCTCTTACCTGGGTCTTATAAGGGGCAACTAGGGATTGGTATTAACAAGGAAGAGGGTGTGATTTATAAGAGTAAATCATCATTGTTTTATTTAGACCAGCAGATCTTAAGAAGATTAATAAGAGAATACTATTAGAGAACCAACTAATTCATTCTTAGTTATCAGAAAATAATGAGTTCTGTACCGCCAATATGACTTCGAACAAACAAACAAATTCAAAACCCTGTAGGTCAATTTTTACCGGGTAAGTCTTAAATAAGTTTCTATTAAAGATATAAATTGCAGTGCAGTCCCAGTTTTTCTCTTATTGGAGGAAATTCAAGAATGGGACAGATTCTACCATATAAATGAACATAATATTTATTAGACTTTCACTCATCTTATAACAAATCCTCTAGATTAGATAAACAGCTTTCTACCATGTTTCTCCCCTTCCCCCATTTTCAGGAAGGCAGGGAGATAGACAAAATCAATAAAACAAATTTCCTGATTTTCTTTTTCATAAAGATATTATGTGCTACAATCACATTCAAAAAATGCTTAGGAAGATTTGGTTGTCTATAAGAATGAAAGAGAATTAGGTCCATAACTCTCTAAAAGTCTAATAATAATATTAGCAACAACAATAATAGGAGGACCAAACATTTATGTAACACTATATATAACACCTTAACAGCCAGGCATTATGCCTAAGTACTTTATAATTATTATCTCATTTTATCCTTACAACTGTGGGAAGTAAGTGGTAGGATATCGATTTTGCAGCTGAGGAAACTGAGGCAAACTCAAGGTAAATGACTTGCCCAGTTTCACATAGCTAGCTGCTTGAGGTCAGATTTTACCCCAGTTTGTCCTGACTCCAAGCCCACTGCTCCACACACTATGATGCTACCTGGGGCAATATCCTGACCCCCCATCAGTTTTTCTCTTCATGCCTTCAGGAAAAGTCACTTAACTAATGTCTGGGTGTGTAAAAATGAAAGGGAAGGTCTCTCAATGACCACTGAGGAACATTTTAGCTTTAATTCGATAATCTTATGAAATTTCAGCAGTCCACTACTGTGATCCAGTTAATTTCCACTGTTAATTTCCAATGCACACCTAACATTGAAAAATAATTAGTATTGGGGGTTATCAGAAATGCTGGTTTCAAGAGCTTTCCAAGCTGGTTAAAGCCATAAGCCCATCTCAAATGCCACTATTATCATCCCTAAAACAAGCCATCTTTCTTCTCTTCTCTCTTCTTTTTTTTCCCCAAACAAAAAAGGAGCAATTTGAGAAAAATTGTATTAATTAAATAAAAAGAAGAAAAACCAGCCCTAGGCAAGCATTATATTCTTTTAATTCAAAGTTGTATTTGCAAACATCTGAAATCTTCCTCTGGGCCCACCCCTCATCTCAAATAAATAATTTACCAACTTGTCAGTTCTATATCCTTGATATCTCTTCTGTTTGTCTTCTCTCCATTCCCATAATCATCACCCCACAATAGGCTTTCACCATAGCCAAGTTGAATAACTGACCAAAAGATTTCTCTTCCAAAATATTCTTAATATTGCTGCCATAAAATTTTATGCATAAATCTGATCATTCCTCTGTTAAAAAAAAAAAAAAATTCAGTGGCTCCTTACTACTGACTTCCTGCTAAGCAAATTTCAAAAAAGGAAGCAATCCCATTTAGTTCCATTTGGTCACTAAGAAAAATATTACTGTGGAAACAAAGTTTTGGATTGTCAACATAGCACCAAAGAAGGCAAACCCAGATCACCAAATTCAAGTCTGATGTTTTCTTTCATATCACTGTGCTTTTCCTTAGCAGAGACGTTTGAAGGGCTGAAAATTAATGGTGTCTTGCGAGAATTTTTTGTTGTTGTTCAGTCCTGATTATTCAGGACATTAGACATTTTCTTGGCAAAGATACCGGAATGGTTTTTATTTCCTTCTCCATCTCATTTTTATAGATGTAGGAAACTGAGTCAAATAGGGTTAAGTGATCTGTTCAGGGTCACAGAGCAAGTAAGCATCTGAGGTCAGACTCAGGAAGATGAGTCTTCTTGACTCCAAGCCCAGAGTTCTATCCACTGGGACACCTAGCTGCCCCTTACAAGAACATCTCCCCCCCCCCCCCAAAAAAAAAACAAATAGGAAGATTGTATATAAATGCATATATATATATATGTTTAATTTATTGATATATATTCTCTCTCTATATATATATATATATATGTATGTATATATTCTGGCATGGACAGAGAAATGAAGATATAAATACAGATAACATCTGTCTCTCTCCCATCCCACCACTTCTTCCCTAGTTGTGTATGATTAGCAAGCCATTTTTTTTTCTGCACATGACTATCATTGATGATGTTTTCCGGCCTCTCATCACTTGCAAGTTATCTTGGGTCATATGCTGTCTTTGACTTAAACACAACATGTATCTTTGCATTGCCCTTGGGGTCAACTATGATTTTGTAGTTGGTTGCCCATCTGGCTGAATGTTACAGTGTGGGGTTTAAAAAAAAAAAAAAAGATCCTGACCCAATGTCATGATGACAGATAGATTCAGCACTAGAAGGGATCTCAGAGGTCATTAGGTCCAAGCTTTTGAACCCATTCACTTTACAGATAAGCCAACTGAAGTGCAGAGCAGTGACTTACTCAAGGAATTCACACATAATCAGTTGTACTATAATTTGAATTCACATCTCCCACATTCTAAAGCCAACAACAGTCTGCCTTCAGAAATATAGCTATCATGGTTTTTCCTGTATGAATTACCAGACTGATTCCTTTTGAGTGACATAAGACTCAATGAGGAATTGCTTGTAGTCTTTTAAAGATCAATGAAATAAACAAAATGTTATCTGCAAACAGATCACCTGTAAGCAATAACTCTTTAGAGGCAATTTGTCTTCTGTATCAGCTTTATGGTGGAAATAGAATTGTCCAAAGCCCAGAATGCTCTGCCTCATGAAGGAGCATGTTAACTGTCACAGGAGATTTTTGAGTGAAAGTTGGATGACTTTCTATTAGAGATAGAGTTTTTAACTTGAAACCTTTGGAGATATTTCAGGGAAAATGTGGGGAAAAAAATTTGTCTTTATTTGCTCTATGTATTTTATTTTATGCATTAAAAAGAACAAATATTATTCTGATAAAGCATCCATAGGTTTCATCATACACTGCTAAAGATTCTATGACATCAAAAAGGTTAAGAACTGCTGTTGTTCTCCTTGGGTCCACATTGAATCTGATGATGTCCCCAATGCCATGAGACATATCAGGCTGGTCTACCTTCCAGCTGCGTGACACACTGGACCAATTATTTAAGCTTTCAGTTTCCTCTGTCTTGGAAGATCTTCCTATACAACCTTCCATAGCCACATTATATACAAATGAATCTAAGTCATTTGGAATGGCATTATCAACTTGGGGCAAAAAAAGGAGATCTGGACATCATCTAGTCCAACCCCCTTATTTCACAGTTGAGGAAACTGAGGCTGAACATCATGGTGGGACTTTACCAATCAAAGACAGAGAGTAAGTGGCAAGGCAGATTTTGAATTCAGGTCCTTTGACCTGAACCCCATGGCCTGCTTTCCATTATGTCAATGCTATATCATCTATAAAGACTAAAAAAGCCTTTGATTGGAGAAATTTTCTTTTAAACTATTTAAAATCTGAAATGATAGGTGATAACTGAGCTGAGAAGCCAGAAGAGAACGATGGAAATAAGATCACAAAAGAAAGAATCTGGATATATTCAAGGATCTGCAACTAGCTTCCTCTGTGACCAAGAAAATCGGAACTTTTCTGGGGTTCCTGACAATGGATAAGGTCACTTCTGAGGTCACTTCCAGCTCTATGGCATAAGAAAAGCACTTGGTAACTGTGGAAAATGGAGTCAGAAAACTTTCAGATAATATACCCAGTTATTATGTGACATTATGCTTAAAGGAAAATGACAGACCTTTTTAGGTTCAAATTCACAGGACTGCAAGACATGTCAAGAAGAGGATCTAGTATAGCCTACATTCAGAATGAATCTCCTATTGAATAGTTTAGAAAATATACATTTTCTTATATATTCAGAGATGTAAAGAAATTATTTCTTCCTTCCTTTTAATTGCCCATAAGTGCAATTGTATATTTCATACATACACACTAACACACTATAACACACACACACACACACACACACACACACACACACACACACACGTCAATATGGGATTTCCAGTGATCAGTTCTTGGATGGATAGGAGAGAAGCAGGAAATTATTAATACAAGTGAAATTCTGGGAATATGGAAGACTGATGGTATCTGAAACACTGACCCTGGGAAGGATTCTGAAGAGACAATAATTGAAAAGAAAAGTAAGAGAAAGTTGGGTAGAGATGAGAGTGAATAAAAGCCTGATAAGAGTCTGCTTCCAAGGTGGCACTGTGGCAGCAAAGTAAGCTCCACATACTAGCTAGATGTAAAAGGGACAGGACTATTGAGTCTTGATTCTTTAGCCAGATTGGAGCTATATTAAAGCAAAATTCTTTCTTTGAATGGCAAGAGTCACTTCTTTTGAAAACTTCAACTTTTGTGTGTGGCACATTACAGGGAATGAGGTGGGAGGCCCATATTCAGGCCAGGACAATTGGATGAAATTAGAGCACTGAGAAGGCCAGGCATGGACTCACTGCATGAACAGAGACATATCAAAGAAACCACAGGTTTATTCTTTCAGCCAGAACTCTTCAAATGAAAAGCAGAAAGAGAAAAGATTTCTCAGGTACTAAGTCCAACAATTGGCAAACTGGTTTCCTTTTAATCTGAAGTCTCTTTCCTTTACCTTAATCGTAAGGATACCTCCAACATTTACACACATTCTTTATTAATTTTTTTTTGGGGGGGGGTAATTCTTTCCTGTAATAAATAAATAAATAAAGCAAAAACAACAAAACTAAACAATTCAGTGACCCACCTCAAGAGACATGCAACATTGCACATCCATGCCTCTTTACTAAGGAGAAACAAGTACTCCATGTAACTCTGGAAGCCAGGGAAGAAAAGTCATCAGAAAATATTAGAAAGTGGGAGGTTCATCTCTCACTTTCTTCACCCCTAAAAGTTTCTTCTCTTTTCTTTCCCAACTCCCACTACCCTCCTGTCACTGAAGCACAGAACTGCTACCCTGCAAAGGCATCTCAAAGGGAAATGATCCAGCAAAAAAGCCCTTGTGTGGATAAAAGGTTCCTCAAGTCAACAGCTGCTTAAGCAGTTTAAACCAACAAGCAAGATGCCCTCTATTTAAATGTTATGAGGGAATCTATTTTAAGCTTTTAAAAATATTATGGGCAGGTGTTTAAGTAGAACGCACACTGTGTTCTGCGAGGGCCGGGGCTGGGGGCTGGGCTCCCTTTCTAGGCAGGCAGCATTTTGTTCAGACAATCCTGCTGCCTCGAGTCACGTGAGCGGGGCCAAATAAACAGCATCTGGGGATTTTCAATTACAGACCTTCACCCAGCATGCCTGCACTGTAATCTCTACCAGATGAGGCTCAGGCCTCAGTATTTTCAATAATTCACACACTGTGTACACATAACATGACAATAAGGGCATTCAGAGAGCCGCCTGATTCGGAGATCAAAGCCACCAAGTGGCCAGCTGTAAGCATGCTTACTGCTGAATAATTCATTCTTTTCACAGGCTTGAAAAAACGCTCAGCAGGCCTTGGCAAGCTCGGGCTCTTTCCTGTGTGGTATGCTGAACTTCCATTCGGAGCCAGGGGCAGCCCCCTCCGGCAGCCCGGGAGCCAGAGGGCCCACCAATTCCACGGACATTTGTAAGCATTCACATGGTGGCTTCCTGGGGCACAGAGTCCACAAGCTGTGTCTCCCAAGAGGAGAGTGGAGGAGGAAGAGGAGGAGGAGGAGGAGGAGGAGGAAGAGGAGAGATGGAGATCATTCATTCACATACACTCACACAAGAAGAACAGTCTCAGCAGGTGTTCAATGAAAACAAAATTGTGCTCAAAAGACTTGAGGAAGGTCATTAGTCTTCCTATTGTATGTTTATGTATATACTAACGAGAAAAATATTGCATATGAAGATATCCTCTCATAAACACAAATAATAGATTGTATGGGTCGATATTATTTCATATATACATGAATATGTCAGAGAATATTACATATGTATAAATCTTAATATAACATTATTGCTCATCAGGTGAGCCCAAAATATCAGTCCATTTGAAGTTACTTAACTCCTACTTATACTTTCAGTAATGTAAATACATTTAAAAAAAAATACATCCATAAAAGCGTTTGAAAACTTTCAAACTCTTGATAAAACACTTAGAATAGCTAGCTGGGGGGAGGAGTGGTCAGTTCTAGATTTTTGAGTCTGAAAGAGCTGAATTTGAATCCTGACTAATAAGCTAAAAAAAAAAAAGTGTTGGACAAACCAAAACTACTCTTAACATCAGTTTCTTCATCTATGAAATTGGGGGATGGGGCAAAATTCACAGAACCAACCTCACAGAAGCTTTCTGAGGGTCAAATGAGATAATGTGTGCAAAGCAATCTCATAAACTTTTAGGTAAATAATTGCCAAGAATTGCACAGATTTTGAGACAACCTGTATAAATGTGTATTTGTGACTATTATCTAACACTTCTTTTAATCACCATGCAATAGTACTATATGACATTTTCTTATCTCCTTTACTATAGTGAGGTCCTCAAAATTCCCAAGTTGTCTTTTTCTTTTTCTGGGGACAGAAAGAGAGAATCAAGACTTTGGCTCCTTCATAACATCAAGATTTCTTATATGTCAATCAATTCAGGGCTGGACAGAATGGGGTAATCATGACCTCCCTCCTTCCCTCAGCGCCCCCCTTCCATCCTCCCCTTTATAGCAAACACATGCTGCTTACCAGCTGTGGGCTGGGTATTTTTACACCCTTTTCTCTATCATTCAGAATGGTTTCCTCTTAATCACAATAATCCCCAAAGTGCTAAAACATATCAATCGTCTTTTAAGCCCTGCCTACAAAAGGCTGGCTGTCTGGCTTTTATGGCCTTGTCCAATTGCAGCTGATACTTCATTCAACTACAAATCCAATTTAGCAGCTACAAGAGGTTTAGCATCCCTGAAAAAATATGGGGGTTGATCTTGTGTTCTTAAGTCAGCAAATAGAAGGTGTCCCAAAAGTCTTGGTGTGGTTTTAAGTTTCAATAGCTTCAAGACTTTGGGGATCACCTTGTATTCTTCTGCAATATTGTTTCAGGGTTCTCTCTTTCACCCCCATCACATGTACTTCCAAAACACACACACACATACACACACACACACACACACACACACACACACACACACACACACACCCCTGCTAGATGATAAGATAGTTTAACCTCCACAGAGAATGTCCACAAAAGCCAAGTGAACAAAGTGGCTTCTTTTTAAGAAGAGTGACTGTATCTGTTCCTACTAAAAATAGTCATTTCTAGTCAACATTTGGGGAAAACAATAACTGGCATGAAGCTCCTTTCACTGTAATTTTTAACATATACAGGTGGAGCCTTTAAAAGTAGAAATGCATGTTGTGATCATCAAAATGAGTCTTCCCATGTTATAGGATGAAATAGATACCTTCTTGTAATCAATTTGGTCTAAATTATTTTTATATTGAAAAACCATAAAGGATTCAAATTTAAATAATAATGAAATTCAGAAAAAGTGAAGAAAAGTACTCAAGTTACCTAAAGGTCTAGAATTTTTCAAAAATAAAGACAAGTAAGACAGTGCAAAGAACTCCCAAAGGGAAGAACTTTAAGGACTTTTGATTCAGAAAGATTATAAAAACAATAAAATGGTCTCATGTTTGATGTAGTGCTGTAATTTAGAAAGGAAAATGGAAGTGATTTAACAGAAACATGAAGTGTATATTCCCTTAATATTAGGCTTTGTAGTCAATAATTGCTTATATATTCCAGCTTCAGCTTTAAAGATAACCAAAAAGTAACCACAGAAACATCTGGTGCAAAAATAGCTTTCAGTGAACATAAATGAGATGCATGAGATTCTGGCTGGCATAACTTTAAATCATGTAATATTCCATATATATGTAGTATTTATTTCATGTGGCTTTAAAACTTTATTCTTTTCTTTGAATGTTTTAAAGCACAAAGCAGAATTTCTAAAAAGAAAGAAAAAAACAAAGACTGCACAGTATGGAAGACATTTAGCATCTATGAATAACAATCCATTAGATTAATATTTTGTCAATGTCACTTGTCACAACAAAAGCAGCAGCATTTATAATTTACTCTAAGCCTGGTTTAATTAAAATTCAAAAACCGCGACAAAGCTATATTGAATTTCATTTGCCACGTTGTAATTACTTACTTTGTAGCCTGCTATAAACAGTATTTTATTACATCCACAAAAATGCATAAAAAAAACCCAATAGACTAAAATCCTTAGTTCTTGAAATACTCAGTGAGAGAAAGGAGGGGGGAAGAAAAAGGCTCCTAGCATCAACTTGGCCATCCCTTCCTCTCAAGGATCAGTTGTCCTTTCCCCTTCCTCCCTAAGAATTTAAGTATTGGCCATCTGGCAAAGTATTATGAGACAATTCTTCCTAATCACTTCAGGAGCTGGCTGCCTTACCTTGAGGCCTTAGACTTACTGTAGTACTGCCACTTAACAAAGAGGTTTGGATTTTACAGAGCCATCCTGGCCAAGACAAGTATAAAGAGTCTGACTTGGCCCAAAGCCCTTCCAAGGGGAGACAATAGAACCTGTCGAGCATGATGGATGACTTAAAGGGCTTAAAATCATCATTTGCATTATAAAAGATTTTTTAAAAAATTAGTCAGCTAAAAAAATTTTTTTCAACCAATGATTTCAATTGTTCTTATTCATCTTGGATGTTTTCTGAAAAATTTCAGATGGTTTAAGAGCCATTTGTTTGGAAGCATTTCATTTTAGTGTCACGTTGGGGGTGTCTCAGAGTGTGAGAAAACAAGGGTATCAATCCTGGACAAAGTTCAAGTTAAACACTTTTGAACCCAGAGAAATGCTGTGAGGCAGCTTTCAATCCAGATTCTCTCTAAAAAAAAAAGGGGGGGGTCTGTTTATTAGTGTTATCTATACCTAGAACCAAGGCAATAGGTTCGACTACTTAGCCCAGAAATCCAAATTCTCAGAGCCTCAGAGAACAAGAATTTCTCTTTGAAATCCTTTTGCTACTTTGGAAAAAAAGTAAATAAATACTTAGAGAACTATGCAGATATATGACCTTCCACTGATCCCACATAAAATAATTTCTCTTCCCTCTATTTTTCTAGCAATTACTAAACTAAATTACTAAACTAAAAATATATACCATATCTATTTGATACCAAAGAAGAAAATAGTTGGTTTCCAAGATGGTATGTGGAGCTTAAAACTTATGAACAGTAATTCACAAAGCAACTCATGTATGGGGACAGAATGTCTGGGGTAAGTAGGGGTGGATGGAAGTTGCCTCCTGGACATTTGAAGGGCTCTTTGCTGAGGTGATTAGCACAGAGTTGGCTTGGGGTGGGAATTATTTCATATCAATACTATATTGATCTCATCTAAAAGTTCTGCTAATGAAAGATACTATAAATTAACAAGTGTTCAAAGTTCACAATTAGGTTTAGAGAAAAGCAAGCCCTACAAATTTGACCCAAGAGCATTTACAACCTAACAAATCATTTGTAACAAAGATGAAGGTACTTAGTGTCATGTACACTTATCAAGTGTTACAAACAGGATTTCATTCATATGTTCAGTGCCACTGTTTTTTTCCTCTATGAATTGGTAGTTGTGAGCCTCACTCAGTAAAAATTAAGGGATCTGTACCAGAGCAAGCCTTTGGGGCATGATCAAGAGAAATCTATGGAAGAAATTTGGGCATGGGTGATGGAGGGGACCTGCTCTTCCCCCTATCCCTTCTGAGCAGAAACTGATATCTTTTGACTACTTCTCATTAATATGACTCTGGATAAGGGGAATGAGTCAGACTATGAAAAAAGTCTTTTAATTGGGTACTGAAGTGACACTCCAGGGATGTACTAAAGGGGCAATGTCTGTCCCTCAGTGCCCTCTTCTTGCTGAGGGTGAGGACAATATATGGATGGTCTAGATCATCAGATCAAGGACAAACTTGTGATTATCCTCTCCCAAGTTACTGGATTCTTCTCTAATTATTCTGGGATTGTCTTTTAGCTTAGCATTCTCTTTTCTGTGTGGGGATAAAAAACTGTTTCTTAATGGATTCATATTTGTACTGTACTATGAGTATCTTCTCATCTTTTTGGGGAGAAACCTTAAGAATGCAGCCAAAAATAGGATCACTCCTCAGGAATCCAAAGTAAAGCACAAGCAGGGCTTGTGAACCAAATGTAAACCAAAAAGATAGACAAAGGATAGGGACTGGCACTAGCTGCCAGTCTTTATGAAGTCAGCCTGGTGATGGCATACTTAGTCATTGTATTAGATATACAATTTACCATGTGACATAATTCTCTCTAATTCACCCTGTCTTTATGGATATATCACTAAAAGAGTTTCATAAATAATAACAACTTTGTTCAGCCATAATTGAGATTATGAGAAGCAAGAGAATGATATTTCATCCTGTAAGTGGGTCGTGCTTGGGAGCCATTTCAGTTGAAGGACAGATGAATGAATTTCAGTATTCTAGCATAAAGGGCAGCTAGGTAGAATAGAGGATACAACACTGCCTCTGGACTCAGAAGGACCTGAGTTTAAATCCAGCTTCAAGACACTAGACTAGTTATGTGACCTGGGCAAGTCACTTAATCCCAATTGTTTTACACACAAAAAAACAAAAGTTGCCTGCTCGTCCACCCAGCCCACTCCAACCCCCACAAGCACAGCCAACATTGTAAAAGACCATATTTTTGAGAACCTCTAAAAGTTCAAGAACCGTGAACTACTGCGGATCAAATTGCAACCAAAAACAGAAGCAGGGAAGGAGATGAACACATGCTTAAACCTTTTTTAGGAGTCCAAATAGAGGGGGCCAGCTATTTTTATATACAGATTGTACCATACGGAGCCAATTCCTCATTTTTTCTCCATCACAGGTGATAAGGCAAGATTATAGGGGCAAAGATGCTCCCCTTTCCATTTGTAGAAGGCTGAAATAGAATTGTTCAAGTTCATTCCACAAATATCATCCAAAATATTGACCAACTATGTGGCTAAGGGACAAATGATGAAGCTGGCAGGGGTCAGTGGATGGGAATCTAACAAGTATGGAATATGATCTATGCTAGATATAATCCCTGTTTTGCTGGATTTTATTTAAATGTTTTACTTATCAAGAGGCAAAGTTCAATGAGGTTTGAGAATAGGAAATATGGGAAACTGACATGTTAAAAAAAAAGAACCTTAAAAATAAAAATAAATTTTTAAAAATCTACATAAATGCTTCTATATGCTTAATGTAATGACCTTGAAAAATGGACTCTGACTTTAGATGTTATAGCCTCAATCACAGGATATGGTAGATGGTCATTTATTATAAACAAATGTCTATTAATAAGAGACTAAATCTTAACTGAAAAGAAAACCAGAGACATAACCTATTTTGATTAAACAAATAAGGTATCTTATTTGTAAATTATAAAAAGAAATTTTTATAATTTAACCACCTAACTCATTAATGAATTAATTACAAGGGTATTCATTTTGAATGATTTTTCAATTTGAACCCAACTTCCTACCAGATTTCCTTTTTGCTTTCTCTAATAGGAGTTAGTATGGTAAGCCACACAGGATATCATTTGCTGTACTGAAGCAGTAATTTAGTAAAATCCTAAAGACATGAAAAGTATAGGCTATGCCTATGGGAATCATTTCACTAGCAGAAAACACAGTCCAGAAACAGAGACTTGGACTTATATCTTATAGAGATCCCTTCATCTGCAAAAGGGTTTGGCTGTCCTGCAAACTGGGAAATGGGACCCAGAATATTCAATGAAAAGCCTGATTCAGAGATTAATAAACATTCATTTTGAAACACATTGAGGTTTTTGGAAGGGGGAAAAAAAGTACTACTAAGCTCAAAACAACTTTAAAAATACTTTTACTAAGTTAACTAAGTTTTTAAAAATAACTAAAGAACAATATAGAAACACTCTGATTGAATTTTTTAAAGCTCACTTCTTTTGAATCCAGTTTGTTTTTGTTTGATTGACAAAGTTAACTGGATGATTTTACTGGCTCATTTACAAATGGTCTAGTATTTATTTACACAGGTACTTTAATGTCTATTTACATGTGCAGATGTACATATATACACATTAGTTATGCCTATAATAGCTGTGTATATACATATATGATGCATGTGTGCATATATGTGTGTGGGTTTAATGCCTGATATGGGGCCTGGATCTCAGAGAAGTTGCCCCCTTTCTACAATGCAGCTTACTCTCAATCAACAACAGAACAAGCTGTGCCAACCACCTGTTATTTTGACCTCTTTCTCTCAAAGACAAAAGGAATTGGAACCTTTGATTGCACCCTCGAAGCTATGTGGGTCATTCCACTAAACCTGAGGGTGCTTTCTAGAGATGTGCCACTTGTCCTTTCCATACATTTCAATTCCAAAATTCCTTTTATCAAAAAGGAACAGTCCTGATAGAAAATGAAGAAAAAAAAAAAAAAAAAGCCTTCAAAGTCTTCTCTAGTCTTGGTCATCCTTTCTTTTTTGATCCAGAGTTACATTTTTGTTCTCTTAGAACATCACAGACTTATAGACCTTCATTGGTATCTATACATTCTCATAAACACACTTTGAAAAGAAACAAAATGATGGAATCTTGGCAAAATCTGCGCTCTCTCTCAAAATAAAAAACCATGTGCTCAGTAAATGATTCCTTTTTAATTATCAATCTTTTCTCTATGACATCAAAGTATTCGTATATACAGATTCATAATCTTAAAATATTTCAAGAAGTCATAATAAAATTTGTTGGGAAATCTACTCCCTAAAAGTGACAGAAGCATTGTCTCCTTTTACTATTTCAAGATGCAGTGGAAACAATGAGGAGAGAATTACTTTGTTTAAAACAAAAATTTTAAGAGCGATGCAAACCATAGTCTTGTCAAATGGGCTGAGGATATGAACAATAAGTTCCCAAAAGAGGAAACATGGGCTCTTAATAATCACTTTGTGAAGCCTGACATGTTCCTAATAATCAGAGATACAAATAAAAATAATTTTGAATTATAATATCATACTATTTCAAATGAAAAGAATAAAAGCAATATGGTAAAACAGGGTTAGGATTAGTGGTGAAATAGGTCACTCAGTCATTGACAGGGAGTTGTAACCTAGTAAACTCTCGCTGAAAGTAATCTGGCAGAACACATTAAAAGCTGAAAAAATATCCATTTCTTTTGACTAATTTCTTGCTAGACAGAATGTAATTAAAGAATAACAACAAAAAAGCTACTTGCCCAATGATTTTTATAGCAGCATTTGATTTATCATTGCACAAAGGTAGAAACAATAACAATAAGAAAAACTAAAATTTCCATCCAGTGACTTTTCATAGGAGGAGAAGATTAAATAGATTATGGCGTGTAGATGTAATGAATTTGTAATTGAAATCTACAACTATAAGGAACACACATGAAGAAAAAAGCTTAAAGCGCAAATAGTAGCAAAGTCAGTGAAATGATTCCTACTAATATTTAATAATGGCCTCATTTATAATAAAAATATATTTTTAATAAAATGATCAGCAAACCTGATTAGCCACAGTGGAATTCAAAAGCATGTTAGCATCATTTGCAAATACATAACCTGATGATCAAGATAAAAAATTCTTCATCTGAAGGTGGTCCCAGGCTCTATTCTGGCTAGTTCACTACTTCTGATATCTTGCTCCCACAATGACATCACTTGAAAAATCAAGTGTCCCACAGAGCCTCCCTGGTATGGTATTAACTATGATTCTATTAAATACTACCTGTAAGTAGATACGTTTCCAACTTTTCCCTCCTTGTGGGCAAAAAAACACAAAGTCCAATCCTTAAATGTAAGGTATTAATTTCTTTTATTTGCCTTAACCCCACCTCTTTCAATTTGTACAAAATTTGTTTATGTTCTAGAATTCTGTTATTTAGTTAAGAAACCCATATCCTGTAGCTTAGAAGCCAATGAATCCACAGCCCTTTTTACAAGTGAGGAAATTAGGTCATGGAGAGGACTTGTATAGGACTGCCCATTTACATACACCTAAATCTGAATCCACGCCTTTCTGAATCCAAATTCAATAACCAATTTGTTATGTCTTGGTGCTGCCCTCTTCATTTCAACAAACATCAGAGAATGGTAGAAATAGTGGTAGATCTAGAGCCCAACGATGTGGATTCAAATTCTGACTCTCCCACTTTTTGTCTTGTGAGACCTTGATTAATGCCTTTAATCTCACAGCATTTCAGTTCCTTCACCAATCTTGTGAGAGGTGTGAACCAAAAAACTTCTAAGTTAGGTCATTTCCTGCTCTAAATCTATGATTTATAATTTTAGCTGCATCCACTTCTCATTTCAAGCTGGCATCTCCTTTTAGCCTACTTTGTGTTGCCTTCTACCCTCAAGACTTATGTCTGCAAACAGTAGGTGCTTAATAATGCTTTTTTTGGTTGTATTTTATTATGTAGTAAGAAAAATGGCCCAAAATACCTTTTATAACATTCTTTTTTTAAAATTTCTCTACTTAGACTTCTAAGTGAGATAAAGCACTTCCCATATGTCCCATTGGTAATCACTACTGGTAGAGTGGAGAAGGAAATGACAAGCCACTCTAGTATCTTTGCCAAGAAAACTCCAAATGGAATCATGAAGAGCTGGACATGGCTAAAACAACTGATTAAAATGGGCGTGATAAGTGTGGGAGTATATCTATTTTTTTAAAAAAGACATATTGCCCCTGCTCTCAAAGAGCTACCATTTTAAATAGAGAAAGTACAAACCACATAGCTCAGATATATATAAGGTAGTTGGGGGAATCTCAAATGGAAGACTCTAGTAGTGGACATTGAGTAGAGAAGAAGTGAAAAGTGTTAGCAATGACCTCTTGCAGAAAGTGGAATCTCAGCCAAGTCTTTGTTTTTTTTGTTGTTGTTTTTAAAATATTATCTTTTTTTTTTTTTTTTTACGAAAGCTTTTTATTTTTCAAAACATATGCGTGGACAGTTCTTCAACATTAACCTTTGCAAAACCTGAGCTGAGTCTTAACAGGAGGCAGAGATGTTTGAAGATAGCATTTCAGGAATGGTGGATGGCAGAGTCCCATGTCAGGAACATGACACAAACCATTATAGCTGGATTGAAGAATACATGGTTGGAAGTCAAGACTGGGATGATAGAATGGGGCCGGGTCATGAAGGACTTTAAAAGCCATACTTTTGTTAAATGCTTTAGCAGGTTTACATAGAAAATGCATTTCTAGTATTGGAGAAAATACCTGAAGTGTAGGGTCACTAGCTTCATACTGGAGCAACAGGTTCTTTTTTTTTTTTTTTCAGTGATGGGCCAGTGTTGAAATCCAAGGAGATCTCTTTCCAGGTCTCTCCCACACTAGCTGCTTAGGCAACTATGTGGATGCACTTTGTTTGGTCTTCACTGATCTTAGCACCTGGTTTAAAGAGTGACTACATAAACAAGTCCAAGAAATCTGAGACCCATATCAATTCAGGGGAAGGGAGGAATGTCCATGATGGTAAGTAAATACCTTACATAAGGCTAAGATATCAGCTGGATTTGGAGATCCTTCTAATAATACAACACTAAGGGACTGATAACCCAGGGGTGGAAAACAGCTCTACCTAATACTAGGATGATCCAGCTTGCATTGTGGCCTTTCTCAAGAGCAAATTGCTAAACTCTTGAGCAACTCTACACACAGCTACCAACCTTATCAGGTCAATCAAAGCTTTAAAAAAAAGCTAGTATTGTGTGATCTTTCTTATGACCTTTAGGGGGTTTGATAAACTGGAAGGGAAGAAATGGAAGGAGAGACAAAAGTCCAAAAGAAGTCAAGAAAGCTTGCAAGCAGGGGCTAAGTCAATTAATCTCTCTTCTCCTCAGGTTCCTCATCTATAGGGATAATAATAACATCTAGCCCACAAGGTTGATATGAAATTCCAAAGAGATCATATTTGACTCATACTTTCTAAATGCTGAAGTGCTACATGAATGCTAGTTACAAAAGAATGTTTTTTTGTTTTTTTTTTTTTTCCTGTTTGGGTACAATGTAAAATAAATAGAAAAGGAAAAGATAAGCAAGAAAGGGTATGATGAAATCAGAGTTTACAAGAGCTTCAAATGTCAGGAGTTTAAGCTTGTGCTACTTGGTGCTATATAAATGCCCTTTTCTGGACTTCTTTAATACATATTGTGAGGCTAGTAGATGATAATTCTTCAAAGTTTATTGTCTCATTTAACTGAGCTATCCTCCAATTAAAGAAAGTTATTGAAAGAAAGAAAAAGGCCAGTCTGTACAATAGTGATGTGGGTGCTTGCTTGCAATAAAGAAAAAAGAGAATAAACAAACCTGACATTTGGACATATGGCTGACTAAATTATGGCATATTAATAAGATATATAAGTGTAGCATTAAAAATAATGACGCTTAAAAGAAAAATGCAAAAATGTAAAGTGATGCAATCAAGATAGCAGGCTTATTTTTGATTATGAAAAAGCAAAATTGTATATGTACAGACAGAAGTGAGTTTCAAAAGGGATTTCAGCAAGTTGTTACTAATATTTTGTTTGTTTATATTATGTTTTTTCTTTTTAAAAATGTGAAGAAATTGAATTTTGTGTATTAATTGGAAGCTTTATTCCACATTCAAATTTGTTTTTGGATATCTGTTGGATTACAATAATTTTTCTTTCTTTAAAAAAAAAAGGCTAGCTTTGGTATACACTCATACAGGCAAAAGGTGCATACTCTAGTCTAGGATAAAGTTTTTCATATCCAAGTTTTTCCTGGAAGAATTTTTCAGTCATCTAGAACAGAAACATCAAACTCACTTTGAACCAGATTTAAATGTAATAGGGAAATATTTAAAAAATAAGTAAAAATACAATACAGATAATACAAATTTATAGTTTTCTAAGTCAATATGTGGTCCTTGGGGATCTATTTCTAGTTACTATTCAAGAACAAGAAAGAAATTGCCAAGAATTCTCAGTAGTTCTCCAAATTATGTTATTCTGAATTTTTATGACCTTTTGTTTGTGTTTTTAAGTAATAATGAGTGATCATAAAGATAAACAATGAAATCATTTTTCCATGATAAGTTATATATTAAAGATTTCAGAAGTTTTCTATAAAATTATTGTAGTTAACAAGTTTTTATTAGCATTATGAATCAATATACTATGACAAGACTATATGTTTCAATAACATAAAATTGTTCTATATCTCATGCAGACACTTGGCAATGGAAAAAATAAAAGGTAACAAAGAAAACAAATGCCAAATAATTTAAAACACTAGAGAAACCTAAAAATTCCTTCAACTGTGAGAGGATTTGCATCATGATTATTTAATATTTTAATTTCTAATTTACTATCTGACAATTTCATAATATTCTGCTTTTCATAAGTAGTCAATTATGCTTTGTTATAATGATGTAAAAAATCCCAATGATTTCCAACACATCTGGCTTATTTCCTTTATATTTAAGCTATTTCCAGCATTTTTCATATTCTCTACCATCATTATGTATATCTAAAAAAAATGCTTAATAAATGAAAATATTAAGTTTAGTAGTATTTACAATGAATGAATATTCAAAATATTGGAAAACACCAATGAATATTATTTAGTATTATTCAAATAACATCACAGTCAATTCTCTTGGCAAGGTTAAAAGCACTACACAGGAATCACATGTTGAGATTGCCAATTTAAGAAATTACTTTCTTTCCAAAACTTATGTCTTAGAAGACCACTCATATGATATTTGTAAAGCATTTGGCAGTCTCCAGCACAAAATCAACATTATACATTTATTTTCTTCCACTATGCATATAATCTTATTAATATTTATTTTATTTCCAAGAATATTTTACTGTTAACAGTATTTATTAGCTCATGTTTATACAGTCCATGATAGTAAAAATGTGATTTTTTACAAATTGTATTCTTCAATTCTTCCAATAGCCTTTTGAGGTTAGAATATCACTTACACATATCATTATGAGCATCTCCTTATAACAAGGTCATAGTTATAAGTAAGACTGACTTGATTAGATTTTAACTGTTTTTCTCCTATGTAACTCCTATCGAAGTTCCCAGAAATACTCACCTTCAAATTCAACTCTTTGTACTAGCATTTTCTGCTCTTGTTTCTGAGGACATAAGTAGATTTCTTCAAACCCAGTTACATTTGTTTGTGCTGTTTGTTAAACATGAATTCTTATAGGAGAATTCCTTCTTTGATTTTTCTTGGGATTTGAGAAAATGTATACATTTCCTGAAAAATGCCAGGAAGGAATTCCTAAGTGGAAATACTCTTTGCTACCTATATGAATTTAAGTGAGTCCTTTAACCTTATGACGTCTCAATTTCCTGTCAAATGAGAGGTTGATTTTCCATTCCAGATCTGAAACTAAATGTTAGTGACCTTTTCACTATTTCCCATATCCTCAACTCTTTTTAAGAATCACCAAGTAAGACCTCCCTTAAAAACTGCTTTGTAGGCAACTCTGAAAAAAAAAAAAGGTGGCACTTCTGAGATTTGGTTAACACTCTCTTCTTATGTCTTTAAATAAGACCTGTATTCACATACTCTAACCCACTCTGACTCAGAACTTGGTAAGATCAGAAGAAAGACTCAAATAAAGTGAAACACTAAACAAGCAGGGATGGAAAAGGGGAAAAAACCATAGAAGAAAGCTTCCTTTAGTACCATATTATGAGAAGATCATTCAAAGATGAGAATACCAAGCAGAGGTTGTTTTGAAGGTCTAATATGAAATTTCATCAAAAAGAAAACTAAAAAGACAATTTAGGGGTTTTTCAAGAGTGCAGGGGCAGCTGGCACAATTGTTAATGAACCATGTTATTCCATGGTCTGTAGAGAAGAGGGTTTGCTTTGCCAGACTCTTGGCTACAATTATATGTGATGGAATCAAAGTTTACTTTTGACATTAGAGAAAAGGGAATGGTCTAGAGTTAGGAGACCCTAGTTCTGTCTCCACAACATGTCTAAAGTCCCTTCCAGTTCTAACTAGAAGTCTGTGATCCAGTTTTATTTTGGCAAGTTATTTGACATTTCTTGGTTTCAATACCTTTATCTTTTAAAAGATGGGGTTAAGGGGACAGCTAGATGGCTTAATGGATAGAGAACTAGCTCTGACTTCAAATTCAGAAGTGAGATACTTCATAGTTACTAGCTGTATGACCCTGAGCAAGTCACTTAACCCCAATTGCCTCAGGAGAAAAAAAGATGGGCTTAAATCAAATGATCTCCAAGCACATTATCAAGTCTATGTAGAGATAATCTTTATGCCTTATATATCTTAATCCAATTAAGACCTAAGCCTCCTAAGAGAATTTGAATATTTGAAATGATCTCTGGATCTAAGGTAACATAAAAATTCAAGACAACACATGAATTTCAGAGTTCAGCATCCATCTGATGCAATCTCTATCTGAAAGAAAATGCCTCCTATGGCATACCTGACAAATGACCATCCATTTGGCTTGAAGACCTCCAAGGAGAGGAAACTCAATACTTCCAAAGGTTCCTAAGCAATGTAGAACAGATGTTAGGCAAGAACTTTATTCCTTTGCTCATTTTGACAGCTATGGCTGATATCTGATGAGTTCTCCAGGTGCTGCCTAAAAATGACAGCTGCAGGGAGCCCCCAGGCTTGAAATTATAGAACATAACATTGAACCAGGACTTGATGGCTAGGACCTGCTCATCTGGGGGTCTTCAGGGTCCTGAAAAGGCATTAAGTGTTCTCTTTTGGAGAACAGAAAGGCCAACTATTTTTCCATCCCCAGATCAACAAAAGAGGAAGCAGAAGGCTCACTGTACTGTATGCAGCCTTTCCTGATCGCCATGTCCAAATGAACAGTGGTACACATTGGTTGACGTCCTCTCACCCTTCTCCCACACCACAGTTATAATATTTATTAGCTTATATTTATATAGTCCATTATGGTTAAAAATGTGCTTTTTACATATTGTAAATATTCTTGTTACAGCCATGGAATATAACTTATAGATATCACTTATAGATTTTCCATAATTTAGCTGGATGTTAGAACTGGATTTTAAACTCAACAATTTTGACACCAAATGAAATACTTTTTTCTATTATACCATACTTCCAAGGAAAAATGAGTGGTTAGGAGGGAAGAGAATTGGCAAGGATTGAAAGAAGTCCACTTCTCATGCTGAGAGAACCAATCAGCCATCACAGGCAGTGAGGCTGGGTACAGAGTCCAGGGCTCATGAGAACCCAGGTAGGATCTCCTAGGGTATCTTCAGAAGACTTAATTCCAATATCTCCAGCTCTGTTAATGAAAGTGTCTAGGAAACAGACTTTCTGCTTAAGGATATCTCCTTCTGCACTTTCTTCCAAGTCCTAAGATTTTCTCATTGGACCCATTTGGACCCACAATTCCATTTGCTCTGGAATTGAGTGGTAGGGGAAGAAAGCAAAGTATCTGAACTACTCCTTCCACTCCCCACAACACAACTGCTGACTTTAAACATTTGAAAGGTTGTCATATCAATGGGGGATTCGATTTTACTAGAGCCCTCCAGAATTAGAAACACTGGTGGGAGGTTGGCTTGATAGAAGAAAAAACTCTAAGACAAGAATGGTTATCCAAAAGGGGTAGGGGCGGGTCGGAGAAAATGGGTTCCCATTATTGGAAATCTTTACGAAAAGGTCTGTCTTCTGGGAACAAACAGAACAAATTAAATGTCTCTTTCACATAGAAGCTCTTCAACTATGTGAAGATTGCTATGATATCTAACCAACCTTGAGACCTCTCTTAGCTAGGCTCTGCATTTCATAGTTAACACCTCTGAAATAAAAACTGGCAAAAATCAAGAAACAACCACAAACTTAAATGGTTGCGGACTTCTTTGGATGTCTCTATCACATCTTTCTTGCCAGGGAAACTCATTATTGGGGAATCTCACTGTGCTGTGAGGCTTAATCTTCCTGGTACTGACATCTCATTAGCACCCTGTCTCTCTGATTGGAGCTCTTATCAGAGGGCAGGACCTTAGGCACTAGAGCTTCTACCTAAAGAGAGTCTTCAGTATTTCCCCATTTCCCACTTTTTGAATTTCTTTGGAACTCTCTATGCCCCTGTGTTCCATGCCTTACCCCTTCCCTCATTTTCAGCTTCCTTCTATGTTATTACCCTATTCAATTATAAGCATTGGTTATATGCTTGAGAGCATTTCATTTTTTAAAATAAGTTTTTATTAATATTTTTGCTCGTATCACCTCCCAGAGAACCATCTTACATGTTAAATTATATTTTTAAAAAGGAAAGGCATTAGCACAACTGATCAAAACATTGAAAAATATCCAAAACCATGTGCAATGTGTAATACCTGTGGACCTCCTCCCTCCATGAAGGGAAAAGTTACTTTTCATATTTCTTCATTCAAGTCCCATTTGATCTTTATAATTTCATTACAGTTATTCATGTTATAATGAATGAATGTATTATGAATAAAATGTTCATACATTATATTCATTGTGTACATTTTGATTTTTTGTTGACTTTCTTGATTTGTATCACCAATACTTAGCACAGCATCTGGCACATAGGTACTTAAAAAATGTTAATTGTTTATGAACTGAATGGAAAAATAAACTTCTTTCACCCAGTGGTCTAGAAATGATTTAATCAGATTATTGCTTTAGGAAGATTGTAAGCTGGGGTAGATCTTTAAAATGATAAAACTCCAACTACTCCATCGGAAAATATTGAAATGAATTGTTTTTGATAAAAGAAATCCACAAGAAAAAGCTGTGGAAAGGAGAAGTCGATGAATTCATCTGTAACACCATTTAAAGATGGCTGTGCTTAGGTAACAGACCCAATTCTTTAAACAAGAAATAGACTAAAAAATTAGCATTAGACAGACTCTTGTGAGTTTAGTTAGTGTTAGCATGATTCAATTCACAGGGCTTGATCACTCTTAAGCAAAATGATGGAGTACAAGATGAGAACCTGTCAAACTGGACTACAGAAAGATCTTGGATGGTGCTGGACCAGTGTGAAACCAGTTCATATATAATAGTAAGCAGAGAAAATAAGGGGAGAAATTCTAGATGGGGCTGCAGTTACGAAGCAGGGGAGCAGCATGGACCTCACAGCCAGGTCTTGGGCTCATCTATCTTATGGTGTTTCATATATTTGCCCCAGTGACCTCCCCTTGGGAACAGAATCAGTAGAAATATGACATTTTGAGACTCGAGATGCCTTCTGTATTTGTTTCTGGTTGTGCTGCCCGATCCCCAATGACATCAAGCAGAGATGACAGGATGTGGCCAGGAATAGTATATCCTAAGTTTACTGAAAATGTTTCTTGTTCAAGGGTCCAGTCTGCTGGAAACAAGTGACCATTTCTATACAGGAGCCAATACAAAGCACTACCATTTTTAAAGTAGGACATCTCCTGACAAGTTCAATGACTCCCCTTTCCCTTTGACATTGACTTCTTTCATTATCTACCATTTATTAGGTAGCTATCACCTGTAATACATGGTCCTAGGCACTGGGGGGAGTTACAAAATAAAGTAAAAATGAGCCTTTGGTCTCAGAAAGCAAACATACAATCTTATCGGGGATCAAACCATTCTGTGACTGAAAGCTCAGCATGATAGCCAACCCATGTCTACACTGGAGTGAGTCAGGAGCTGGCATAGTGAAGAAGGCACTCCTATGCTAAGAACATTTAAACAATGTCGTGTGGGCAGAGCCTGGGGTTTGCACAGCAGTACCATTGCCGGCTGACATTTCACTTAGTTCTTAATGATGGAGAAAGAACTCATCTTTTCACAGATTCAAATCAACAGCTCCAGTTAAAGGCATGTCACTGCAAATTTTTCCATGACTCGGCAAGGGGCTGGTCAGAGGGGGGAGCACAGCCATCCATCTCTGTTCTGGGATTCCTCCTGGTAGAAACGGAATCCAATAGGACAGCTCTTTGTGACATGAATACATATTCCTCCGTCCAAGTTGGAACAATCCCTGCACTGAGCTAAACCACATGTAAGCCCATGTCTCTGGAGCTGAAAAACTACTGAATTTAATTGCATTTACACACTGAGCACATTTTATAAATAAATCCAAAGGCTAAGGAAACCGAATGCAACACTGAGTGCCACTATTTTTTATTCATACATTGTTGCTTTGATGCTTCCCAACAATCCCACATCACCACAAGACCTTCTCATAAAGTTAAGCAAAACTGTAGCAACTGACAGACCACGTATGATCCTAAGTCTTATTTCAGTTTTAAGCTTTAATAGCTAAGTGGGGATGGGGGGAGGGGGGAGACCATAATGGACCATTTGTTATTATATGAAAATGTGTTCTGACAAGGGCTTAAGAAGCTCTTTCATTCTTCAAGACTTCACACATGAGTTTAAGACTCACCTTTTTCTTATAATTTAAAAACAGTCTCGGCTGTTAGCAGGAAATGATTTCAGGCCCAAGATCAATGTGGCAGCTGACAAATAGACAAGTTGGCCCTATTATCCAAGTTAGAATTAAACTGACCTTAAACACATTTATATTGCAAAATACCAGATAAGACAATATGGTTAATAGTTTTAAAAGGTTTAGGGATTACAAAGAAGGTAATTCCTTATTATTCTATGGCAGATATTAGTATACCCACTTTTAGAGGGGAAATGAAATTGTGGCCATATTAAATAGAGTAAGTATGAGAGCCCTCAGATAATATAGCCCAAATCTTCCCTTATGCAAGTATAGAAACTGAGGTTTAAAAACATGCCCAAGTTCAGAATTCAGAACTAGATGCACTATTACCCATGATTATTAGGTCCTTCTTTCCATTCACTCTTCAATCCTGACTTCTGTATGTTGATACTTAGGTTTCTAATATCTTCTCCTTTTCCTCCCTTTCCCCCCTCCCTCATCCCTTTCTCTCTGTCTGAAAAATCAGGAATTTTATTTCCACTTGTCAAAAGCAATATTTGCTGCAATAAACAAAGACTAAACAATGCCCACTTTTCTTTTGCAAATTAAAAGCTATACATCAGATGTATTCTCTATTAATAATAATGGGGATGGGGAAGGGAAGGAAGAAAGCAGGAGTATTTATTAAATCCCAACTATGTGCCAAGGAATCTAGTAAGCAGGGGATAAATATACAAATGAGCATCATTTCCTGTCCTCAAGGAGTTTATACTCTAACAGAAAGAAAACACTTAAGAGAAAAACTTTGTGTATATATAGCCTATTCCATTCTGGGGATACATTAAATTTTCATTTGTCTCTGATATTTCCACTCAGTGCTCCTAAATCTGTCATTTGAAGACAAACAACAAATCTATACTCCTCTAAGTGAAAATCCCTCAGCTATTTAAAGATAGTTATCCTACCCATTCTCAAGACTTGAACTCCTTCTTTCCCCCAACAAGGTAAGGCAAACATTGGCTTATCAGAACTGAGATTGGGGAGGATGGGGGTGGGGGAGGGGGAAGGATGGAGTCTGTGTGACTCTATCTGAGGTTGGAGGAGGAAGTTAGGTTTGGGTTTTTACACAAAAATCATGTATTAAAATAGCATTAGTATAAGCACTCTGAATTACAAATGGTCCCAAATTGCATTTGTAATAAGCATTTGGAATTCAAATTGCATGACTCCAAGAAACAATATCAAACATGGAGAAGGTTATTGGGTCAGCCAACCCACTTGAGCCTGTCTAATCACTCCTGTAGCAGAAGTAGAGTATCAATGGTACCAACCTGAGCTGTGCCTGGGAGCAAATAGTGGATAATGAGATATCACAGAAGAACAAAGAAGAGCTGAAGTGAAGTCAGAAGGAAAGCAAGATTTAGGAATCAGCAAAGTTGTCATGACATTTTCCTAGTTCCCTTTCTAAACTTCTCATTAATCTCCCTTTGTGTCTATAGCATGCTTTCAATACCACCCAGATATCCTGAAGCCCCCAAGGAAATAGTCCATTCAAAAAAATTACCTGCTGATCCTACCTCCAGAGAACTCACCTAAGGGTTAGGAAAGTGAGTATTAAATTATTAATCCACCGGACAATATGAATTGAATTAAGCTCATAACTTTCTCAAAGATATTATGAAAAGAGGGAGTTGTTAATCCAAATCTTTTTATTCAAGGATGCTTCAGACATAGAGCAGAAAAGGGACAATACACAATGGGAGATGATGAATATGGAGCCAGGGAACTGTCCAATAAACAGACAGTGGTTTCCCATGGAGTCCACCTCTGGGGTACTATTCTTTTTTTTTTTTTTTTTTTTTTTTTTTTTTAATATATGCTGGCAGGGAGGGGAGTACACTGGTAAGCAGGAAATAAAGAATAGTTACATTAGCTTTTCATTAATTCAGGTCATTTTTGCATTGAACTTGATGCATATCAGACACTGATAAATACCCACATATGACCCCAAAGAAGAGCTTTCCAAAACACATGCCTATATGCTAATGTAAGGTTTCATAACTTTTAATAAGTCTCTATGATGATCATTGCTATTGATCAAAGTAACCTAAAGAAAGAAAATCATCTTCTAACTGTACACATGTGGCAAGAGTCTATCATCAGTAGCTGCATATAGATTTTAAAGAGGATGACACAAAATTCCTATAGCTATAGGTCAGCATCCATTGTGTGGGATGAAAGAGTTTTTTCTGTTTGGTTGCATTTTTTTTTAACTCTGCAGAAGATTTTTTTTTTTTTCTGGTCATTTCATATAGAACCATAGTGAATCAGACACCATGTGCTTTTTTTCTAAGGCTTCCAATCACAGTATCTGATATTCCAGGAGTGTCTGAAAACCTCTGCACCTCAGTCACTAATGAGTGGTTCCCTAAAAAGGACAAACCAGCTCTGAGTATTTAAGAATATAAGATGGAAAATGTTCATTAAGAGGGAAAATTAAGGGAATTCATGTTTGCTTTTCCTTTGAAACAAGTTGACCTTTATTCTGTTAAGTTTCTGCTATCCCAAACTGGCTAATAAAGGTTTTTTTCAAAGGGAGTATAAGTTGGGCAATCAAAGGTCTGGCAATTCCTCAATGTTCAATATGTCATTGATCAATGTTTAGAGAATGGGCTAGATTGTTCTCCAATGGCAAAATAATAAGCCCCTAACCCAGATACTTCATCTTTAACACTTGCCCTGAACTCTGAAAGATTTAATTCAACGGACTGTTAATAACTCAAACTAATATTATGGGTGAATGCTGGTCCTCCCCTTCATAAGAGGCTAATAGGTAACCTCTAACCCTTTGTGAAATCTTTGTTTAAACACCAGTATTATTAAGGGACAAAGATGTGGAGCCTTGAAGGGAGATCAGATGATCTAGTCAAATTATTTCATTTTATAAAGAATCTGAACTGAACTACATAAGTCATTTTCTTGAACAAAGACAGAAAGCTATGAAGTAACATGCAGCTGCCAGAGCACTGACTTCTGAATTGGAAGTCATAAGTTATACCACTTAGAAGTGGGCTAATCTTGGCAAGTCAGTAAATCTCCTAGAGTCACAATTTCCTCAAGTGTACTATGTGGATTCTGTTATTATTACTACTACTTCTGCTACTTCCTGATTATTTTTGAGCTCAATGTTCAATTATAAGATCACAGAAAGAGAGAAAAGGGAACACAGAAGGTTTCTAGCCAGGTGGCACAATGGATAGAGCATTGGACCTGAAGTCAGGAAGACCTGAGTTCAAAGATGACCTTTAGGCAAGTCACATAACCTCTACCTCAGTTTCCCTAACTGTAAAATGGGAATTAATAATGATAACACCTATGTCCAAGGCTGTTGAAATAAAGGGGATGGCATTTGTAAAGTGCTTAGCACAACGTTGTACATATAGTAATTGCTATAAATACTAGTTATCATCATCATCACCCCCTCATTTTACAAATGAGGAAACTGAGGTCTTAAGAACTTAAAAGATTTG
Source organism: Myrmecobius fasciatus (assembly GCA_023553655.1). NCBI lineage: Eukaryota > Metazoa > Chordata > Mammalia > Dasyuromorphia > Myrmecobiidae > Myrmecobius > Myrmecobius fasciatus. Next base: position 80,023 of record JAJPUD010000122.1, on the reverse strand, counting down.
CCCAAGATCACTAGTGACAGAACAAGACTTCAAATCCAGGTTATCTCACTACTCCAGGATGCCTTAACATTCTATTAAAGGATGGAAGTTATTTTTAATCATGTATATAGAAGCTCACTCTTTGAGGTATGCTTATTTGACTAAACAACATCTCCCTTTCCCCCTCCCTCTTCTCGCTCATAACCCATCATTCCTCATGTAAATCTCAAAATACGGTTATTTTATGTTCCTGGATTTTGGTTTTTTGGGGGAAAGCATATTAAAAATATAAATCAATCGAAAGCCAGTCTCTTGCTTATGGTTGATCCTTTTCCTTCCTTCTAAGAATCCACTTTGTTTTTCTGTTGTTGTATACATTAGAAATCTAGAATTTCAGAGCTAAAAGAGACAGCATTTAGATCAACCCACCTCACCAGAAAAGATGCTTTCTGAAAGAACCCCACACACAAAAATCTCTTATCAATTCTGTATATCTCCCTGAATCTAGCATGATGATTTGCATAAAGTACGTAATTAATATGTTGAACTGATATCTCTGACAGGGGATTGTTCAGCCTCAGATTACCTCATATATAATCCAAGGGGCATCTCCAGTCATCATGATCTATATCTTGCCACTGGACTCAGATGGGTCTGGAGGAGAAAATGAGGCTGGTGACTTTGCATAGCCCTCCCTCACTTAAATCTAGTTCATTTAAATTAAATCATCATTAAATCTAGATCTCCCTGATCTCATGGTCTTTGAGAATGAAGGACAAACAGCATGAGTGTTCAATACACCAGCTACAGGGGATACAATGATCATAGAAAACTAGTCCCTCCTCTCATGTAGTTTACATTCCAAATTAAATCTCCACTGATCATTCAGAGTACAAATGGAGCCTATTGTTAGGGATGCTCTCACGTGCCTTAGAGCCCAAATCTCCCTTCCTCTCTCAACTGTATCTTTTGATTCATTTGAGTTTCCTAAGTAAAGATCATCTTTGCAACAAAATCATTTTAGCACAGAGAAAACTATGGAAGGTTATGTGTTTTTCTCTGAGATGATGAAAAAGGACAGCAGGAATGGTTTTCTGGCAACAGGTCTCCTTATAGGACTAGTCTTGGTCAGGATCTGGATTTTTGCCCATTTCTGAGACACAAAATGTAAGACTTATTATTTAAACTTTCTGCTTCCTTGAATCTAACCTTCCATTTCTCTCACTGATAACAGATTTGATTAAAAATACAGACATTTTGTAATTTGCACCACATTTACCTCATCTCATAGCTCTCTGGTATGGATGGGAAGCTAATGTTGCCTACTCTGTCTGGTCAATTATTGCGTGGACACAAGGGACCAATTAATGCCCTCCACAAAAGCCTGAATCATTCTGTCAATTAACTAGAACTAACTATGTCATCAGATATATTACTGGTGAGCAAGTCTATTTGGTTGCAATATGTCTTGAAGGAGAGCGGTATCAAATGAATCACAATTGACTTGGACAACTGCTAGCATAATTTCAGAAGATGAAAAGACAGATGTGGTAGTTATTAGTGGTCCCCTGAGGAATTACAGACAAGCAATTGTAATGTGCTAAGACTGCACTGGCAGGTGCCTACAGTACAAATCAGGCAGAGGGTTAAATCAATATTTTCAATTTCTTGGGATCAATCTGGTGTTTGAACGAGATGGAAACTTGTTAGCGATTGGCAAGACGTGTAAATGAAAAGTCAAACTTCGTCTTAGTTGTTAAGAAGGAAGGCGTGCACCACATCATGCCCTTGGCACAAGGTAATACTTTCATGATCCGGTTGCTTGAGCATACACTGAGAATCAAGCAGTTCTTACATTTTAATAGGGTGCAAAAGGCTACTTTTATACACCTTGAACATTTGGGATCTTTAAAAAGGACTGAGGTGTCAATAGGAAAATCTTGACAGTGCCAGAAATATAGTTATTAATGATTAGTGCAATAAGCAGCAACAAGCCTTGAATTTCTTGTGGATGGGAAGGTAAAGGGGGAGAGGGATGAGGACAGGAGGAACCACAGATCAGGCAGTCAACAAGCATTTGTTAACTATTTACTACATGAGAAGCCCTGGGGTTTGAAGAAATGCAAATACAGCCATTGGTCTCAAGGTACTTATGCTTTTATGTGGGGTGACCAATGTGTAAAACACGAGGTATCTATAGATATATACAGTGTAGGTGGAAGGAAATCTGAGATGAATAGGCACTAGCTGTTGGGGAGATGAGTAAAGGAAAGTAAAATACTTCCTGATGGGGAGGGAGGAGTTGGCTAAGTCTCAAAGGAAATTATCCTAAGATACAAAAATGAGGAGGGCAAGCACTTTGGGAATGAGGGAAGGCAGGGACAAAGGATAGGAGACATTCTGTGAAACACAGAAAGCCAATACATAAAGAGGAAGCAAATATAAAAAGACTCAGGAAGTGGAAAGAGACTGAGATATGAAGAACTTTAAATGTTAGAATTCGAAATTTGATATCAGAAGTAATAGGGAAGCCTGGAATTCACTGAAACAGGGGCAAAAGAAGATTGGCATGATTAGACTTACATTTTAGGAAGTATAATATAAAAGTATAAAAGACAGTAGTCTTTGGCAACAGTATAAAAGATAAATCAGACTGGGAGTAACTGGGATGGTCAATTAGAAGATGAATGCAATATTTAAGATGAGGCCTTATAGGTAGGTGAAAACTACAACAGTGGGGGAGATTTTATATATATGAGATAGTTTGTGAAGACAGACATTACAGAATTTGCTAATGACCTGTACATGTAGGATCAGTGAAAATAAGGAGTTGAAGATTTCACTTAGGAAGCAAACCAAGGATACTTGTAGGAGAGCATGTCCTAGACAATAATAGGGAAGTTTAGAAAGGAGATGGTTTATGGGGAAAGATGATGAGTTCAGTTTTGAACATGTTGAGTTTGTGAGTTCTGTTGAGCCTACCCAAATCAAGATGTCCAAGAAGCACCATGTGACCAGAGCTAAGTGTAAAGACTCTGGATGGATAGATAGACAGGTAGATAAACAGACAGAGAGCAGTAGAAGTAGGAATCAGTAATGTAGAGATAGTAATTGAACCCATGATAGATGTTGAAATCCCCAAGAACCTTAGAAGAACACTCACAATTGATAAGTCTGCCATGGAAGAAGATCTAGCAAAGGAGAATGATGAGTAGTTGCACAAGAAGGGAAACAGGAGATAGTATCACTATGAAAACCTAGAATCAACAGATTAGAAAGCTGCAGAGGTCAAGGATAAAAGCTGAAAATAAGAATCAGATCATCATCACATTTTGCACCAATCAAAAGGAGATACATCTGTTTATTTAATAATTAAGAAGGAAAAAAAATGTGATTTTCCTTAACACTATTCACTCTCAAGTGAGACTAGGTAGCTAAATTCTTGCAGTGAGTGGGCTTTGCCAATGTTACCACACACATAAAGAACTGTCACTCCCAGAAATGTTTCTCTTCAATTATATCTGTTACCGGCAATGTCTTCCTCTTTGAGTTTAGGTTTTAAGTTAAAGGAAAATAACTACAATGTATAAGCATAAAATTATGAAGAATCAGAATCCATGGATTGAGCTGGTTGTCTTAGGAGTTATGGACAAGATACTACCTATGTTCAGGAAAAGGAGAGATTACTTCAGGGTGAAGGTGAAAAAATCATAAATGTTTTATGAAAGGAAGTGAACTGTCCATTTGAACTGGTCCTTAAAGAATGTGTATTAAGTAGGCAGTCAGAGATTGGGCATGGTGAGCTCTAAAGGGGCCATAAGTGCCGTATGAAGGGAATGATACTGGGGAATATATCAAATGGTACACTCACATAGCCAATTTAATCAAACTTTATTAATCAAATTCTCTCCCTCTACTAGCAAACCACCAATCTGAATCTTGTTGGACTCATGAGATTTCCTCTCTGCCTGGCCAAAGGTCAACCCTCCAAGATGGTTAATCCAACAAATCTCCCTCAGTTAATCAGCATTGTCCTCAAGTAAATATGGACTGTTTGAGTCTTAAGTGATTGGAATTCAAGAGCCAGCTCCCATCACGTTCTAGAAACAGGCTAACAGCTATGGTTGCTGGGTTGTATTCTTTTGTTTCTAGCTATTGGGTGTTTCTAAATGGTTAGATTGATTTTTGGCTGATAAACTATACATAAATTACTGATAATGTTATTTATAACATTATTTATTTATATTTTTCTTGGTCTGTTCTGTCAAAGGGTCCATATATGCTTATCAGTAAGAAAACACACATATTGTTTATTTCACCATATCACAGAAGTGCTTGTCTTATTACTGAAAAGCAACTTACTCAAAATAGCTCAATTCTAAAATGGAGTCTTGAAACAAAATACAATCAGTTATGCTAAGATGACAAAAGCATTCCCACTGTCTTAGGCCTGGGACTTTATCCACTATTCCACCTCTGTTGATTTTCTTCAATTTATCCTGTATGTAGCTTGTTTATTAATAGTGGGGGGGGGGGGAATGTTGGTTTTTTTTTGTTTGTTTTTTTGCATATGTCTCATCCATTAGATTGAGAGCTTCTGGAGAGCAGGAATTGTCTTTTATCTTACTTTATATCCCCAGAACTTGGTCAAGTACCAGAGACACAGAAGAAACTTTATAAGTGTTCACTGATTGACTGACTTACTATCTATATAAAGGGAAATGACTATCTCAGCCTCAGATTTCCTTTTCAAGTGAAGAAAGAAGACTAGATAGCTTCAAAAAAGCTCTAAAGCAATGACCCTATAAACTCATAAGTAATTTCCTTAAACTGCATATGCTAACTAGTGGTTTTAGATTTTGTAAATGAGGCAACAACTCATTTGAGTTAACTGCCCTGTCCCTGACCACGTATTGAAAAAGTATTCCAACTAGGGCTCAGACCTTAGAGAATTTATCTCAAAGATAACACTTTGCAGAACAGTATGCTGCCTTTATTGGTGAGTATGGGAAAGGATGCTGCAAATGTAGAAATAAATGGAACAGGAAAAAAGGGAAAAACAAACAAAACAAACAAAAAATGAAAACCCAAAACCAAATATTTGCTCATTTAATGAGAAAAGGACAGTAGAGTAAGTCCAATGTATAACTGGGAACTCTCTCCTGAGTTCTATCTATAGAACTCACCCACACAGCCATTTAATCTACTTCCTAAGGATCCTATCTTTATCCCTCAGCAGAAAAACTGGAAGGGAAGAGACAGGAATGAGCATTTATAAAGTGCCTACTATACTAATCACCAGGCACTATATTAAGCCCTTTACAAAAATGATCTCACTGGATCCTTGCAATAACTCTGGAGTGTTACTGTTATCCTAATTTTGCAGGTGAGGAAACTGACAGTGATGCTAAACTGGGATTTTTTAACACAAGGGAGAACCTCTGGCATGGAGCTTCACTCCTTAGATCATACTGCCTCCTTGCATTTTGTAGGACTTTACAAAATGCTTTTATATCCATTACTCAGATCCAACAACAAACCCCTAATGTTAAAAAGGAGAGACAGCCATGAAAGGTTGAAAAGGAAGAGTTTCATTATTTTTCCCCTAAATCCCCTCGTTTTACAGATGTGAAAACAAATAGATTTAGGACACAGAATCATAGAATTTTAGAGCCCATAAGGATTTCAAGGGTTCACATCTAAAATTAATGCCTGCTAAAATAAGCGGGATAAGTGTTTATACAGTCACAGCTTGAAGATCTTTAAGGATGGGGAACCCAACATCTACAGAGCCAGTCTACTTCACTTTGGGACAGCTCTAACTCTTAGAAAATTTTCTGTACATGAAGACATTTGTCACTTTGCAACATCCATGCATTACAAGAAGTGACTGGTCAAAGGCTACAAAATGTCAGTGGTAGGACTGGGACTGGGACTTCCAACTCCCAAGCCCATGGGTTTAGATACCAGGTAACCTAGCTTTCAATCCCAAGCTTGCTCTTTCCTTAATATTACACAATCTGTTCCTCTCATGATAGTTTGGTAAATTACCTGGCATAGTAGGTTTTGGTTTCAAAATAATTATAATACCTTAAAAATTACAAAATACCTCATTTTGATCCTTACAACAACCTTGCAAAAGAGGTCATACTTATTAGCCCCATTTTAGAGATCAGGAAGCTGAGGGAGAAAGAGGGTCACAAAGATAATAAGTGTCTGAGGTAGTATTTAAATTCAGATATTTTTGCCTCTAAGTCCAAGGTTCTCTATTCACTAAGTCAGGCTGCCTCTATATTTCATAAAGAAAGAAGTGAGACCTGGTATGGCATTGCATAGGTTGTGGTTCCTCTTGCGGGTGTTCCCATTTGCTATGCACTCATGCTTCATCTTCCCTTCTACCATTTGATATATTCCATTAGGTTCTTCCCATAAATTCTCCTCCAAGAAACTGTATACTGATGACAATCCATCTCCCTACTCTCTAAATAATATACTCATTTCCTAATTTCCTTCCACTATGAGAACTCAACAACTAAAAAAAGATTTGTATATGAGAGATAATATTGATGATCCCTGAAAATGTGTTTCCCCCTCCCCCCCATAATGTTCATTTAATCAGAGATTAACTATTACCTAGATAGAGCTCCAATGGAAACACATTAAAGCACTGAGCTCATGGGGTTATTTGACCAGGATGACAAAATGTCAGGGTATTTTATAGTCTTTTTAAAAAATCAAAGCTACACATTTAAGATAAGCTGATTTTTACTTGTGGGCATCCTTTCATTAACTTTTTCTAATTATGTCAGAAGCTCCAATGGGGGAAATGTCCAGGTTTCACTGAGATCACTAAATACATATGAGGCTTACACTGCTTAGGAGAGTCAATAAGTTTCACAATCACAATATCTAGAATTAGTTCTGAGGATCAAACTATTCTCTATCAGGACATAGTGCAGGGGAATCAGGGAATCAAGGAAAAGCTATAAGGTAAGACAAGATGGAAGGAATTACCATCACCATGATAAGAGAAGCCATGTTCCTTGACAGGAACCAATTGGCATGGTGTGGGAATGCTTTGGGGCAATCACCAGGGCATAAGTGGGGTCGTCCACAGGAAGATCACTGTGCCTAACAGAAAATAAGATTTCTATCTGGCCAGTCCCTGATTGTGATAAGAATGGAAGTGTTACTTATTTCTTTCAAAGAAAGGTATTTCCATTAATGAATGAACATGAAGTCTAATTCATAAGGGATTAGATATCATGAAGGACAGAATTTGTCTGATCAAAAAAAAAAAATAAATCCTGTTAATGTGCTAAGTAATGTAGTCAACTTACTAATTAAAAAAAAATGGTTTCATGACTTACCTTAAATCAAAAATATATACTCATACCACAGCAAGACACCCTCTGAGTTTTCTCTTCCAGGGATAAGGCAAAATTCTATCAACAAAACGACCAAACTGTTCTTCCTTCATTTTTGGGCCTGAAATCTAATATTTCCCAATCCAATCCAAAGAATATTTTGAAATAATCCTATTGTTTGCATGTTTAATGGTAAGTAAACTGGTTGACTCCAACACCCCTAAAAGCAGGACACCGTTCCTCCTGGATAAGCACCAATGGTGTCATGGAGGTGTCAAAGGGAAGAAAGAGAACTGGGCTTAGGAGGTGGAAAACCAAGATCAAATTTTCATTTTGGAAACTGTTCACTGTGTGACCACGGGCAAATTACACAAACCCTCTGCACTTTAGTATCCGCATTTATGATGAAACTTATGAACTTGCTTTAGAGAAAGATGCTAAGATCAAGAGAGAATCCTAAAAAACAGGGTAACATCAAAAGAATGGTGGACTTTCTTTGCAACTAAATCTATCAGTTGCCTTTTCTACTAAATTTTATGGCTTATAACTCAACAGTCCTGGACATGAAGTAGACGGGTCAAGAAGAAAGTAAGTGAAACACAAGATGACTAAGATGGTTAACTTCCTCATTCTTTTTCCTGGTCTGATATTAGGACCCTAAGAAATGAGAACCTAATAGAAGGAGGACAATGGCATACAATAATGTGGTTACATGAATGTGGGATGGTGAGCTGACAATGAGCAAATTCAAGAGTTCCATGAGATTTTTTAAAAAATATATTCCAAGTGAGTAGAACCAAGAGAGCATTGTATACAGCAATAAGAAGATTAAGTGATAATCAATTCTGATGGCCATGGCTCTTTTCAACAATGAGGTAATTCAAGTCAATTCTAATAGATTTGTGATAGAGAGAGCCATCTGTATCCACAGGGAGGATTGTGGGGACTGAATGTGGATCATAGCATAGTATTTTTGCCTTTTCTCTTGTTTGCTTGCTTTTGTTTTCTTTCTCATTTTTTCCCTTTTTGACCTGATTTTTCTTGTGCAGCATAATAATTATGAAAATATTTATAGAAGAATTGCACATGTTTAAGATATATTGAATTGCTTGTCATCAGGGGGAGGGAATAGGGGGAAAGGAGGAAGAAAAAATTTGGAACCCGAGGTTTTGCAAGTGTGAATGTTGAAAACCATCTTTGCATGTAATTTGAAAATAAAAAGCTATTATATACATACATACACACATACACATACACACACACACACACACATCAAGGCACAGTTAGATGGTACAGTGAATAAAGCACGAGCCCTAAAGTCAGGAGGAACTGAGTTCAAATCCAAGCTTAGACACTTAACACTTACTAGTTGTGTGACTCTGGGCAAGTCATTTAACCCCAACTGCCTTACAAAACAAAAACAAAACAACATATATATCTGTGTGTGTGTGTGTGTGTGTGTGTGTGTGTGTATACACACACACACATATTTCAAGAGTTATTATTAGGAAGAGTATTTAGAACAGTTCTGCTTCACTTTAAAAGGTAGGGCAAATGCAATGGGGAGAAATGGTCAAGAATTTTAGACTCCTCACAAAGGAAAGCTTTCTTCCCATTGGGATTAGAGAACTGGAAAAAAGCTAGATCTGGAAAAGCTCCCTACTCCAACCTCTGACCCATTAGAGTGGGCTGCACTAGGAGGATTTAAGTTCCCTTTTGTGGATGTCTTCAAATAAGGACTGTTCAATTCTTGGTCAGCTTCATTATAATTTTTTTTTTTTTTTATTAGATAGGGGTTATATTAGATGGCCTCTGAGGCCTCCTTCCACTTGGATTCTGTGGCTAGGCACTGAGAATCAGAAAACTCTTGAGTTCAAATCTGATCACAAACACTTATTAGCTGTGTAATCCTGGGGAGGTCATTTAACTCATTTGCCTCCCGTTCCTCATCTGTAAAATGGGGATCATAATGGTACCAACTTTCCAAGATTGTCATCAGGATCAAATGAGATAATTGTAAAGCGATTATCACAATGTCTAGCATGTAGTAAGCACCATATAAATGTTAGTTATATTATTATTTTGTAGGTAAGGAAAATGACATTCAGAGGGGTTCCATAACTTACTCAAATGTAAGTAGAGGCAGTATAGCACAGTGTATGACAGTCAATAAAACTTGACTTCAAATCACATTCTGCCAATGACAAGGCATGTAACCAGGAGACAAATCGATGAACCAAGGTTTCAGTTTTCTCATCTCTCAAATAGGTATATTGAAACTAGGACACATCCACTTCACAAAATTTTGAGGCTCCAGTGAGATACATTAAACACCAGGCAATCTTTGAAGCCCCACGGTCCATTGTTGTTTTGGATTTCAAACCCAATTCTCAGCACAGGACTCCAGGGGCTCTCTAAACAAAGCCATGACCTCATTAGTCACCAAGGGATAAGCTTGGTGGGTAGTAGAAAAGAAAAAGCAAGAGAAGAAGAACAAAAAAGGGAGCTGGGGAAAGTCATTTTAATGCATGAAAAATCTCACTGTATAAACTAATAAGAAAAATTTAAAAAAAAATCACCTTCTCATCAAGCCTTGGATCTTATTATGAATGGGAAAAATAAAATTAAAGAGAAAGAAGGAGCAGGTCCTAGTTGCTTAGTTTATTTAAAACTCTGACCCAGTCTTCTATTCACCTATCGCCTCCTTATCGGGGATGGCACCTGAAGCCCAGGGGATGCTGGGTTGGTTCAAAATGCAGACTCAAGCCCAACAACTCTTAGGTTTGGGGGCCTCCCCACTCTGCTTCCTTGTGAGAAGAGAGACGCTGCACCTTTAAGAGGTTCCACTGTGAGACAAGCTTTTTGAAAGCAGGGTTCACCCAATAAAGTGGTGTAACTTGAAACCAGCCAGCCCCCACGCCTCAGGGAAAGAAGTCGGAGATCGGCTGCTTGTCCCTGGGACACACCCTTGTAACTCTGGCCCGGAACAGCAGCTCCCAGTTTGCAAGACAAGAAGCTAATTGACTAGAATGTCTGCTGTATAAGCTCTAAAATAAGGAGATAAAGGACAGCTCGGAGACACAGCTCAATCAAGTCACATCCAAAGGCTGGGCTGCCCTCAGACACACAGAGATCCAATTGTCTGAGCCCCGGGCCACTCCAGGCAGAATGCAAATCAGCATCCTGGGGAAACCAGCCTCCCTGGGCCAGGAAAATCTCTCCATTGTGGCCCAGCAACATGGCTTCTTATTCCACCATCTGTGGGGGGGCAGGGGCCACAAGCCGGCGGGATTCAAAGCATTTTACAGGCATATAAACACGCAGCTCCTCCCTCCGGTCCCGGCCCTTCCCGCTGCCAAACTCCGCCAGCCTACAAATTCACCCACAGCTCTTTTCACTGTACAGGAAATGTCATTTTTACTCACTCACTTTTTTATTGGCCAGGACCGAGTCAACTGGCCCAAGGAGACTGGCAGACTAGGGCCTCAGGGAGGCGAGAGCAGCTCACGGACAGCCCTCTCACCGCAACATGTTGCATCCGCATCCTCAGACAGCGTTTTACGCACACCATCTTGTTTTACCTTCCTAGCAACCCTGGGATGTAGATGCCATGATTATCCCTACTGAAGGGAAACTGAGGCTGAAGGAAGTAAAGAGGCTTGGCTAGAGCCAATTAGCAACTGAGTCTCTGAGACCACATTTGAACTCAGGTCTTCCTGAGTTTTATCTACTTTGGCACTTTCCTGCCTCTTTCAAACTGCCAGAAGGACTTAAATGATTTTTAAACAGGTTGTTCTTTTTAACAGCACAAAGTCGCCTTCCTATTTATATTATTTCCATAGACCCATGGCAGAAAGGAAGCATCTTTGTATCTATATAGTATCTAGTACTTACATGCATATATACACATGCAAATACATATAATGCCCATATATTCACATATATACATATGTATGTATTATGTATTGTTAGCCTGGTTTATCAGGGAAAGTTTTTTTTTTAATGCATAAAAATATTGCTGCTAATGGTGGGAGGGGGAGGAGAAAGCCCCCCTTCCTAGGATCATCCGTGGAATTTATTATGATTGGGAAATCTAGTATAAGGCAAAAGAACGACAGACTTGAAGGCAGAAGACCTAGGTTTGACACTCAGCTCTAAAATGAAAGAGCTGTGTGATTGTCAACTAGATATTTCTGGAGCTTCAGTTTCTCCTGTAAAGGGAAAAGACAATATTAAAATGGCCCACTTCACAGGGCTGTCATGAACATAAAATGATCTAGATCTAGCTCAGTTATTCTTACCAAACTCATTTGAGTCAAGACGGAAAATTCTCTTGTCCCATCTGTTTCTTATGCCCACAAAAAAAAAAAAAAAAAAAAAAAAAAAAAAGCTTTCATCTAATGTGAAAACCAGGCCCCTCAGAAAACCCTGCAGGTGCTGTCCAAACATCTAAGAGATCCGAAGGACAACAACAATTAGCAATTAGCTTCCCATGAGTGTCCTGGGATATTTTTTTGCACATTAAATATTCACTTTGGTTGTTTTTCAGTCAAGTCTGACTCTTTGTGTAACCCCATTGGGGATTTTCTTGGCAAAGATATTGAAATGGTTGGCCACTTCCTTCTTCCGTTCATTTTACATCTGAGGAAACTGAGGCAAATAGGATTAAATGACTACTTGCCCAGGGTCACACAGTTATTAAGTGTCTGAGACCTGTGCACTATGGTGCCACCTGGCAGCTTCTCATATATGCCAGAAAAACAGCCAAATAAATGCCTTGAAGTAGTCTGTATGTATATCAGATTTAATATTAGTCAATCAAGCAAGAATGAGCATCTATTGAAAGTAGAACACTCTATTAAGCACAATAAGAAGACTATTTAGAAAATCAACAACCTGCCACCATCACTCCCAATCTCAAGAAGAGGGAGAAACTGCCAGAGAAATCTAGGAAATATAAAAGTTTTATACAAGACAAAAGCAGGGTCCCCTTAAGTACTAAGAGGAAGGGAGAGGACAAATGTCAGTGGCTACAATGGCATTCCCTCTTTCTCCTGGGAGTCAGTCTATATTCCCTAGTTAGGTTGGGACTACTCATTTAGGATCCCAAGATTTTACAGAGACGATTTAGGCTTCCCTAACAGGAAGTGATGGGGAAGAAAGATTGATGGTCAGGAGAAAAGAGAAGAGGGACAAAGGTTCCCAGCTGAACAGCATCACTACCAACAAACTCACTTTTACTCAATGTTCTTCTTACAGCTACTCATGAAAGTATTTTAAGGATGAGGAGAATGAAGGTCAGAGAGTTTCAACCCATACCCAAGTCTGAGAAACTCTCTTTCCACAAAACACTACCTGCCTGTTAATCAAACTACAAGTTCTTTATATAGAGAGGATAATATCTAAAGGATCTCACTTTTTCCACATATGAACACAGATGAATTCACAATGGAAGAATGGAACAGAAACCCAACAGTTTGGGGTTTTTGTTGTTTTAGAGGGGTTGGTGGGTTTTTTTTTTTGTTTGGGGGGGGATTTTTTTTTTTTGCAATTTTCTTTCTTTCATTGGGAAAGTTCTCAATTCTGGGAGGCTCCAAATTGAAATAACTCAATCATTTATTTTTGGTTTTCCCCATTTGTATCATGGGATATTAGTCTGGACAAATATGTTGTCATAAGATATCAATATTGAGCCAAAAAAGAAAAAAAACAAAAAACAGTATTATGCTGGGCACCATGATGAAACATTTACACTTTCTAGAGAAAAGAGCTTCTACAGTTTAATTGGAAACCTTAAATCAGGCAGACCATATACTTAACTAATTGGATCAATTATAATCCAATAGCAGAGTGATGTCTAATTTTCAACACTAATCAAATTGTGCCACCTCTTAGCAGGAGTGGGAGATGACTTCAGGCTGACAGCCTAAAGGGGGAAGATTTGGTGAACTAAAGGAGAAAGATGAGGAGTGAAAAAGCAAATGTACTCCTCCAGAATGGAATCACTGATTGACAATCTAAGATCACTTTATGGAGGATCTGAAAACAGATTGTGTTAAGGTTTATTTTAATGGCAACAAGAGCAACGTCTCAGGAACAAGTCTTACCTCCTGGATGAGGCAGTATCCTAGAATAGGATAGCCAGATCAACAGAGAGGGAGAGAAGTGTATGTGTAGGGAGGCTGAGGGGAGACAGACAAGACCTAGCTTATCTACAATAAGTACCCTAAGAAAGTATGGAATCCATGCCCTAGGAAAATGATAACAATAAGGATGGAATCTGACATTTATATGGAAGATATGAGTTAACTCATTTGATAGAATGCACCCTCATATTTCTTAATAGTTTTTAGAGGAAGACTGGCATCTTGTAAACTTTACAATGCTATTGAAACACAAATTATTAGTAGTATCCTGCATTTAAAAATGGAATTCTAATAACAAAATGTGCTGGTGAAATGGATTTGTCAATTCCACTGTTACTATGCCAAAGTACTACATATGGGCAGACAATGTCCTCCAAGAGTCAGATTTGAGTCACAGGAACTAGATTCTGAAGATCACTGGCTATGGGATCCTGAACAAATTTCTTTACCTTTATGGATTTCAATTTCAATATCTATAAAATAGAGTGGCAGGGAAAGAGTGGAAAAGATAATCTTTGAGGACTCTTTTAGCATTTCCAGCATCAGTGGATAATCAGTTATATTCTTAATGATAATAGTTTAGATTAATTCTGGCATTAGCAAAATGGAATATGTGAAAAACCAAGATCTTGTGAACTATAGGGCATTGACAGAAAGTTCACCAGATCTTATGACTCTGGGGACATAAAGTGATTGATTAACTCAGTATTTATTATATAGCTATGTCCTGAGGCATCATGCAAGGCACTGAGAATAGAGACAGAAAAGAAATACATTGAGAATTTTGTGGAGAATGATTTGGAGAAGGCAAAGACTTGAGGCTAGAAGACCAATTAGTGGGTTATTACAGTAGTCTGAGTGAGAGTAAATGAGAGGTGAAAGCAAAGAGGTATCCACATTAGGGGAAAAAAAGAGGGCAGTGGCAAAAAATGTTGTGAAGGTAGAATGGACAAGACTGGACCATTGATTAGACATGGTAGGAGAGGAATGACGAGATGCAGATAAATGAGGATTTGAATCTAGCTGTCTAGAAAAATAGTGGTGACCCAAGAGAAATAACTACACCTGGAAATGGGCTGGGGTTGAGGGGAAAGATAATGAGTTTTGTTTTGGATTTGCAAACTAAGTTAAGCCAGGAAAGCCAAGCTGTCCCTTTCTGGGAAGAAAACTGTGACTTGCTAAGCCTAATTAATCTGGCAAATGAGAAGCTTATGTTTGTACATATGTTACCATATCATCATGTGTACACATGTCTCACCAACTAGAATGTCTTGGAGGCAAAGACCCTTTGCCTATGCTTCTAATAGCTCCTCCATGAAACCTCCATGTTAACTCTCACAGCCTAACATAGTACTAGTTAAACACAAAGGAAGTATATGTAGCCTTCATTTAAAGATAGAAAAGTTCCTAATTCTGATCCAAAGATAAAAATTCTGTCAAAGAGTTTCTGTAGCTCCTGCCACTATTGTTTTGAGTATCTTTTACAATGATGTTTGGTAGCTACCTACGGATGTTGCATTTGGAATAGTAACATTTTGCCAAAGTGAAAACTAGCACAGAGATTCCAGACTGTCAGGTGTACTGAGATTGGGACAGATGTTTCTCAATTTCCAATTTCTTATAACAAACAGAATAGCCATAATCCTAATAGAAAATCCTACATTCAAACTCTCCCTTCTGCTCATTGTCCTTTACTCTACCATTTCCATTTTGCCTTTTACAAATTCTATTTCATTATTAATGAATTGTCCTTCTTATTATACCTCCTCCTCAGGAAATATATTTGTATGTGTTTCCTATTGAATTTTTTCTGATATGTGTAGTCTAAGCCTTTCATTCCCTCTTTAGTGAATGAAAGCTTCTACAGAGGTGGGGGGAAGGGGGGAGGAGGGAGGACAGAGGGAGGGAAAGGAAGGGGGGGAAGAGAGAGAGAGAGAGAGAGAGAGAGAGAGAGAGAGAGAGAGAGAGAGAGAGAGAGAGAGAGAGAGAGAGAGAGAGAGAAAGAAAATGTTTGTTGAATTGAACCTGCTTTCACAATCTGTGGCTATCATATGTGATTTCCAAGGTACTAAAAAAGACTGAGTCTTCAGCCCAGCCCAGAAAGCCTGGTTCAGTGATTAAAGCACTGGGTCTAGAGTCAAGAAGATCTGAGTTGAAATACGGCCCCAGATATTTAGTAGCTGTCTGATCCTGGACACATTACATAACTTCAGTTGGCCTCAGTTTCCACAACTGCAAAATTGGAGATAACAGCACCTATCTCCCAGGTTTCTTGTGTAATATTTATACAATGCTTAATGTAATCCTTGGCCCATAGTAAGTGCTTAATAAATGTATATTTCCTCCCTTCTCCCTCTCTACAAGGTTTACCCTGCTATTTTTTCCTGAGAATTGGGAGGAAGGGAGAGATTATTACCCCATTAGCAAAGGGAAAATGCTAACAGGTAATTCCTATTGCTGTCTCCTATTGTTTCTATCAAAGCAGCTATTGTGTGAGCTGGGTAATTCTAGGAAAATAGAAATTGACAAATGCAGCAATTAGTGGACGATTACATAGTTAGAGTTTCTTGTATTGTAAATGTCACGAAATGTAAAAATTACAAATTAAATGGCAGTTAGGCTCTGAATGGCTTTTTCTGTATACTATTTATGCAGTTCATACAACATGTAATCAGGAAGAACACTGAGGATTACCCAAATACACTTTGAAAAGAACACACTAATTAACAAACTCAGGGAGATAATTACATGGTTCTGTGCACTGGGTGTTACTAATATTGATGCTCATTTTATCAGGACATCCAAATCAGGGGTAGACCCAGAACCCCAAATTCTTTAGCAGAATAATTTACTGAAAACCCATTCAGAGAGAGGGAGACTTTCTCTGCACAGCTATAGTGAAATGCATGGTGGAGAGAATGGGAATGCATCCTAGAGGGAGAGTCTGACCTGGATTCAAATACTGACTGTGTCAACCTGGGCATATAAATTAATCCCTTTATACCTCAGTTTCTTTCTGGGTTTTTTGTTTGTTTGTTTGTTTTGTTTTGTTTTTGTTTTTTGCTGAGACAATTGAGGTTAAGTGACTTGCCCAGGGTAACACAGCTAGGGAATGCTAAGTGTCTGAGATCAGATTTGAACTCAGGTCCTCCTGACTTCAGGGCCGGTGCTCTATCCACTGCACCACCTAGCTGCCTCTCAGTTTCTCTTTTTATAAAATGAGGAGTTTGTGCTAGATAAACCTCAAGATCCCTTCTACTTCTGGGTCCAACTTTATGGAATTCATTTGGCTCCCAAGAAGGATTTTTCTAGGGAGTCATCCCATTTCTATGTAATTTTTCTCAAACTTCTCAAAGTGTACATAGATATGTCTTAGGTATTAGCTCTCAGACAGTGAGTTCTCACCACAGTTCTAAGAGACATTAATTAGCCTGTTTTACAATATATTCTGTTGAACAAATGAAGGCAAAAGTCAGGTTCAGGATGGGCTTAAAGAAAATTACACTAAGATCTTCCAGAATAGAAAAGTGATGGAACAAAACAGAACTTCCAGTTTCATTGCTTAACAGGGAACCTGCCCTTGGACATGTAGTTTTTAATCCATACATACTATTTCATAAAATTAAAAAAGAGGGTTTTATTAAATGTCTGCTTTCCATGTGGCCAATACGTCACTGGACATTATGAGAGTTAAATGAGTAAGACAGAACCTTTGCCTTCAAAGGGCCAGGGCTTCACCCAGAAAGACAAAATAAAACATACCATGTTTTGATCTTTAAAACCAAGCCTGCTGTCATGTGGTCATCATGATGCTAGTGCTCTGTACCATTCCTTGCTCTGAAGATAACTGAGTAGCCTTCAGGCACATATGAACCTAAAGGAAGTCCCTTTCAACTGCTGGCACTGATTAGAAGCACTCTACTATTGCAAAGAACTTCCCTTACACAAAACCTGTGACATAAGTGAGCTATGCACATATTCCTCCCATTGTTAGAGGGGACAGACTAAGGCTCACTGGTCCAAGGTCACATAACTCCTAAGTATCAAAGTTAGGCTTTGAAGCCAGGTCTGCTGATTCCCAAACTCAGAAATCTTTTTACTAGTCCATAATTCAAGATCTCCTTCATAACTGTTCCCTGCCCAACAAAATGAATTCCTAAGTGCATTCAAAGGCAGGGGAGGAGAGAGAGAGAAGGAAACACTTTTCTCTCTGATATCCAATGGCTAATGTATGTAGTAGTATTACCTGCTGACATTTACATTGTACTTATACCACAAACACTCAGTAATAATAATATCCAAGAAGCTTGGTCCCTTAAAAATGAACTTGTCTCTTTTTGAAGTACAAAACAACATAAGTAGCATATCTCAAATATTTTCATTCAATTGTAAGCTTTTAATAACTTGAAATGCTACAAACTAAAAAAAAATCATTTGTGGCTCAGTGGCTAGAGTACCAGCCCTGAAGTCAGGAAGACCTGAGTTCAAATCTGATCTCAAACACTTAACATTCCCTAGCTGTGTGACCCTAGGCAAGTCATTTAACCCCAATTGCCTCAGCAAAAAAAAAAAAAAAAGAAAGAAAAGAAATAATTTTAAAATTGAATTATTAAATCCATTTTTTATTTTCATATGGAGTTTTATGATAATAATAAAATTTTAATTTTAATAAGACAGAGCTCCCCGTCATAATGCACCATGCACGTAACACTTTCTAGATGATTTTTCCTCAAGCTGGTGGACCAGTTCTCTTAGTCAGCCACCTGCTTTAACTCTATGAGATTCTTTCTTGTCAGGTCTCATCAAAACTGTTGTGCAAGCATCCTAACTTCATTCTTTGGATGACTTCATGGCTAAAATTACAAAAACAATCCTTTCAGTCACTGAGCAGTGGCTGATGAAAGTTTTTACAATGTTCAAAAATCAACCCAACTTATTTATGTACACAAGACTACAATTATGTTGAATCTGAATAAGAATTGTATTGATATTTTTAAAAATGATTTTTAAAAGTTTTAAAATGATATTTGTGGGAGGAAGGGATGTTTGTAGCATTTATACTTCCAAAGTTATTAAAATTTAAAACTTCATTACAGTTTTGGAGATAATACATTATCAGATTCTGTTGAGGTCTTGGTTAAGCTCTTTCTTTCCTCCACTCAATTTTCTTAATCATTCTTTCAAGAGATAATTCAGTGAATAGATAAGAGAATAAGGGATATGTTTAGAAGGACATATAAAAACAGAAGACATCTAATTTGTTTATCTTTATAAAATATGCACCAGAATATTTATAGCAGCACTTTTTGTAGGAAGAGAAAAGTAAAAGTCCATTGATTGGGGAATAGCCAAAAATATTTTAGTACATGAGCATAACAGAGCCATAACTAAAAACTATGCTAAGAAAGTAACAATAATGTCTATACTCTTTGGCCCAGAAATTTCACAGCAAGATGTATACCCGATATCACAGGATAATTGTGAGGACATGAAGTGAAATAATATGTAGAATGGTATGAAAGATTACCTTTGTATAAAGCAGAGCTTCTTAAAATTTTTTTATTCTCAATCCCTTTTCACCCAAGAAATCTTTATGCAACCCCAAGAATATAAGTATATATAGCAAACATTTATAATGTCATGTCAACAAAAAAAGCAAAAAGTTTATTTTAAAACAATTCTTTGCTATACATACAATTTTACCATTTATTAAAGATAAAAGCAAATTTGCATACTAATATGGATGTGCTTGTTTATTTTTATATAAAGTATTAAAACTTGGCAGAATATTTGATACCTTTTATTGTTGCCAAATTTTTGTGACTTCCATATTCAGTTATGTGACATGACCCCAAATGGGGTTGCAACCTGCAGCTTAAGAAGCTTTGGAATAAAGCATTAGCTTTTTCAAGTACCACCTTATTATACAGAAACTCTCTAAGACATTTGATTAAAAAGTCCCACCAAGCTGAAAAATTGTGAATATAATCCTGGTGTTAGACTGTCAGTGTATTTTGTTGGAGGACATGACCAACCAAGGGCCAGAAAGACCATTACACAAAAGTTGGCCACCAAAGATTGAATATTATAACCCTAGCAATTCACAGATTTAGAGATAGAAGATATCAGATAAGCCATCTTTACATCAACTCATTTCACAGATGTGTGAATTGAGACTGAGAGGTAGTATTTGCCCAAGGTCATATAGCCCTTGTGCTGCCAAAGTACTAAAGTATATTCAGAGTTTTCCATGAATTAAAAGCGATCATGAGGTGACTCACTCAGGGACAAAGCTGAGTCTTTGTAAGTACAGCAAAATGCTTTTGGCATCAAGGTGAATTTAGGTTGATCATTAGTTTTAAGCGGAATGAAGCTGTGTTGAGTACAGCCCCTAAGAATCCATAAGAAAAGAACCCCAGGTAATTTGCTATAATCTATAATTTCTCATCAAGGGAAAGGCCAATTTTGTGTGTGAGTGTGTGTGTGTGTGTGTGTGTGTGTGTGTGTGTGTGAATGAAGTAGAGAAAGTATGACTAAATACCCTTAAAGCCCAAGAAAACACATTCAATTTGGCTCAAAAAATGCTGATCACCCATCCATGTGTTTCTGTTAGGCTCTGCAGATCTCATTCCTAACAAGTTCAATAAACATTTATTCTTGTTACTTTAAATGAATAGAAATAGCCTTACTCTAGTCCACCTGCTCTGACAATTTAAGACCTTTATTAAAAAATAAAGTAAAAATAAAACAAGGACGCCATCCATGTCAACCTGAGCACTGGGAAACAGCATGAAGTAGGATTCTTTAAACAGACTGATTTTCTAAGAGCAGCTTCCCTTCCTATAGTGTGGGTATTAGTTGACAGACACATGGACAGGGGCATGCCAATTAGAGAAAAAAAAACACAAGAAATTTAGTGGGTTTCTGATTTGCTGTAAAGAAGTTACTTGCATTTCTCTCTAAACTATTCCCCTCAAAATCAGTCTTCTGGATTGGGCAAGTCTGGCTATTCCTGATGGTTCTTGATGGCTGCTTGTCAAACAGGAATTTCTTGTTGCATTACTCAAAACAGTTTTACATGTACCAATCCTCCCTATGTTTGCCTTGATGAGAACACTAATTCACACTATTTACAGATTTATTAGTGGCTTGAGTATTGACACTCAGCAGTAAACTAACAAGAGGCAAAGCTCTTTATCTTCTTAAAGAGGATTCCTAACCACTAGGTCAACACAAAGTGAGGGTAAGCCTTGGATGCTGCCATCATCTCAGAGCAGAGAAGGAACCATATATGAAACACATATGGCAGAAGGCTTTGGAATCAGCTCTACCAATATCTGTGACCTAAGCAAATAATTGAAATTCTCATTACTTTTATTTTCCTCATCTACAAAATGGGTCTGACATTGGACTTTCATCACAAAGGCAAACTAAGTTTATGAGAAAATATAAGGCTAAAGGAGCTTGATATTAGATGATATGAATGTTTTTTGAAAGAAAGTTAAAATTCCTGATGGTTAATGAAGAAAATATGCTACTCAGGCGACAGACCAGAGACGCAGAAAGAGATTTATTTTTGGATAATTCCAATTTTCAGATTTGATTTGCTTATGGATATTTAATTTGCTTTCATATTTGTTTTATTCCTTTCTTCTTTTTGAGAAGGAGAGTAGGGGAAGAAAAATTAAATATCTGTAAATTGAAACAAAGTCTTTTTTAAACTTTCAACTTTTTTAAAGTTAAATTTAGTGTTATTACATATTTGTATCTGAGAATCAAAGAAGGAGACATTATAATTGAGTTTAATTTTGTCAAGGGTACAAAAAGATAGCCTTTAAAGTTAAATTGAGCTGTGTAAGAATAAAGTGGACTGCATTCTTCAACAATAAAAATTTATCAATGGGATAAAGCATTGAACATGGAATCAGAAATTGACATGTTCAAATCTTACTTTAAATCCCTAATTGTGATAATCAGCAAAGAATTTAATTCTCATCCTCAGTTTCTTCATCTGTAAAATCAGAGGGTTGAACTAGCTCATCTCTAACTATGAATCTTAATGGTCATCCATAGTGAGCCATAGAATACTAATCATAGGATAATTAGTGGACCAACAACAAGAGACCTGGGAGATCACCTAGGCTAATATACTTTTATATATGTGGAAATAGAGGCGCAAAATACTAAAGTGAGTTTGCCTGCTAACTAGTTCCAGAAAAGGCAAGAGGCCAGAATTTAAGATCTTTACTGAGGTCTAAAGTCAAGTCAGCAGGGAAGTCCTCAGATAACAAATTATGGTTCATACTCTGGGAAAATTATACTGCAGCTGATGGAGCAGGAAGAGACACTACCTTTTCAAGAGTGGCAGTCTGTGCAAAGTGCCCTCACAAAGACAGAGGTGGTGGAACACAGCAAACAGAGCCAATACATCCAGGCTGCTGCTGAAAGGCAGTCCAAATTTCTGCTTGAGGCTTTTTCCAATCCTAAAAGTTCAGGAAACCTATTCTCCCAAGGGTTCTCTGTCCAGAAGCTCTTCCCACAGATACCCTCCATTTGAATGCTGGCCCACCCAGGAAGTCAACAAATTTTACCTTTGAACAAATGTGCCACAAAAGAGACTGGCCATTTTTTTTTTTTTGTTATCAAAAGCTTTCTACTTTAGCATTTCAGCCCCATCCTGACACAGACAGCTGACCTCAAAAAGGTTTTATGACAAGGCTTTAACTTAGACTCCCAAGCTCTGAGATCATTGTTTGGGTGGGAGGAGGAGAGGGGTGGGGAAGTGAAATGAAAGTTTGTTAGGGTGGGCAGAGATGAAGAAGGCAAGAACAACATCAACTTTGTATTTATTGAGTGTCTTTCTTCCTTGGATACAAAGTACTTTTACATCATGGGAGTACGTACAGAAAGGGTGCACTGCTCTGTGCTCAACATCCCCAGCTGAAATCAGTCCCTAAACGCAGCAATATTCCCTTAAAAAAAAATTCCATTTGGATTCCTTGAATTAAATCTGCAAATCTTGAAATTTCTAGAAATGGGCATATGGGGAAATTGAACATTTACTACACTCAAGATAATGGACTTAGACTAGACTTCTAAGGTCTTGGCAAGTTCTGCCATTGAGTACCTGGGGTGGACAGAACAATACTATAATAAAAAGTCTTTGTCCTTAAAGAGTTCACAATCATGCTGTAGTCACAGATTTAAGACTGAAAGACAAAATTTAATTAAGTGCTAACTTGGATAGAATCCATCTGTAGTTTTCCTGCCACTGCAATGACTGACTGTCTAATAGCTGGAATGCATTCTACCCTCACCTCTAACTCTATTTCCTAAAAACTCAGCTCAAGGGCCACCTTCTACATTTCTGACTGCTTTTAGCTGCCAATGTCCTCCCTATAAAATAAAACTTCCCCCCCCAAAAAAAAAATCCTTTGCAAAAATATTGTAGATGTCTATGTAGGTACCTATGCTATATATCACCCCCAATAAAGTACAAGGCTCCTAGGGATTGTTCTAAGAGTGTCTCTGCATACTCAGAACTTTACAGCATTCCTGGCATGAAATAGGTCCTTAATATATTTATGTTGATTGACCAACATTATGCTGTACAGAAAATTGTGAATTAAGAGGAGAATCAGTGAAATCTCTTTATGTCATATGGACTATGTAGAATTTTGACAATGATAGTCTTACCGATGATAATTATCCAAGTTGGTTTTTTTTTTTTTTTGAGGCAATTGGGGTTAAGTGACTTGCCCAGGGTCACACAGCTAGGGAATGTTAAGTGTCTGAGATCACATTTGAACTCAGGTCCTCCTGACTTCAGGGCTGGTGCTCTATCCACTGTGCCACCTAGCTATCCCAATTATCCAAGATTTTGAATTGATTATCTTTTGAATGTACAAGGTTATTATGGCATAAGCTTTGGCATAAGAGATCTGAGATAGACTGCATGTCTATTATGTGAAGAACAAACTAAGTTTGGAGAGAGCTCATCATAATCATAAGTTTGGGGAGACTACAACATGGGGCAAAGGGGTCACAACAACTCAAAAAGATTATTTTTTTTTAAAGATCAATGGCAATAAAAAAACACCAAAGTAAGATGAAATAAATAAAAGACCCAGGAAATGATGAAATCATATTTAATAAGAAGCAAGAGGTGCTCTAGTTGTCTGGGGAAGATGAATTGATTGTATTATTTCAAGTAAATTTAAATTAGATTAATAAGGGTTAACTCTTAGCAAATAATTTTTAAAATCACCTATTAACTTTACATAGATGCAAAAAATTCACAAGTATTGTGAATTGCTTATATCTATATAATACATATGCCACATGAGAAGATGTGGCTCAAATAAAAGACAATTTTGATAGCAAGAGAGGAATAAAGTGGATGTAGCAAAAGAGGTAAACAAACAAACAAATAAATATGTTTAAAAGCCCAAATGATATGTGAACACACTATGCATTCCCTAAGACTTTTCTGGGCCTTCTTTTTTCCTTTTATATTAAGTAAGTTGGTGATCACATCATTTCTCATTGGTTGACTTATCTCTATGCAAATAATTCCCAAATCCAGATCTTCAGGTATCATATCTCTCCTGAGTTAGTCACAAATTTCCTGTTGCCTTTTAGACTGCTCAAATTGGACATCAAAACTCCTAAAGTCACTATGTCCAAGGTAGATGACATTATCTCATCCTCTCTCCTTCCCTCCAGAACTTCCCTTTCTGAGTCCCTATACCCAACCTTACAAATTCAGTGTTATCCTTGACACCTTCCTTATTGACCCCTGGTGTATATCTAATCCATTGCCAAATCACATTGTTCATGATTTCACATCTCTCCACTTGTCCAGCCACTTATAATCCTAGTTCAGACTGTCCCTCATCATTTCTCATTTGAATTATTCTACAACATGCCTTTTTCAGTCATCCTAGTTGCTAAGTACTTTCTTCCCATTCTGTGTAACACATACATTTTATGTTCCCTGTATTTACATGCTGTCTCCCCCATTAGAACATGAGGGAAGGATCTTTTTTGGATCTTTCTTTATATTTCCACACTTACCAAAATGTTGTGCTCAATAATGATTGATTATCTGATATAGTCTTTAAAAAAAAGAAATAAGGGACCAGAAAAAAGGTCTCATGTTCTTTAAATTCATCCTCCATGGAGGACTTGTAGAAAAAATATGTATAATAATCATGCAAGAAAATGATTATATAGGGGCAGCTAGATGGCATAGTGGATAGAGCACAAACCCCTGAAGTCAGTAGGACCTGAGTTCAAATGTAGCCTCAGACACTTAATACTTCCTAGCTGTGTGACCTTGGGCAAGTCACTTAACCCCAATTGCCTCAGCCCCCCCCCAAAAAAAGATGCTATAAAAGCCAGTTATCCTTCACTACTAGATGAACAATCATCAAGACCACAAGACAATCCTCCAAAGTATAAGTAAAGTACACATGCGCGCACACACACACACACACACACACACACACACACACACACACACAAACACACATCCCTTAAATGCCCATCAGCATTTCCACAATAGGCAATTTTTACCATCAAATAACTAGCAGGTTTTGACAGTGAAATAAATAGTGATTTATTAAGGTAGATAATATAGAATCATGCATTGTTGTATTATACATATACATATCTATATTTTATCCTTCTGTGAGACCAGAGGCTTCATGAGACCAGAAGACCCTTTTCTAACCTTGCTGATGGTGCAATGCTCCATAAAGAATATATACTTTATAACTATTTGATGAATACAACTGTTCTTCATTTAACAAATTTCCCTAAACATATAATTCTCTAGTTCTCTCTATATATTTATATATCTATAGATATCTGTCATATATATAGATATCTCTCTATATCTATATCTATATATACATATAATATATACATAAAATAGACACATGCAATCGGG